>CAWUFW010017486.1:0-259401 GCA_963921515.1 Calotriton arnoldi | reverse complement strand
GAATACTACAGCAACACCTCGCATTTGTTGGTAAAACACGTTTTGAAACATGAACACGTTATTATTTAAACAGAAGTTCACCATATTCATAAGCATATTGCTGTGTTCAAACATTTGTATTGGTCTGCCATCAAGGTAAAATTCTAATGCTCTCAACCCATCCTTGTAGTTTATACTCGTATAGAGCGATGTTACATCAAGTGTTATCAGGAGATAGTCTTCCTGCCAGATGAAATTATTCAGTTTTATAAGAAAGTCAATAGTGTGCTTGATATACGAAGGTAACTTTGGTACGTGTTCCTGTAAGAAAAAGTCTACATATTGAGATGTATTTTCAAGTAGACTATTTTGCGCCGAAAATATTGGTCTTCCTCGTGGTTTTTGGGATCCTTATGAATTTTGGGTATGAAGTAGATAACTGGTACTGTTGGGTTCTCCTTTTTAAGAAATGTATATTCTTCCATGGTGATCAGGCCTGCACTTCTCCATGCTAGCAATTTAGCGAAGAACTCATTATAGATGGCCCGAAGTGACAGTACGTTACTTACTTTATAACAAGTCCTATCATTGAGTTGAGATAGGGCTTCATTGATGTAATCCTCTTTTGCCCAAATAACAATGTTTCCTCCCCTATCTGAATTCCGAATTACTATCCGGTTGTTGTTTTGCAACTTTGTCATTAGTTGGTGGTATTGGTTTTTCCGTTAGTTGAACTTGAGTTTTGTGTTGTGCACTATGTAATTTAGGATCTTTGTTTGTGGTACGACCTGTTCATTGAAAATGTCAATGGAATCCCTTGGTAAGGTGGGGTTAAATGTTGACTTAGATTTAAAAGGAGTCTTTATTTTGCCTCTACTGCTGGCAACATGGTCAATATTAGTTTCGCAATTTCTGCTTGCTATGACAGCTGGGTTGTCTTGAGAAGAACTACTTTCATTTTCTTCCTGCAGGTCTTGAAGATCATTTAATAAAGGCATGTCTAAGATTGTTAAATTCATTGGTAATGAACACTCGCTTAGCTGGTTGTTTTCATTTATTTTGTTATCCTTGGACCGTAACAGATGGTATTTTTTTAATTTTAATTTGCGAACGAACCGGAAAATGTCCATTCTGGTGTGGGCTTAATTGAAGTTACTTTCTGGGCAGTAAGAGAGTCCTAAGGATAATAATTGTTTTTCAGCGTTATTAAGATGGATGTTGGCCAAGTCGATTAAAGTATGGTTGGTTTCTGGGCATTGTATACTTTCGTTTCCATCTCCCCGTTCCTCGTCTTTTGGTGTTTGTTTCGTTGTTTGCACGCTTTTCTCCTCTGCCTGCGCTTGGCATTTCTCCTTTTTCTATTTTGTTCCTTTGTGTTCCCGGGCGGAGAGTTTGCCTCCGATCTTGACATAAAAAACCAAATTTATATATATATATATATATATACACATAAACAATGTATTTGTGGGTGGAGACCCCCCATACCCCTGTACTTACCTTTAGTGTGTAGTAAAGGCATGCATTGTAAAGGCATATACATTGTAAAATCATGGGGGCTTATTTACAAGCCCCTTGCGCCACCCGTACGTCACTTTTCCCATGTTAAAAATGACGCAAAAGTGGCGCAAGGGGCTTGTAAATAAGCCCCATACTTCGTAAAAAATGCGTGGTGAAGGCACAACTTGGTAAAAACCTTGTTGTAAAGGCTTTTTCCCATCTCTGCATGGTGTAAAGTGCTTTGCAACCTTCATTGAGATGAGTAGTTCTATTAAAGAACTAAATTCAAAATAAATTATTAGGTGCCATTATTATTCGTGTAATTACTCATACACCCTGATAAATCGTGCCTTCGTAACGTGCATCCACATCTCTTACATGAAAGAAAATTGTCAATACAGTTAAATGCAGTTTTGACCAAATTTCTTTAATGCTTTAAAGTGTATAATTTTGCATCAATTCATGCAAAATTCTTACTGACTTCCAAAAGGAAGGTCAGGATCGCTCACTGCGCTCTGTTATTTAGTGCCATACATAATGGGAGGTATTTTATTATCCTGGGTGTTCCATTAGTTGAACAACATCAAAGCCCTTGATTTGATATTTTCTATACTTTCCTAAACTTGCAGGAACTCTATCAATAGGGGTTTTATGGAGCAGGCAGTGAGATCCTCAGAGTTTTTGGGGCCCTGGGCCAATCTTATTCTGGGGGCCCCTGTTCGGAACAGCTTTGAATTTATGATCCAATTTCAGCTCTTTTGTGCCCCCTTTGGTCAAGTCACTGACAGTGCACAGGCACACGCGTCCAAATTCTAAATCTGTTTACATCTAATATTCAGAAATTGAGACGTGTTTTACATTTTTTAATATAGCAGTTGCTCATGAATAGTACTGTAAAGAATCTCTGTGATGTCCTCCCATTCCTCATATGTGAGGTCCTGTTTTGATCTAAAAGAAACTTGTTTATGGATGTTGCATGAAACATGAACACAACATTTCTCTGCAAAATGTCTGTAAGTGACTCTCACACATCACACACCAGAAAGATAAAAGAAAGGAAAATGGTATTTAAAACAATCTGTTTATGAATTATTGAAGGTCACCAGGACAAGACTCTACCCAAAACAGCGCTGGCTCTAACAGGGGGCCCCATGAAAGGCTGAGGCCCTGGACCAGAGCCCATTTTGCCCATGCCAGCAGGAACTGTTACCAAACCTAGGGGCATATTATCAAGAACGGCGTTAAAATTATCGCCGCTTCAGAGGCAGAAAACTGCCGCTAAAGCGGCGATAATGGGCTTGATAATATGCCCTTGAGAATTCCAATAGAAGCCCATGTTGACACCAGAACATGGGCTTCTATTGGAATTCTCAAGGGCTTATTATCAAGCCCATTATCGCCGCTTTAGCGGCAGTTTTCTGCCTCTAAAGCGGCGATAATTTTAACGCAGTTTCTTGATAATATGCCCCCTAGTGATTGGAAGAACAAGAATGGATGATACAGAGAACAGATACATCCATCTTCCCGGCATTTGCCAGTGGTGCGAAACAAACAGGTAGAGACCTATAAATCTGGTCGCCTCCATCACTTGGAGTTCAGAGCCATCCTCGGAAGCCAAGATGAAGAGAGTTGGCTGTTACCTGCTTGCCCTGGCCCTTCTGCTGGGCCCCGTGGTCCAGACATGTGCAGCTTGTGGGTACAGACCCAGTCAGGAGTGTGTCTTCTCTACAAATTGCCCTCCTCTTCACATGTCGCCACCCTCTCCCTGCTTCCTTGTCTTCAGACATCTCCATGCACTGTCACCCCGTTCACTGCCCTCTTCTCTCTCATCTCCGCTCTTGCATCATCTACCAAATACCGCTTCCACCTGAATGTGGCCTTCTGGGCCGCTCCTTCCATTGCCCTAAAGCTGTGATGCCTCTCTCCCTCTCATGGGTGCTCCCCACCCGGCCTCAGAGCTGATATTCTACCGATCCCTTTGCAGAGGGTATTGTTTTCACCCTATCACAAACCAATAACTGATGTGTGTCGGGCACACTCCAGTCATGGCGTACCGGGGGAGCGGCCTCTTTAATGGGTGGAGTGCACAGCCTTTAAGACTGAGCGCTGCACCACGAATGACTGCTCATCATTCTGGAATCCTGTTTCCCTTACCTGTTAATCAGTGGTGTAACAGAGAGCAGCTCCCGCAGTGCGGGGGCCCCCAAGCTCCAGGGGCCCCCCTCAGCTCAGTACTCTGGCCAGAGAGCTCCTGATTGAGTCCAGAGGGGCCCCCTCCACGTACCTTGCAGGGGGCCCCCCTCGAGTTTTGTTACGCCAGTGCTGTTAATGGCGTCCTATGTCTCGGTTCTGTTGCTTCTGAATCCTGCTTCTTCGGCTCTTCCGTGTTCTTGTTCCTCTCTGTTGGAGCGTTGGGTTCATCCTAGAGCATTGGGTTCACCATCCTTCGACCTTTCTCAACTGTTCTCCCCGAGCCTGCTGCTGCCGCTGAAATAAACAGAACAAAAAGCTACTTAGAAACCAGAAAACTCTTCAATGGGGTAACACTCTTCTGGCGCCTGCAAAAAGTAGCAATTGAGAAACTCATCTGAGAATTTGCTGGTAGACTTTGAATGATCTTTCTTGATGTTACGTCACTGTGCAACAAATTGAAATGCCAAAAAAGAGAAAACGAACATTAGTTTATTAAATATTGTTGATATGAATGTGCAAAGTATCTTGAATATTATTATTTTAATTTTTTTTTACATGAATGCGCAAATTATCTGACTTCATTTGATCTGCGCATTTGAAAATATTCTAAGCTTGTTTTGAATTTTCAGCTAGAAATGCTGCCAAATATTATGGAATTGATTTAATCTTGCTTGTCCAGAGTTCCCTATGTTTTTGGAAATTCCCTTATGTTTTCAGAATTTATTAAAAAGAAATGAGCATCTTGTTAAATGGTTTAAGCAAGACGTCATTAGAGAGTATATATAGGTATGAGTCAGAGACACTAGATTAACACATAGGGTAGATAAATATTACATAAATTAAGTAAATTAAGATTTACATTGTAGTTTCTTTATTGTAGATGCAGCAAGTGCACGCTTGGACACATAGGTATACCCGACAAAGGAGGAAGGGACATTAGGTAATTAGAACGGGTTTAATTCTAAAATAGTCAGCTTACAACTGTACTGATTATTACTGCCTCACATCACCTTCATGGATTGACTCCTGCACCCTGTTACTGTGGTGTTAAATTGTAGAAAAGGGCCTCTTTTAACATGGTTAGCCCCCACTTTTTGCTTGATGCCTGATGTGATTTCGAACTGTAAGTGCACTGGGTCCCTGCTAACCAGGTTCCTAGTGCCAGATCTCTTTCCCAAATCTGTACCACAATCGGCATAACTTCAGCCACCCTTGTAAGGCCCTAGTAATTAGTACCCATGTAACATAGGGCATAGGTACTGAAGAGGGTCCACTTGGGCTGCAGCACAAATTGTGCCACCCCAGAGACCCCTCACCATAACCATGCAAACTATCACTGCAGTCTGCACGTCATGGGGGAGAGAAAACCGAAGAGTCGACATGGCACACAGCTCTGTGTGCCATGTCCTCACACACTGCATGAGATATAGGTAAGTAACCTCTACTGTAGGCCTTACATCCCTAAGGCAGGGTGAACTATATCCCATGTGTGGACATATCTGCATGAGCAGATATGACCATGCAATATTTGAGCCATTATTGGATATTGTAAGTGCACAGGGAAGCCATAAAGAGTACATGGGCTGGATACTTGTAATTATGAGTTTCCTGCCTCCATGATGGCTTCACTGTACCCTAAGATGTTTGGTACCAAACATCTTGTCTTAATAAATACTCACTGATACCAGTGTCGGATTTACACAGGAGACCCTTTAGAGGGTCCCCTGAAAACCTACCAAGCACTGGTGTGGTCTCTGACTAGTCCCAACATATTCCCTTTCCTTTTACAATGATAATACACTAACATTATACCACTCGAATACACTTCCTAGGTACATATAAGCTGCACATTACCAAGCATAAACTTTATACAAAATTTAAAGGAAAAGTAAAAGATCAACTCATGACATAATGATTGAACATGGCTGGCATACGATGTTGCCTAATTCGAATTTGTATACCCCTTACACCGCCATCTTGGGTCACACTACTCTACCCGGTCTTATCCATACCCTCATTTTCTTTGTTAACATCGCACAGGTCTATCAACATGAGACTACTTCGACTCTGCTCATCATCAATTTGCTCTTCACATTTCCTACAACACGGATGTCCTTTTTTACAGTACAATGCCACTCTTCTGTTGTTCCACTCTTTACTGTTCCATAGCACCACATGCAAATCATGTACCTCTCAAAGTTTGGAAAACCTATTCATACCATCTCCTCACCTTCCCAACTTGATTTTCATGAAATCTCCTACTTCGACTCTCCCCTCACTCGCACGCTTTCTTTCTTTTCTCATGCCATTGCTCTCCTTCAACCACTGCAGGGACAACAGTGTTTCGCCCGTAATCCCATTCTCTGTGGTATTGTAAGCCCACACTGTTCTTTCAACTGTGCGATTTACACTAGTTCCGTCACTCACAGCCATTTGTATGGTTCCTTTTATTACATGATTCACTCATTCAACCATTCCATTCCCTTGTGGATTATATAAGGTTGTGCATATATGTCTCACTCCTTGTTTCTACAAAAACAACTTAATACTTGTAGATGTAAGTTGTGTCCCATAGTCCGTTATGAGTGTTTTAGGGCTGCCTTCTCTCATGAATAGCTGCTCTAGTATCCTTATGGTACTCTCTGTTGTAATATTGCTCATAAATTCAACCACCACCCATCTTGAAAAAACATCCACCAATACCATGGCAAACCTGTTTCTTTCACCTAAATAATCCATGGGACGCACAAAATCTAAACACGCCTTACTCCAAGGAGCATCTGCCTCACTGTCAGAACCTGTTCCGCCACCTTCCAGTTTTAACCGTTTCTCACTCTCCCTACATTGTACGTACTCCTCAACCCCCATTTTCACATCACTATCAACTCCAGGCCACCAAATATTTTTCTCTTAATTTTTTCTTTGTGAATGTTTATCCTAGATGGCATTTGTGGGCTAAGTTGAATAACTTCTTTCTCACACCATCCGGACGTACAAACTTCTCCCCTCTGATCACTAATGCATCACTGTCCCCTTCACTCAATTCTTCCTGGATCTTCACAAAACCCCTCAAAGACAGTCTGAAATCATCTTCGCGCTTCCACCCCTCACAAATGCACCTCACCAAATCTTTGAAGGTGTCATCCTCCACATCCGCTGTCTCCCACTCCTTCCGGGTCACTGTCGCAAACTAACCTTCCACTGCATTCTCAACATTCATTACCACACAAACTACTTCATGCTCGAGGTCATGTTCATCTCCAGTTTTCAAGGATAATCTCAATAAGCAGTCTGCTTGTACATTTTTCCATCCAGCTACATGTTCCAACTCGTACCTGTACTCTTGCAGTCTGGATGCAAAACGTGCTAACCTAGCTGAAACTTTATCCTCTCCCCCCAGGTCTTAACCCTCTCATTGAAGGCTTGTGGTTAGTCCTCAGAACAAAACTCACACCCCACAAGTAAGTGTGGAAATATTACACACCCCATGCTGGCACCAAAGCCTCCCTTTCTATCACAAAGTATTTACACTCTGTTTGGCTCTAGGTCCTGGACGCAAAAGCTATAGGTTTGTCCACACCATCCCTCTCTTGGGAAAAAAATGCCCCTAAACCAAGAGCACTCGCATCTACTGTGAAAATGCTTTTGCTCTTTGGTTCAAATGGTGTTAACATTCTTGCTTTGGCTATTTCACCCTTCATTCCGACAAATGCACATTCATGTTTGTCCAACCATTCAAATTCTTTTCCTTTCCTCAATAATTCTCTTAGTACTTCCATTTCTTCTGCAAAATTTTCCACAAACTTTGCATAATATTCGGTCAACCTCATGAAAGACTGGAGTTGATCCTTGCCCCCAGGTGTGGGAGCCAATCGTATTGATTTCACCAAATCTTCTTCTGGCTTCACTCCATGTTCAGAAATTGTATATCCCAAGTACTCAATTTCTCTCAGTAAGAATTGACATTTCTCTTTCCGCAAAGTTAAACCAGCGTCACTCAAGACTTTCAAAACCCTTAGTAATGCTCTGTTATGCTCCTCCTTTGAACTGCCAAAAATCAAAATGTCATCCTGAAAAAAAAAAACATTATGAACATCGCCAAATAGTTTGTGCATCATTCGCTGAAACACGCTAGATGCCGATGCCAAACCGAATGGCAGTCTTTTGAACTGATATACACCATCCATTGTTATAAATGCCATGTACGACTTGGACTTAGGATGTAACTTGATCTCGTGATATGCTGATTTTAAGGCCTATCTTGAAAAGAATTTTGCATAGTTCAACAGTAGTACCATTTCTGAAATGTTGGGTAAAGGGAAACTATCCATCACTATACACTGGTTTAAAGCTCGTAAATCCACACAAAATCTCAATCTACCATCCTCCTTCTTCATGATCACCACCAGAGAAAATCACTCTGATGCCTTCGCTGGCTCAATGATCCCCTCCTTTTGCATTTCTCCAGACATTTCCTTTGCTTCACTCGGTACTGATATAGGAACGCGTCTGACAGTGTGTCTAATGGGTTTTGCACCTTCCTTCAATTTTATCTCATGGAGGTATCCCTTTAACATGCCTATTTGAGCACTATATTAATTTGAGAATTTGTCCAAGATGAGATCCACTCCTTCATGTTCCCGTATGGTCAACACCTGTTCGCTTGCCCTGGGTTCCAAAACAATATGTAGGTCTTTTTGTTGTACCCAACCAAAAATCGCTGGACCCCCTTTAAACACATAAACATTTCCTACTGCCCTTCACCCTTTGAACTCCAACTCAGACTCCATATTATCCTAGAATATGTATGTTTTCTCCACTATAACAATTGGGCTGAATATCGCTGTGCTGTAACATGACCTTCAGCCAATGCTCTTCAAAAACGTATCTGGGCACTATTGTATACATTGAGCCTGGGTCTACCATTAACTTAATTGGTACCCCACTCCCCACAAATTCAGCCCTTGGTCTCTGCATTTTAACCATTTTTTCATTCTCGACACACAGCACTATATCTTCTAAACTCTCCTCTTCCCCAACACAAGCTACATGAGTCCTAGGTATGTCCCTACACACCCTTGCTAAGTGACCTTTTCTCCCACACTTCCAACACTCTTTGTCCCTTGCGAAACAACCTCTAAAGTCCTCAGCATGCGCAATAGTGCCACACCTGTAACGCCCTCTAAACCCTGTTCTGCTGGCGCTACTACTCACTCTTTCCTTCACCATCTCCCCTGTTTGTTGTCTTCCTTCCGCATTTGATTTTCCTTTAAACTTACCTTTTGTTGGTACCTCTCTTTTATTAACTTCATTAACACCTTCCTCCCGCTTGGTTTCTAACATCTGCATCTCCTTCATGCACGTATCTGACACCTCTACTACTTTTGCGATGGCAAAAGCTTCATGTAATGTGGGATTTCATCAAGCCCACAACCTCTTTTGCATCCTCCTATTTTTCATCTGATCAGTCCTAGCACCAAATTCACATTTCATGGCAAGCTCTCTCAACCTAGTAACCAATTTATCTACTGATTCTTGGCCTTTCTGTGAATGGGTATAAAACTTATGATGCTGCATAACTATATTCACTTGCTTCCCATAATACTTCTCCAATCTCCTATTTGCTTCTATGTATACATTCTCTAAGGGCTCCCCATCAGCACCTCTCACCTCAGGTAAAAATTGAAACACGTGTTGTCCCTCCTTGTCTAGGGCATTTAATAATAAGGCTTTTCTTTCTAGGCACTGCAAATCTCAGTCCATCTATAGCCTCTAAATAATTATCAAAAATGACAATCCACTCTGCCTACTCTATTTCAAGTGTACCTGGTTGGGACAAGAACATAGGAGGTGCTGCCACGACCTGACTGACTGCCATGTGGTCACTATTCTGCACTGACTATTTTCTTGTGTAATTATGTTATCCTAAGGTTCTACTCGCAATCACACAAAGGAAATGAACAAAATTAAAATAAAAACACCAAAGATAATGGAGAGAAAGGGAAAAGAAAAACAAGAACAAAAAATTGTCCTTCTTTTTCCTTCCTTTTTTTTTTAAGGTTGTGTCCTTGCTGTGAATAGTCTCTCCTTCCTTGGTTCCTCTTACAAAGTCTATTGTTCCTTTTCACCTTCCTTGGTTCCTCTTATAAAGTATGTTGTTCCTTTTCACATTGCAGGCTCCGCCCCTTACCACATCGTCGAGTCTTCCTGTCTTTTGAATATTTCTTTTATTTTTTTACTACACACGCTGCATGGCACGGAAAACACAACAGGCAACACGCTGGTTCCTTCCTTAATTTTGCCTCGCTGCCGCGCTTAGCCTGGCACTGGCATCTCCGCGTTGTGCTCGTTGTGAGTGTGGGAATAGCTGGGTGCTGCCAGTGGATGCCGTAACCTACGGTATCTGCCTGGCATTGCGCTTGTGCACTGTCTCGCACCCAAGCGCGTATTAAGAGCAGCTTGCGGCATGTCCTACGGCTGCCCTCGTGCATTGTTCCTTAAGTAATGTCACACGCTCCAGCCTTAAAATTATGATATCGCTTCTAGCCAAGGCTTTTTTCTGTTACTTTCACGTGGCTGGCATGTACTCATGCCGCTAAGCTGCATATGTCGATCTACACTCTCCGGGTGCTTTTCTTGACAAACAGAAGTGATTTCAGCTTTCCGACTTCATGCTGGGTTCAGCCTCGTCATGTTTGCCGGTTCCTGAACAGGCGATTGTTGCCAAAATGTGGCAATAATGTAGACTTAGGCAGCTTCTTTCTTATTCCTTGTTTTATTGGGCAAACATGCAGACGAGAGGCTCCCCTGGCTATTCTCCCACCAACTGACTTCTCCCCGGCTTCTGGAGCCCCCAAACAATTCCACAAAGCACTATGGCAACTCCGTGCCTGAACATTCCCCATACAACAGTGTGCCAGCTTTCAGAATTCCCTCAGTCCCTGGAATCCCTGTGATTATTTTAAGTCCAGTCATGCCGACATCTATCTTTTTATCGATCCTTTTTCAAAGGCCCCTTAAGACTATCATGTGGTCACATTTAGGCCTGGCCAAGAACACCACGATTTTACATGCTCACGTTTAAACTTGACATATTTTCTTGAATGTTGACACTTGACACACAATTTTTTGCTTGCATGGTTGTACGGATAATGTTCCATGAAATAACTGCTTACAGTTGCCCGTCTTTGTAGGCACATTGTCAGAGCCTTGAACATTCTGTGCAAAAGCTAAAGTTCCATGCACTAAATAATGTTGTTTATTATGGTTAGCTCGGCAACAGCCTTGTCAGGGTAGAATCAATAATGGCAGCCTGACTGGGACTTCAGCTTAGCAACATGGGTGATGTTAATTATATTAACAACATCACTCCTTTGTTTAGTTAGAGGAGCATTTTGCTGGCACTGATGAGGTCACCCCATGCTGGAATTCCAGCCCAGCTGATTCCTGTTTACTTCCTGCAAGGGATGATGCCCCGGGCTCCACCAAGACGGGTGAAGCAGGGTCCCGTTTTACCATATGAATGCCTTAGGCCAAACCCCGCCCACACCTGAAGCATGAGTCCCTCATATGAGCCCACCAGCCAGTATACAGGAATCTGTTAAGTTGACACTGTCTCAACTGTTCTCCAAGCGTAGTAGACCCAATGCGTCGCTGCTAAAACTTACAAGATATCTCCTGCGACACACGCGAAGCTCCAGCCCTGTCTTCTTGGTACACAGGTGCCCGAAAGCCCCCGCTCCCTCGTTGTACTTTCAATGTGCTCTTCTCGTAATACACCCACCGAAGGATAATAATATCACAAAAACAGGAAACACCTGAAACTAAGAGGAGCGCGATGGGGTACAATATGGTGGGGGCCAGTTTCAATACTTCAATATTCTTTATTTTATTATATTTTTGCTAGCTTCACGTAACAAAAGACAAGCAACGTGGCGTGTGAAAATGACCTATAACCTTTTGGAATCTTCCGCTGTCTTATAAAATTCCGTGAAGTGACACACATCATTTCTGATAAATGTACAAACTGTGGGAGGATGATGATCAAACACCTGTCATGGGATGGAACCTGTGGTCAAGCACTTCCTCATTAAAGCAATAGAAAAGAGGTGGCCACGGTCCATTCGACGGACCACCTTGCACCGTGTTTGTGAGTCACGTGCTGGGTGATCTCCGGTTAACCGTTGTTCTTATTTTAGAATTCTTGTTTAAGATTGTACGTTCTTTATTGTATTCTGAAAAGCATTTCTTTCTCTACATTATTAGGATTTTAAGCCTCATTGTAACTGCATTTTTCTGTTTTCCATTTCAAAATGTGTGTTTAATACCTAGGTCTTTACTAAGATTGTATGGTTTCATTAATGAATATTGAGTGTCTCTTGACAGTTATTGTTTAATCTTATATATTCAAATAAACTGTAAACCATTCTGATTCAGTTCCTGTATCTCACACGTGTATTTCTTCATATTAGATAGACCACCCCTGGTCAAATTAAGCCACTGTAGAAAATCAGCCTGCAACATCTGGTGACCACGAATCTACGTGCACGGATTTCCAGTGGCCGAGGAAGAGGAACTTGTTCCCTGTAACGGTGGGCGGAGATTGCCCTTCGGTGTTTTCCCTGACTGAGCGGACACAACACACACGGGTAAGTGAAAGAGTCGTATTCTCTTTGCCTTGTTTCCCGATGTGTTGTTTGCCTGTCCAGTCGGTTGAACATTGGTGGGTACATCTCTGTCCAAAATTACAGTTCCTTGAGTAACTGGTGTCTTGCCACGAAAACAACCCTTCTAAATTTAAACACGTGTGAACAGGCACTGAGCCAGGAGCTGGTATTAATAAATGTGTGGGCCCATGTGTGACCTTTTTGTATATATTTTATTTCTTTGCAGAGCCTGTCTAAAGTGAGGCAGGGCATCTATTTGTTCAATACAAATAGGTAAGGGAACAATAGCGTCTTGCGTTTTCCAACTCTCACAGGGAGGTTTAGTGGTAGCACATGTTAGACATTTTCAATTTTTTAGTGGTAGTACATGTCAGACATCTCCAGTTTTTGTCATTAGTGGTAGCACATGTTAGACATCTTCAATTTTTTGTCATTAATGGTAAAGCATGTTTTACATCTCCGGCATTTGGAAATGACCGTCAGTGCAGATGTTTTACTATTGATTTTGTGAAAGTACAGTGACGTTCGAATACGTCTATTTTCATCTGCGCAGTTACAGAAAAAGGGGAAGTGGTGGTTTCCTGTTCTCTTTGGATGAACGTATACTGAGGGACCTTATTTTTTGCAACGTATTTTAACGTTGAACAAGTACTATCCTTCTGCCTTTGTTCAATGCGAAATTTTGCCTACTTTTTTAATTCAGTAAACTTATGTATAATGTGTCTTATATTTTGTATAACTATATTGTGATTATTCTGTGTTCACATCTTCGATTTTTGATTATATTGTAGTTTTCAGTACCAAGACCGGTGGCTGGTACACCGATTTAAAAACTGTATTTTATTTGTTCAGCGAGACAAAATAACTAGGACTGTAAATGTATTTTTAACATGCAAGTTGATAGTCCTTGAGTCCCCCGTGAATATTGTTGTTATATTAGTATATCCTGTTTTCAAAGTA
The DNA here is from genome assembly GCA_963921515.1 of Calotriton arnoldi. Taxonomy (NCBI): domain Eukaryota; kingdom Metazoa; phylum Chordata; class Amphibia; order Caudata; family Salamandridae; genus Calotriton; species Calotriton arnoldi. Next base: position 246,106 of record CAWUFW010017486.1, on the reverse strand, counting down.
TTGCGTGTTGCTGGCGCCTGCACCAACACGACATAGGGGTGCAGGACCTGCTAGTTAGTGTTGCTGGCGTCTCACCATCAGATCAATAGCGGTGAGGACCTGCTTGGTAGAATACCAAAAACAAAGTGGCGCAGTGTCACATTTAATATTACATTTAGTTTCCAATAAGCAGTCTCTACATACTACGTGCCTAGACCCATATTGTACAACAGGATTTGTGCACGTAATGAATAATAACTACTAAACAATAGAGCGGTCTCCGTGTATAATATTACTACAGATACTTTCTCGTTATTAGCAGAATATCAAGGGGATTTTATATCAATAGTGTGGGACATACTGGGAGTTCACTTTGCGCCAACATCGGAAGTAAGAATATCTGCACTGACCCTAATAGAAGTTCCTATTCCAGATATAGATCATACGCAACACAACCCGCTCCCACCGTTTCCAGATACCACACGTCCAGACCTTATCAGGCAACATTACTCACAGAATTCGTCCACTGCGAATGACACATGCTACATACCAATTCTATATTCACCAGTTTCTCCAGTGATAATTAGCGATCATTCGGACTCCTCCTCAGGTTCCACCTATTCAGTGGGACCAACAGAGGACGCCCAAAGTCCGAACGTCACCCCAATACACACGCCAACATCATCCGCATTCAATACTATAAATACAAGAGACCAAGAAGACTCACAGGACATCCATTCGCCACTGTTGCAGGCACTCTTAAGGGCCCCCAAGTAGAGGAGGAACACATACTGGTTCCAGAGGTAGATTGCCCCCCGAGAAATAAATATTAGGACATGAGCGTGCCATCAGCGGGCCTTACAACACCGCAGTTTGTCTTGCATCTCATTAACGGACGCATTATTGGTCTCTCACAAGGTCACCCCTCCTCCTTCACTCCAGTTACACCTTTAACAAGCATTGTCCTCTCGACCGTGTTTCAAATCTTAGGAATTGACCTAACAAGTGAACACCAAGTGAGACTGACAATATCACCTAATTACGTTTCCCAGTTATACCCCAGGACAACTCTTTAAATACATTACGCACTGCAGTGACAGTGACCAGCAGGAAGAACTGGGTACATGCCAGCCACTGCAAAACGATACCAGTTCCAGCAGAAGGAGAGGAGTAGATGATTAAGGGACCTGAAGGTCATGCACTAGTAGAAGAGGCCAGAGAGAATACCAAGGAGGAACTACTGTTCCCAGACCACACCCAATCTGGGGAAGAGAGGTACAATCTGAGAACCCGCAACTAAGAGAAGGGTGAACTATTGGTGGTGCGGTCCGGCGAGTCTGGTTCCCTTACGGAGCCTACTTGGCAGGTCGTTGCGGACTACGGAAGCGGCTGAGCTAGGCTCAGTGCGGTTTGTGGTCCAAGACTCCTGATTCTGCTAAAAACTTGCCCTTAACACGCCCCTATTGTCCTCCTGAATTAATGGTCTCCAACTGACGGACAGATGAACAGAATATTGAGGTACACAGTGAACAAAACGCCGGAAAAGATCTACGTACATATCACCTTAGTAACTCCAGGCTTGGAGATACCTACGACTTTATCCAGCTCTTGGCCAAGGAATCCACTTCAAAGTAAAATTGCTGTTGCTTGCTTGACCAGCCAACTTCAGTTCTCCGACTTTTCACCTAAAGGCGTGTATACAGGACCACAGGAGAAAGAATTAAAGTAAGGTATATATCTTATGATCCTTGAAGCAGTAGGAGAGGAACTGTTAAGAGACCTTGATTCCAGTATTTAAAAGGAAGAGCCTGACGCAAGACTAACAAGAGTGTGTTTGCCCACAAGCATACGCCTGTTTCAGGGAGGCCTAACGAACACTGATACACTAAATACATTAGTATGGCCACTCCACTGCAACACGTACTCAAGAACTTCACAGGCCAAGAACAGCACATAATTAAACACTGCAGGGAGTTGCACAAACACACAAAGAACTTGACTCACTCTTGGCCCCCGAAGGAACGTTCGAGCGTGCCACACTAGATCATGCCACAACATTCCTAGAAGCAAAATACTCTGGTAACAAGCTTCAAAAACATAAGGACACCCTAGCATTGTGGCGTATTTTTAAAGAGACTGCTGAGCCAACACTAATGCCCACAGCCACTCCAACTGCCTATCACATTAGCGGCATGTACCCAGAAATTGGTATCAATTCAGACTTAAAACCGACATCAAATGACCAAACAGCTGTGGGTTACTCAGACCTCGGTTCAGAAGATCCCCTTTACTCACAATCTGATACTTTGATAGACATCACCCAACCATTGTCCCAACCATTGCCACCCCTTACCGCCCACAGCCCAGTGATAGGAGCTGTAATACCAGGACTACCTGGTCAGATAGATGCACAATTCACTCTGAAACTTGAACCGGCACAGAATAATGCAGCACAACAGCAGGATGAGGATGAAAACTGTGATAGTGCAGCCCACGTATCGCAATCAACTTCTCACACCTCACACCCAGGTTCCACCACACCCCCGACTGGCGAACAGCTGCTACCCCCAACACCGCGTCGCCAGAACAATGAACAGTTGCCCACTAGTGGCATTTCCCAGCATACGGATAGACATCCCTCCTTGGACCTTCTACTTACTGATAAAGACCTCAGGGATAGCGAGCGAGAATACCAGGAGACATTTAATCAGTCACACTTCAATAATTGGAGAAGTGGGCCAGACTTAAATAAAAGCATAGACAGCAACACGTTAGGCGACACAAACACAGATTTATTGCACAAAGTACCATCACCAAGCCCCACCGGCGGCGCTGCAGCTATCAGACGCATGTCCCTGAAATTAGAACAAATGCATGACCAAATAACTGACCTACTCAGTGACATAGGCCTTAAAAATCACCACAATGGTGAAATACCAGAGGCGCCGCTACAGCAGCAATTGCAGGTACACAGTCCAGGAGAAAAACAGGTTGCAACATATGAAGAGACTGTCTCAGGCATGCCTCAGACAAAAGCACCAATTACCAACACAAACCCTTTTCTTCTAGCTCCCACAGTAACTTCACCACCAAGGTCCTCGCTCAATTTAATGCAAAACACCGAACAAAGTGAGCTCCATGACATAAATGTACAAAGAAAACGAGGAAGACGAAGGACAGAAATAGAATGACTACTAGTACTAGGGACACATGGTAGGCCAAATGACATATCATATGACGTCTCGGGTACAGCATCAATGCGCTCTGTTAGACAGAAAAAGAACTATAACAGGATGCTGCTCAGCAAACAAACGGCCCCACACAACAATGAATTAACACCCAATGAGATAGTTACACTCAGAGAGGATTCTGACTTTCATGTCAATCCTTTCTCTGATAATTTGGCAGATTTGACTGAAAGCCTTGCATCAGATATGATCCCATGGCCACGAACTGGGTCCTTCGACCCACAACATATGGCAACAGCAGAAAACTGCATCCTACATGAGGAGAGAGATGAATACTAGGACTATGGCTACATGGGGGCAAGCCTGAAAATATGGCAAAAACATGCACGTGAATATGACCCCACTCTGCACAATAGACCCACTGCAGCAGGCACCAGGGTGACACACCAGATGCCACTGCTGTTTAAAAATGCCAATGCCCCACCCATCTATGTCCCATGGGCACAGATGGACAAAGACAATTTGAAAAAACAACTCCCACCACTCACAGAGGGCGCTGGAAAATGGATAGCAGCTCTGGAAAAGCATACTGCAGGTGTCAACTTAGGAATAGGGGATATCAAAAGTCTGCTTATCTCCCTAATAGGAGAAGATGCAGAAGATATCTTCAAAACTACCAATAACAAAATTACAGCCACTGAAACAAAATACGATGGTATAGCATTCAACGAAATAAGGTCACGTGTTTGGTCCCAATTGCGCCGCAAATTCCAAGATGTCCCAGACATCGGGTAACTAATGTCACAAACAATGCAACTCAATGAGGACCCAGCACAGTACATTTCCAGAATGAAGGAAAAATGGCATCAGGAGTTAGGGGAAAAGTGGAACACAACAGGAGGGAACTGTAGGTTCTTCTACCACACAGTAAAGAAGGGACTGCCCACTGCGGTACGGGACAAGTTAGTTGGGATAGTAGCAATGGAATGCAAACCATGGTCTGAAATACAAGATCACATTATTCACTTCTGTAAAAAGAAGCAGGAACAGGACAGGAACAGACAATTAGCTATTGAAAATGCAGCCGCCAAGTTAGTACAGCAGAAACTTAATAAGAAAAAAGATGGTCCAAACACAGTCATGCTCGCATCACCAGTCAACCAGATGACTGCTGTTACAGGATTTCCGCAGAACGCCCTGAATGCGTTAGCAGGTAACACACAGGGAGGTACACCATACATACATGCACAGCCCACCTATGACAATGCACAACAACAGCCATATTATGGTAACCAACAGACATGACCTCAAACTGTAGGAATGCAGGGCAGAGGCAGAGGTAGAGGACTGGATCAACAGAGGACCACACAACAGCCAGGACCCCCGATATGCTTTTACTGTCAGCGACCAGGACACTTCATAAGAGATTGCCGCACCAAAATGCAGGATGAGGGAAGGGAGGTGGTCAGGGGACCCCAACAACGGATCCCCACCCAGTACCAACAACAGCAGCAAATGCAGCCACAGCAGATTCAGCCCCAAATTATATACTCCCACCTCTCACCAGCACAGCAGCAGCCCATGCAGCAACAAGTACAACTGCAGGCCCCTGCAATTGCTCAATTTCAGGTACCAACTCCACAAGTACAGCCACAAGTACAACAGCCACAAACACCAGTATATCACATGATGCCCCAAGCACAAGTATTTGTACCTCAGGGAGGCACAGTAATACCTTCCCATAATCCATTCGTGCAGGGCACCATCCAGCAGTACCAGGCTAGAAGATATAACAGTTAGGACAGCCCACAGACGACTCTTGTGTGCCCAGTTTTGTCGTGTACAACAGATGTTAAGGAGGAACCCATTGCTTTTGTCACGATAAACAACAAAACATACAGCTTTCTCATTGACACAGGTGCCACTTACTGCTGTATTACAGGTGTAGCACTACCCATTTCAAATCAGATAGCGAACACACAGGGCTTCTCTGGGGCAATACCTAGGGTCCCTTTCACCAAGCCAGTACCAATTGAGATAAGAGGAAAATGCGTGGAACAACGTTTGCTCTACTCACCACGGTCCCCTGTGAATCTCCCGGGACGTGACCTCATGGCTAAAATAAACATGACCATCCACTTCAATGAGGATGGCACGATGATTTGTTCCATTCCAGGTACACCTTTGGCCAGAATGATGGCAGTCACTGTGGACTCCTACTTGGAGGACCAAATAAGGGCCCACCCGGTGGATGAACAAGCGTTCTGCACTGCAGTGCACATCATTGTTGCCACAACACCAGAACTGAACGGCCGCACTGTCCAGCTCCCAAAGAGTTCCTCTTTTGCCCACACTCACAGGACTCCCAAATGCCTGACAAGCACATGATCTTAGACATACACTGTCTTGAAATAACACCCACATATGGAGCATTCCTATCATTGGACGCCAATGCCCACACTTGGGCCTGCGTCATTTTCCTTCAACCAGGAGGGTTGGTTAAGGGATATATCAGACAACCAATTGTTCGGACTACCAGAGCTTTACTTAAAAAATGAAATTGTATATCAAAATGAAGTCCCCCTCTCAGTTACTATAGAAATAAGGACGCCAACTCCAGCCACACAATTTGACACCACACATGACTCAGATCTGGCTCAAGTACCGAGCAACATCTGGACCACTGGTCCAAATGATGTAGGCCTTATTCAATCCGCCGCACCATTCAGAATAACACTAAAACAGGGCGCCATACTCCCAAGAGTGCGCCAGTACCCCTTGTCCAAGGAAGCAGAGGAGGGTATTGCCCCCACCATACAAGCCTTACTAGATCAGGGAGTAATATACCCCTGCACATCTCCTTGCAAAACATGCCTGTCTCCTGTACGCAAACATAAGACTAATCAATGGCGTCTAGTACACGATTTGCGTCCCCTTAACAACATCGTGGTACCAGAATTTCCAATTGTCCCTGACCCATCAGTGATTCTCACCAATATTCCACCAGACACAGAATATTTTTCCGTCATCGACCTAAAAAATGCTTTTTTCAGTGTCCCACTACACCCCCATAGCCAATACCTACTCGCATTCACATTTAAAAATATTCAAATGACAGACACAAGGTTAGCCCAAGGCTATTGTGAATCCCCCAGTGTTTTCAACAGAGTTGTCAAAGATGATTTATCAAATTTCCAATGTGACAGCACCCTGCTACAATATGTCGACGACATATTCCTCTGCAGCCCCACAGAACAACAGTGTAGAAAGGACACTATAGCACTACTCACAACATTAGCACAGAGAGGATACAAAGTGGCCAAACAGAAACTTCAATACTGCCAGGAAGAAGTACACTACCTTAGACAGTTGCTCTCAGCATCAGTAAGAAGAGTTACCCCAGATAGAATTGAGGCAATAAAAAACACTCCTGAACCACAGTCAAGGACATGCAGAAATTCCTAGGAATAGTGAATTATGTTCGTCAGTGGGTCTTTGATTTTTCCACCATCACTGCTCCACTGTTGAAAGCTGTTAAAAGGGCCAAATACAGACATAACAGAATAGATTGGACACCTGAAATGACAACAGCCTTCACACAGCTAAAGGATGAAATAACAAATGCACCAGTGTTAGGCTCCCCTGACTACACTAAAGAATTCTACCTGTTCACTCACTGCAACGGTCAAGTAATGACAGCAGTCCTCACCCAAAAATACCCCATGGGCCACAAGCCCATTGCCTACATCAGTGGCATGCTAGATTCTGTAATGAAAGGACACTACCCATGTGAACAAGCACTAGCAGCAGCAGCATTCGCTGTTGAAAAGAGCACCCACATAGTCATGTGTTCCCCGTTGACACTGTACACTGAACATGCTGTTTTTGCCATAATACAGAAAGCTAAGACAACACTCACTATGCAAAGAGTATCAGGATATGAAGTCATACTATCATTGCCTTCTCTCAAAGTTGTTAAGTGTCACACGGTCAACCCCGCCACATTCTTTGCCCACCCCATTGCCGCTGCAGATGATGACCCTCATGATTGTGCCACATACTGTCCAGACGAGTCAGAAGCAGCAAAAGAGGACCCATTACCAAACAGTATAGTGTACTTTGTTGATGGCTCTTCCACCATTGATCAGGAGACAGGGATCAGATACACAGGAGCTGCAGTAGTTAGAGCACAACAACATGACTCCTCTGACTCCCTGGACATTGTACAGCCAATAACATTACCTTCACACTACTCAGCACAAGCTGCAGAATTAGTGGCTTTGATTGCCGCCTTGAGACTTGGGGCGGACAAACGCATTACTGTTTATTCAGACTCTGCATATGTCACAACAACAACACATTCCAGCATCTTACAATGGAAAAGGCGTGGCTTTCTCAAATCGGATGGCACACCTGTTATGCACAGACAGAAGAGCTAATAGATGAGCTGACATTGCCAGCCGAGGTAGCTGTAATAAAATGTGCAGCACACACAAATGGCCAAGACTTTGTCTCCAGAGGTAACGCTCTGGCAGACTGGGCAGCTAAAGCCGCAGCTAGAGGATCCCCACCTGCACTACCACCGCAACATACAGTACCACCAGAAGGCCAGCGTGCCCCCATCTTGCTTGCCCAACACGTACCTACAGCGATACAGCAGGACAAAGACAGTGCAGATGAAGACACTTCTGAGTTAACATCTCCATACACTATTGACAGTACACAACAATATGATCGCATTGCACAATTACACCTCAGAGAAATACAGGAAAGTGCTCCACCTGAAGAGAAAGAGCTGTGGAAGAAGAGAGGAGTACAGCAAGATGCCTCAGATTTTACTTACAAACTATGGGGGTCATTACAATGACGGGCGGATCGCCACCGCCCGTATGGCCGCCATATACCCCCGCCATATTACGATGGCAGGGGGGAGCCCGGCGGACGGAAAGACCGTCCGCCGGTTTTCCGCCGGTCCAACAGGGGACCGGGCGGAAAAGGGCACTAATATGGTGGCAGTGTCTGCTAGACACCGCCATCCATATTAGCATGGAGGCTGAGAGCAGCATTTCCATGGCGGCAACGCCGCCATGGAAAGTCATACGGTCTTCGCTGTTGGGGGCCCCAGGATGTTGGGGGGGTGCACATGGGGGGTACCGTACCCCCCTGCATTGGCATAGACAAGGTGGCAGGCACCGCGCGGTGCCTGTCACCTTGTGCATGTGAATGCACAACGTGCATTCCCAGCATTGTGGCGGGCGGTGCTGTGAACACCGCCCGCCATAATGTTTGGAATAGGGGATGCCACCGCCACCGTGGCGGTGGCATCCTAATACTCAAGGCGGGACCGCCGCTCCTATGGCGGACGGTCCCATTCACCGTTACGGTGGCGGGTGGACTTTGTCCGCCCGTCATCGTAATGACCCCCTATGACAGGAAAACCTGTCATGCCACAGGCCTTATTACAGGTAGCGTTAGACCAGTTACACCTTCCCACACATGTTTCCCGAGATAATATGTCCACCACCCTACAGACTGACTGGTTCATCCCCAATGCCCACGAATTAATACAGCTTTTTGTCAATAAATGCCTTATTTGTCAACAGTACTCACCACACCCCACTATGAAAACAGTTGCCTCTACAATACCAAAACCAACAGGCCCTTTCAAAGAACTCCACATCGACTATGTGGACATGATGGATCGATGTCAGAACTATCGATACCTCATTGTGGTAGTATGCCCATTCTCACGGTGGATAGAAGCTGGACCATGTGTCCACTGCGATGCCAAAGCAGCAGTTAACTTTCTGCTCCGTGAGGTCTTTTCGCGCTGGGGTTTACCAAACGCGATCCGTTCCGACAACGGCAGCCATTTTTCGAACGCCATTTTTGCCCTTCTCACAACAATGTTAGGAATTAAACATAAATTGACATCAGCATATCACCCACAAAGCAATGGCATTTGTGAATGCCTTAACGGCTTGCTCAAAGGAAAAATAAGGAAAATAAGTGCAACAATTGGAAAGAAATGGCTCTATTGTTTACCAATTGCCCTATTTGCACTCAGGAATACCCCCAGTTCCGACCACCACCTCACATCCCACCAGCTTGTCACTGGTTGAACAATTAATGTCTCAGTTCCCCCAACAAGATACTGAAAGCTCTTCTGAAATTGTAAAAGCTGAAATGTATGAATATTTGTGTGCATTAACACGTACTGCGAAAGTTCTTCTCTACCCAGACATCAAAGAGGAAGAACAAGGGTTCCACCACTCCTGAGCTCCCGCCCATTTGTCCCGGAACACAGATCTTTGTCCGAATAGCTTTTCGAAAGTGGAAGGATCCCAAATTTGAAGGACCGTTTAAAGTCATTGACTCTTCACCTACAGCTGTCCACATTGCCGAGAGAAGAGCATGGATCCACCGATCAGACATCAGGATCAACCCGGCACCATCCTCGAACTAAGAGATGAAAAAGAGGAAGGCATCGTGTTTCCACTGACTATCCAAGAAGAAGAAGACGGTGATCGCTTGGTCGTTTATGGTTTCAGACGCAGCAGAAACACCTGCCGCATAGAAATTTCCTATTTGAAGTTATGTACATACATGTTAATATTTTACATTGTTGTAGGAATAGTCGTAGCACTCTTCAACTGGTTTGCAATTACTTCACAGTGTATTGATAAAAATGCCGACATTATTGAAAAGGTTAAAGTTGTCAACACCACCTTTGAAAATAACACCATTAGTGACGAAAAAGGTACAGCATTCCCTTTTACTACTGGCAGCGCCCCAATTAATTATGAGTACAACACAGCACTCTCTCCTGCACCCAGTGACAATAATACACAATGGGACGGTACCCTTGACACCACAATACGCCCTTCGCGGCTGCCTCGCCGACGCAGACAGGCCCAGCCAGCCCGGCCTCCTGAGGCCGTCATCCACTCTGTCCATAGCGCGCTGTTAGATAACTTATGGTACAGAGATATGACAGCAGCTGGCAAGCAGGTCACAAACGAATCATGTTACGTGTGCTCATATATCCCCCATGCGGTAGGCGCAGATAAATTGATTTTCCCTAGAGAAGTACCACCACGCACTGCCAAGTGCCTTTTATACCTATTCCTCTGTCACATACAAGGACAAGTCCAGATCATTAAGGCTGACATTTCCACTGTGACCGTGAATGCCAAGGTATGGGACCACGCCCCCATTACACACAAGATTATCTCTGACACAGCCGATCTTGAGGAGGAGATAAGGAACATGTATAAAATAGGAATTCCTAACATGGACTTTAGGGCATCTCACATTAGGAAGCATGGATATATCACAGTTTTTACCTTCAGCAGTATGCGATGTATCCATACCACACAGCAAACTGTGCCCATGCCAAAATAGGACTGTGCTGTGCCTACTGGCACAGGTTTATGTCCATGGCAAGTGGAACAATCCCGGCTACTTGGTATGCAGAGCAGCATCCCTAGGGCCCCCCTTGGATAGACTCAGATTATGAAGACGGGATTGACTGGGAGGTTGAGGATGAATGTGAGCAGATTTGGTCCCAGGGGGTGGAAGGTACACCAGAGGTGGGGAGAAAATGTCCTAACCGATAAAAGCATTCAAACTAAAGTCACCTCTTCTCTGTTTTCTAGGAAATGGCACGGTAGCTGTGGGTCGCAACTCTGGATGCAACAGCACAATTTTTAATTTGGACATGCGATATGGCACCTCCAGTCTAATGTACTACTACTGGGCTTGCAGAGAATGCCTCTATCTCCAACTGCCCCCTCAATGGAAAGGACTATGCACACTAGTGACCATGCATGAAGTCCACCTGGTCGTTCCAGCAACGAATATATCTCATATCCATTCACACCCGATGACAGGAGACGTCACCTTACTCCACCGACACCGACGGATTGCTCAATATTTTGCCAACGACCCCTTTGATGACATTCCCCAAGAGTTCCGCCTTTTCAACGATGCCCAGGTCTTTTTTGGAGGTCTCGTCCCACTGTTCCAGACCAAGGCAAATGCACGTTGGATCGAGGTGACCCGCTACAAAGTCATGCGGGCCCTCAACAGTACCAGGGATGGGCTCAATGCTATCAAGGAAGAATTGCGCCCCCTGGGGCTTATGGCCCTAGAGAATCGGTATGTCCTGGACATGCTGACTGCGATGAATGGTGGAGTATGTCGCCGGATTGGAAAGAGCTGCTGCACTTTCGTGCATGCAAATGATGCAGAGAATGGATCACTTACAAAAGCCATTGAGGACTTGGGCAATTTAGGGAAGAAAATGGTCGAGGAAGGAGGTGCCAGGGCAGACATATTACCGGACTGGTTCAGTTTTAGCTGGATGCCTTCATGGCTGTCTGCCCTCCTAAAAATGTTAGTGCCGGTTTGCGGAGTGCTGGTGCTTCTTTGTTGCGTCATACAGATAGTGTGTCATTGTGTGAAAAGATTCAGTACTAAAACAGTTGGGATGAATAACTCAAAGTTAAAAAAGGGTTCCCTTTGGTCAAAATCTATCTATATGTACAATTTATATCATGATATAAATTGTACATATAGATAGATTTTTATCGATTAAATACATATATATTTTGTATAACTTGGTGTTATATAAGTGCTTTGATACATTCAGAGTGAGGAATGATGTTTGTTGGTGGGCATGAGTATCTCTGAGGCATGAATGGTGTGATATAGATCTTGACCAAAGGGAACCCTTTTTAACTTTATGGTTATTGGGAGCTCCATCTCTTTGGCTTATAGAGCCCCCTCTCCTTGATTTCAAGGTAATTGAGTACAGCCAGTGGGCTGGAGAGAGCATTACAAATTGACCGCTTCTTAGTGGCTTGATATATAATAAAAGTGAGAACATAAGTATTACACTATGTATCCATTTAAGACATTTGGATTTACGGAGGACCAATTTAATAAAATCATTGGTGCCTCCTCCAATACTGAAGTAAGATTATGGTAGTTACTGGTAACAATGACAAATGGGGTAAAGCACTTAATCTAAAGAAAAAACTAGTCCGCACTGAACTACACACAGAGTTTTTAATAGAATGTGTGAAATCGGGGGTTATCCCTATCGGACTACAAGTCCGTAACGAACCAGGTTTGTTCGTCGAAAATAAAAAGTTTTTAGAATTATGGACCCATATTGCGAATAGGTGCAGTAGAGATTGGATTTTATTAATAATAGAGACTGCACAAAAAATGGTCATTTTAGAGAAACAAGAAATAGAAGAACTAGAAAAGGCCTTAAAGGAGATGTCAGCATTGGAGGATGCAAAGAAACGATTAGACAAATTAAACCAGGAAGTGAATGGATATAGGGATTACCTTATCAACAAAAAGACAATAAAACTTAAGAAGGATGTTAATAAGTTTAATTTAGAATTGGTGTATCCTTACACTACCAAAGATTATTTTCAGCAACCAAGGGACCAAAGAAGTGAGAGAACATTTGAACAGAGACCTATATATACCAGAGGAGGTAGGAAGGGTGTTACTTTCTCAGACACTTCAGGTTCAAGTAGTGAAGAGGAGGGACCATCCAACAGTGTTAATTGTGGACCTGCACAAAATGGTACCTATAATGGTTCTTTTTTAGATCATCGCCCAAGAAGGGGCATAAGAACAGATCGGATTCCAAATCAGGGCAGGGGCCAATATCAGCGGAACCAATCGCAGGAATATCAGCGGAACCAACCGCAAGAATATCTCAAAACAAGGAACCAGAGATACTGGCGGTAACCTTGTATGAGAAGAATAAATTTCCAATAATCAATCTTTCATCACGTGCTCTCAGTAAACTAGAAATTGAAGTCCTAGAAAGGGGGTTTACATTTGCACCTACATCTAAGGTTAATAAATTCACATTAGAAAAAGATCTAAAAGCATTTTTTCGTAAGGTGAGACTCAACAGATTTTTTTAGGACAAAGAGTATACGGCACCAGAGAATATTTCAGGGCTTAAAGATAAATCTACCTTTATACCAGCGATTACACAGGTATGTAGGAATGTAGAAATATTCGAACGGGTTGTAGAAACTAAAGTAAGACAGATCCTTAGAGAAGTACACCCTGATGTGAACAACATGTCTAAAGATCACAGAAGTGCCATGGTTAACTTGAAGAATGATTTGAATTTAACTATCAAGCCTGCGGACAAGGGGGGTGGGGTCGTTATCTTTGATACGGAGGATTATGACAAAAGAATGTTGACCTTACTGGAAGTTAAAGAACATTACTCCAAAGTTCACATTTCTAAAATAGAACGACTAAATAGGGAAGTGGAAAGCATCACTAAAGGGGCATTAGAAAATGGATGGATATGCCAAGCGGAATATAAATTCCTCAATAACATGAATGCTAGGATTCCAGCAATATATGGCCTTCCAAAGATACACAAGAATGAGCAGAATCCCCCATTGAGACCAATTGTGAGCTGTATTGGTTCACGATTAGAACCTCTCAGCCAATATGCAGATACCTTCCTAAAACCTTTAGTATTAAAACAGAGATCATATGTTCGTGATTCAGCGCATATTATCTCTATGATCGAGGGTATCCCTTTTAATGCTTGTAACCAGATTTTAGTAACCCTCGACATGAGGCGCTTTACACAAATATTCCACAAGACGATACAATCAATGTTAATAATGAAACTTTAAGTGATGATGACCTTAGAGGTGCGAATAAGGATTTTATCATGGAATGCATCACTCTAGTACTTAAAAACAATATGTTTTTATTTAAGGAAGATCTGTTTCTTCAATGCAAAGGTATGAGCATGGGAGCTACCAGTGCTCCCAGTTTGGCATGTTTATATGTAGGAAAGTTTGAGGAGAAACATGTCTTCAATGAAGCGGCGCCCTTTTTTGAGAACATCTCCATGTGGCGTCGCTTCATTGATGACATTTTCTTTATCTGGGAAGGTGATGAAATGATTCTGAAACAATTTTTGGAATGGATAAACCTTGGTGATCCCAATATTAGGTTTACGGCGGATTATAACAATAGCTCAGTTCACTTTCTAGACATTACAATTAAAGATGCTGAGGGATCACTGGAAGTAGAACTGTTCACAAAACCGACCGATAAAATTCTCTCCTACATTATAGGAGTTACCATCCCCAATCCCAACGTGATAACATCCCATTTGGACAGTTCCTCCGGTTGAGGAGGAACTGTTCAAAGTGAGATTTCTACAAGCACTCAGAATTTCTGAGCAATAAACTAAAGGATAGGGGTATCCAAAAAACTCATCAAACATGCCTTTAAACGTGCTTGTTTCTACAATCGTGACAGCATGCAGAATCCTGACCCTAGTTACAAAAAGAATAAGGTGAATACTGATAATAAACTAGTTTTTGTAAGTCAATTTTCTAACATCAGCAACAGATTAAAAAATGTAATAAATTCCAATTGGAACATCTTAAATGAGGGCAATGATGTTAAGCTTCCGAAACCCATATTTGCATTTAAATGCAATGATAACCTACGGAAAAACTTTGTGCATACGTACCGGGAAGCAGGTATGAATGGCCAAAGCACTATACAAGGAGGTAAAGCCATGGGAAACTACAAATGTGGAAATAGCTCCATATGTGAGAACTGCCTGGTCACAAAAACATTGACTTATAATGATTATACAATCACGTCCAGGAGTCTAAACAACTGTAGGAGCAGTAATGTAGTATATCTTCTGCGGTGCCCATGTGGTCTGGCATATGTGGGCGAGACCGGAAGGGAGCTCAGACTCAGATTGCTAGAACACAGGTCAGCACTGAAAACTATGAAACAGGGGGGCATATTAGCAAGAAGAGGCGATAATCATCGCTAACCCTGCTTAGCGTGATTTTTTTTATCGCCGGCTATCGCTGGAATATATTGCCACGCTAACGCTGTATTAGCAACGATTAGCGCTATGGCGATGAATATTCCAGCGATAGCGAGGAAATAGGTCAACATCGCTGAAAAACCAGCGATGTTGCATGGAGAAGGAGAACACCTTGCTGATACGACCCTGTGGTCGTATCAGCATAATCCACCCCATGTTAGGTATGGCTAACACCTGCTAATTGCAGGTGTTAAATAAATAAGCGATGACCCCGGTTAGCGCGACTTTTCACGTCGCTAACTGGGGCCATGGCCTACCTTGCTAATAGGCGATAGGCCTGTTAGCGGGTGTTCCCCAGGTTTGTTCGTCGGGAACGCCCACTTTGCATGTCATTAGCGATAAATATCGCTGACATGCAAGCGATAAAAACGGGCGCTAATGCCCGCAAGCTGTCGCTAACTGCTGTTAGAGACAGTTTGCTGATAGGGCGATATGAATATCGCCGCTTTAGCGGCAAAAAGTGCCGCTAAAGCGGCGATAGTGCCCTTGCTAATATGCCCCAGAATGCTCCGTTGGTTGATCACTACACGACGATGAACCACAAACATATGGAGTTTGATTGGTTCATCATCGAAAAAATTACTTCCTCAAGAAGAGGGGGTAATGTCGAAATCAAGAGAAAAAATAGGGAACAATGGTATAGCTCAACCCTTTATACTATACTTAGGGGATTGAATACCAAGGAGGACTGGATGAGGATTGTTATATAATTCTTTAATATGGTGAACTGTTTTTTAAAGAATTAATATGTATCTGATTGATTAGAGTTGTACAGGATCAGCATACTGAATTGTGCGGTTAATACAAACTATACCGCTATTATGAAAAGGGAGACAGGATAGGAATAGAGGATGGGGCCCTAGTATTATGTATTCTACAGGGTAATCCTAGTGAATTATAGTTTTGGGACTACCTGGAAGATTTAAGTATTGATCCATGACCCAAATATCTGGCATTTATAGAGTGAGATCACTACTAGGGGTAAGGGTTATGACAGAATGTGATAAGAAAGTACTTGAAGCCACGTGAGAGCTATAAGAAACTAATACATAGGACCTAATAAATGAATTGATGGGTCCACCCGGGAGTTTTAAGCACCGCAATATGGCCCAAATATTTATAAATATTTATAAATATATATAAAGAATGACGGCCAATAAATAAGGGCAGTGTATTTATGTGACTCAATAGCATCCTTAGAGTGATAGTGATCGCTGAGTCGACATCTACAATGACCGAGCGTGAGAGTGACAATAAAGTTTTACATATTTGAAACTGAACCACGTGATCGGACGCAGTGACGTGATCACGCATGTGGGAGTGGAAATAAAATGGGAGTTAGAACGCGGTGCGTCCATCTATTGCATCCACCATGATCCAGGTCACATACCGGGGGTAGTGAGCCGTCGGAGTAAAAAGGTGAGGATACCGGAGTGGCAGGCTTAGTAGCCGATTATGAGCTATTGGGTAACTTTGAATGTATTGGACCGATACGGCTTTACCGGGCGCTTCATTGAGGCAAGCTCCATGAGGGGAGCGAGTTAAACAAGGGAGTAGCCCGATAGCTTAATGTATAGGAAGGGGTTAAAATGGGACACCTTTTGGTTTGTTTATAAAACCAACCACTTGAGCGTTATCCTGTATGGTGAGGATTAATGCGATACTTAAACAAGTAATAACATGCTTAGTCACAACGGTGATTTATTTTAGTAAGAGACTCCTGGAGCAATTACACTGTGTAGGGATATGTGTGCCAGATGGGGGCACTGTAAGATAATATAAAATCGATAAACATCTTGTTGCCCTAAGTGTTAAAGGAGAAACGTGGTTACATACAGACGATCAATGCAGAGGGGACATAATCATAGCCCTATGTTGAAGAGGGAGAACCATGAGGAGAGTAATATCCCTAATAGATATTACTTAGACAATGTTTCTATTTTGTTTATTTAGCTACGAATAACGCCACCCTGCTATCAGAAGGACGTGATTGTTGAAACGCGCTTCTGACAAGTAAACGGTGAGAAAAATGCCTTGTGATTTTTAACTCAAAAAGACAATCTGAGATGAAGGATTGATATAATAAAAATGTTTTTTTACATCTCTAGAAATAAGGAAGTTTGAGACCTCAAAGAAAAACTACGGGGGAGTTAAACTGAGAGAGACCCTGACTTTAATATTCTACTATAAATCTTTAGGTGTGGCATTAGTAAAATAAAGTGCTGCGATTACACTTATGGTTTAGGCTCCAAGCATTAATTTTACATTTACCTTATAGGGAGTAGAGCCATATCACCTTTGAAGTAAAGAGACGGTCGTTTCGTTATCGTGGATAGTCTGCTTTCTCTTTTTAATTAAAGTTTGTATAACTCATTAAATACAGATCCCGTTTTTGATAGCTTTGATTAATGACATCATAAGTAACAATCTCTCTAATGAGTCTTTTTTGATAATTCCAGAAGATCCCAGTAGCCGGATCACTTTCTCCACAATAAATTGGGAGTATCTCTCACTGAAGTGCAGATGCACCGGTGAGTAAAAGATCGCAGTTATATATGATGTATGAGAGCAGTATGTTGGACGTGTGAAGTGTTGATGACTTCTATTATTGAATGATTGGAGCACTTATAAATAGAATTAGGTTTTTGAGCATTCTTTATGATTATGATACATATATATCAAAATGCATTTATATTAAAACGTTGTGTAGGATATATACGTGAAATAGTGGGAATGGTGAAATGTAATAATAAGATCATTTCAGTTCTCACTCACACTAGGTGAGTTTCAAAGTTATGTTTAGGATTAATTGCAAGGTTGAAATTCACTAAAAGATCGTTGCTTTTGTTTTTATCTCATATTAGGTGAGATCATAGACCACTGTACAAAGCTACTTTAAGGAGAAAATATTTTTACCTGTCCTGATGAAGGTGGTCCTATTGAGAACGTACCACTGAAACGCGTCAACGCCCAGTTTTTTTGTTAAATTTGGAAAATTCAGCAGTCTAACAGAGACAGGGAATCAAGACCCATGCCCTCTGCTGTTTATAACGGATCCAAATTAATGTTTACATGACAAAGTAGATTGTCTGTGTTCATTCTCCTTCAGGGATATTGTAATCATTGTGAATTGTGTTTTTGATATATGTGTTTTTAAAAGTGTTTTTATATATTATCTTGATATAAATTGTACATATAGATAGATTTTTATCGATTAAATACATATATATTTTGTACAACTTGGTGTTATACAAGTGATTTGATACATTCAGAGTGAGGAATGATGTTTGTTGGTGGGCATGAGTATCTCTGAGGCATGAATGGTGTGATATAGATCTTGACCAAAGGGAACCCTTTTTTAACTTTATGGTTATTGGGAGCTCCATCTCTTTGGTTTATAGAGCCCCCTCTCCTTGATTTCAAGGTGAATTTCTCAAACACAGGAATATACAGGAAGTCAACACATAAAAACACTGAACAAGGCAAGGGGGATGAATTGGTACTGTTAGAGAAAGGTGAGCCCACAACAAATGGCTCACTATTATTACAGACACCTACAGAAACACATTACCAAGTTCCTACAGCTCCCCTGCATCCCCCTGGTAGACACCTAGTAGGGAAGGATCCTACTGAAGAGCAGTATGAAACACTAGCTGACAGGCCTGTAGGAGAATATATTGAACTCAGAACACAATTACGTAGGGAGTACAAGTGTCCCTATGCCAATGACACGCCCTGGCTGCCCAAGCTGGACGAAGGACCAGCCAAATACGCTGTTAGAGTTTTGTTCAAAAATTAACAAGAGGAGGGAAATGAAGCAGGGTCCCGTTTTACCATATGAATGCCTTAGGCCAAACCCCGCCCACACCTGAAGCATGAGTCCCTCATATGAGCCCACCAGCCAGTATACAGGAATCTGTTAAGTTGACACTGTCTCAACTGTTCTCCAAGCGTAGTAGGCCCAATGCCTCGCTGCTAAATTACAAGATATCTCCTGCGACACACGCAGAGCTCCAGCCCTGTCTTCTTGGTACACAGGTGCCCGAAAGCCCCCGCTCCCTCATTGTACTTTCAATGTGCTCTTCTCGTAATACACCCACCGAAGGATAATAATATCACAAAAACAGGAAACACCTGAAACTAAGAGGAGCGCGATGGGGTACAATATGGTGGGGGCCAGTTTCAATACTTCAATATTCTTTATTTTATTATATTTTTGCTAGCTTCAAGTAACGAAAGACAAGCAACGTGGCGTGTGAAAATGACCTATAACCTTTTGTAATCTTCCGCTGTCTTATGAAATTCCGTGAAGTGACGCACATCATTTCTGATAAATGTACAAACTGTGGGAGGATGACGATCAAACACCTGTCATGGGATGGAACCTGTGGTCAAGCACTTCCTCATTAAAGCAATAGAAAAGAGGTGGCCACGGTCCATTCGACGGACCACCTTGCACCGTGTTTGTGAGTCACGTGCTGGGTGATCTCCGGTTAACCGTTGTTCTTATTTTAGAATTCTTGTTTAAGATTGTACGTTCTTTATTGTATTCTGAAAAGCATTTCTTTCTCTACATTATTAGGATTTTTAGCCTCATTGTAACTGCATGTTTCTGTTTTCCATTTCAAAATGTGTCTTTAATACCTAGGTCTTTACTAAGATTGTATGGTTTCATTAATGAATATTGAGTGTCTCTTGACAGTTATTGTTTAATCTTATATATTCAAATAAACTGTAAACCATTCTGATTCAGTTCCTGCATCTCACACGTGTATTTCTTCATATTAGATAGACCACCCCTGGTCAAATTAAGCCACTGTAGAAAATCACCCTGCAACACGGGCTCCCTGATCATACTTACCCACAGGTACACTAGGATAGGGAGCGATAGGTAGGAGCATAACTATCACTATACATAGCATGTACATGTAACAGAACAGTGGTTGAACTGTTCATCTTCTTCACCATTCTCGTAAAGCTGATTACATTGTTCTGTATCCTTCTATTGATTATTGCAGCGCAAGTATTTTACACGAGAATCATAATGCTTCTTTAAATATTGAAACGCCTTATTGTATCTTTCTTGTGTATCTCTCTGGGTATGCATGAGTTACCAAACGAAAAGGTTCAAGGTCTTTCCATAATTTCCTTGGGGAGTCAGGGTTTTCCCGTTCTGAGGTTGCACATTCCACCTTTCACTTTGCCAGGTTAGGGGTACAGATGGTGCACTGAATCAGACTTGCACAGTTTTTACATTTATGGTGTCCAACAAACGCACAGTTTTACTGACAACTTACAATAGGGGTCTCCAACATTTCTGTAATGAGAGCTACTTGTGATCAGTGAAAATTGTGAGCTGCTGAAGGCTAAGTAACTCGTGCTTTGTTATCCGACACCCCCTCACCCAACTTCCTTGACTTTAAACCTAATGTCCATGGAGCCCGATACTATGGTTTGAACAAAATACTGTGACTAAGGGTACTCTGTTAGGGGTATCATGCTTCAGTGAGTGCACAGTCTGTATGGTCGTATGAACATGTGTGTGAATGAATAGGATATATGTGTATGGGTGACGGAGAGACTGTGTCATATGTACTTGTGGCACAGGATATACCTTTCACCAGATGTGGCACAGTTACATGTACAACACAAACATGCAACAATAGTTTTTTTAAATGGGAGAAATTTAACGTGCAGAAAAATGTTCGGCAAAAATGTTCATAATAAGGAACATGATGGAATTGCATTTTAATTTCTCCCATTTGAAAAGTGGCTGTATTTTTCAGTTATAAATATGGCAGGATTTCTACCAGCCACTGGGAGCAGGATGTCTGCTGTGTGTAAATGAGACACTTTGAAATGGGAGACAATTCAACTGACGAGCTACCTTATTTTTATATGCATAAAACTCATCATTAAAAAATTTTCCCATGTCAAAGTCCCAGTGGCCTGTAGACATGGTGCCATATTATAACAGGAATATCCAGTAACTTTTTTAAATGTGAGGAATTTAAAGTGAAGAAACATGCGTCATAAAACATTAGGACTTAATTGGCTTAATTTAAAGTGGAGAAAAGCATTAAGACAATGTTTCATAGAAGCATTTTCTTCACTTTAAATTTCTCCCCTTTACATGAAAATAACTAGATTCTCAGTTATAAATATGGCAATGTGTCTACCAGCAACAGGGAGCAAGATGCCTACTGTTTGTAAACATGACACTTTGAACAAAGAGAAAATTAAAATGAAGAGTTAACTTAATCATTAACTTAACTCTTCATTTTAATATTCTCTCTTTTAAAAGCATTCAGGAACATCATTTTGTTCTCATGTTCCAATATTTAGTTGAAAAACACTTTTATTTAAGAGTTAAATACCTCAGTTCTTCAGCCCTGACCACTCTGTGACCCATCTAGTTCATAAATCGGAGTGGAGCACTGCTCATTATCAGGCTCTGCTATCCACAACCTGATAATAATGTAAAATAAACAAAGTCTTTCCTTAACTTTAAAAGGAAAATGCTGTTCCTACTTAAAAATGAAGGCTGTGAGCTACTCTGAAGGTTTCTGCGAGCTACTGCTAGCTCATGATCGACTGGTTGGAGACACCTGGGCCAGTGCTGTAATTTTTTTTATTTCAATTGTCGCATATTCTACACTTACGGCCCGATTACAAGATTGGCAGTCTGGCCGCTGGACCACGGTTGCAGCGGTTGGGAAAATGCTGCGTTATGACTTGACCGCCGGGCTGACAGTGTGCCAGCAGCGGTCTTGCGGCGGCAGCATGCCTCGGCTCACAGACTGAGCCTGAAGGCAATGCCACCACAATGCAGTGCCTTCACTGTTGTACGCCCACTGTTGGCATGCACCATGTTGTGCAAGGCACACAGTGCACGCACAACAGTACAGGCATGGCTGTGCACAGCATGTCCCCCCCAGGAAAAATACCCCATAGACTAAAATGCCCAGGGGCCCTGTTTAGGGCCCCTTCTCTGCCTTTCTGACAATCTTTTCATGGCAGACTCACCACCATGAAAAGACTGTCGGAAAGGCAACTAGCAATATGCATGGTGGCGCCAGCATTTGCACTGCCACCATTGTGGCCAACTTCCCCAACCGCTGTGGGATCCAAGATCCTGGTGGTTGCAGCTGTCTTGTGGCGGTCTGCCCGCCCTTCTCATAATCTCTGTGGTAAGACTGACGAGGAGGTGGCGGTCGGACTGCCACCTCAGGTAGGCAAGTCATGGGACCACTGTACTCATACTAAGGCCTGTAGTGCACATTGTTGGAGGTGTCTCAATATGCTTTGATTAAAACAGCCTTGTATGGTTATGTGTGGGTACAATTTTAAAATTGTTTGAACCCTGGCTTGTTCAATATCTATTATTATTTTTTGTGGGCAGTAGGTATTTGTTTAATTTTAATGTGGTTTAGTAGCTCATAGTAAGTGCTACTTCGTTTATTAAGTAATAGGGCATTTATGAATGGTATATTTGTGTTTGATATTCACCATGTAGGGTGTATATCTGAGTAAATGATGTTAATGTTGTTAAAATATTTATATATGCTTTTTAATGTTTATTTTGTTGTTTTGTAATTTTGCTGATATTAATGTAGTCAATATCGTCTTAGGTGATATTTTTTACTATGTATATGATTATTTAAAGCTTACAAAATATTTGTTTCTGATGTTTTTGTTATCGAGGTTAGTGAAAAAACGATGTTTTAATAGCGATATTTTGGTTCTCAATATTTGTTTTTTTATTAGTTAAGTATAGGAAGGCGTTATTTTTGCAAAATATACTTTTATTTGCTGCTATTTTTGTTAATCGATATTGAGTGTATTGCTATTATGTCATTGATCCAAATTTGGCAGCACCTGAAAAGTGCTGCCACAACAACTAGACATTTAGTAAATACTCTTCGGGTTTCTCACTCCAAATAGTAAAACTCTGAATGATAATGTGTACCACAAACCTCAGATACAGGTGATAAGCCTTGTGGAGGGGGATATGGAAGTAGGCATACTTGCGATAGAGAGTCATCATGTAGTCCCCTGCCTGTATAAGTGAAATGGCGTTCTGCAAATTCCTCATACTGAAGTAGTGGCAAATAATTTAACATTTGAGCACTCTGAGACCCAAGACTGGTCACATGGATTTGGGGATGAAAAAGTACAGTGAGTACACTCTGTTTAGGTTAGCCGATACTAATTCTACTATGCTTTTTACTAAAAGGACCTGCACCTTCTCCAGCAAGAAATTATCATGATCCTTTCTGATCTTGTATGAGGTTGGAGGATGAGTTAAAGGGGAAATGTGGAATTCCAGGCAACCACCTTCGGCGATGGTGGCTAGCACCACTGATCTTGTGCTCCTATTGAGGAAGGTATAACCCCTACCTATCCCATACAGGTGTTGAGTGGGTGGGGCAATGACATGAAGGTCAAAACTTGTTTGCATAGGTCTCTACCATTGCTAGGAAAACTTTATCCTGAGTACTGTCAGTGTTCTTCGCTGCTGTCCCTCCTAAGGAGGCTGAAGCTGGTACAGTTGTGTTGCAGTACTAGGGTCTGCCTTTGGAGGTGGTTGTATCTGTGTTCTTGGTACAACTATGTTTTGTTGCTGATATTGCAAGACTCGCATAGCCTTTACTGCGTCTCTGTCATACTTGGCACAAATATGTGTTGGATATTGAAAGATAGACCAATAAGGTGTTGCTGAAACTCAGGTCGAAAACCCAAAAGAATCGAAGCCAGGCATGGTGCTGTAGTAGAACGCTAGTGTTGACTTATCTTGAGGTGATGTCTGCAACATCTAAAGCAGACATGCAAAATGTTGTAGCAGATATTCAAACTCTTCCCACTTATGTCTATTACAGTGAGAGGGAAAGGCCATATAATTGGCAATGCGCCATTGTACGGATGCCATCTCATTCATTTACTTTCCAGTATTGCCAATTTTCCTACGTTCTTTATCCAGTAGCGGTGTATCTCCAGTTATGTGCAGTGCATCAGTACTCTTTACTGTTCTATGAGTACTACTAGGAAGTCAGGCACCACATGCCCTTGAATAAATATGGGATGCCATTGTCGGGAGTTTACTTTTTTTCCACCTTTGTTATATCAGCCCTGACCTTAACAGGAATTTTACAACTGTTCCCAGTTCATCTCAACATTGATTTTGACATGGGCAGAAAATATATTTTGATTTGTTTTTCTATAGTGTTTCTGTGAGGAAATCATCCTTTTTCTTTCCCACATGCCACCGGATCCTAGGATGAGCCTGCTCACTTGCTATTACCCAGTAAAACGCCAACATATCAGCAGGGGCTGAAACCCTTACGGGGTTCAGCTCAGTAATGCAAACAGTCTGCTGTTCCCCATTAGAATCTGAATGAACAAAATGAAGTAGCAAGGTCTATGGTGGTGGGGTAGGTGGGATGGAGCCAGGCTCCCCATTTTTGGGGATTGGAAAAGCCTCAGTTTCTTCAGAAAGCCCCTTTACAAGTTTCTTATAAAACAGCTGTGCAGATTGGGGGTTGGGGCCGTGGGGGGTTGTAAACACTCACATTATGACCTGGGTCAGGGTTAATGCACATCCTGGGATTTTGTAGATGGCATTCTGACATGAGTCTGGCAAGGTTGAAGCTGGTGGCTCGGAGGCCTTGTGTGGTGGACTTTCTGTGCTCACGGTTGAAGTGCTTTTCAGTGACTGACTGAGGTGTGCTCTTTCGAGACTGGGAGTGGTGTGGCCGGTCCTTGCCATCGAGCCCAAAACAATAGGTGATATGTTTGTAATGGGTCTATTCAAGATTTTTAATCTCCGGACTGATCAGGAGATACAGAAATTGAAGTTAGGTCCTCACAGGCTACTGCTATACTGGAAGATCCTCCAAAATATTCATCAGAGTTGAAGTCCTTGACATCCTCAGCCCCTGCCGTGGAATATGATTAGGTAGAGTCTGGCGCTCCACTCTTGCAGCAAAACAGAGTCAAGATTGTGACTAGTTCCAGTACAGAGCAGATAATGCACATTCACTGCACTCACCCAGCCAACCAGCTCATCCCCAAGCAGGCAGTCACTCCCCTTCCACAACAATCCACGGTCCCCACCCCTCACAGTCCCCCAAAGGGTGCCATTATTCATGTGATGTACTACTCATGCCTTAGACTGCAAGACTGCCGCAAGCGATAGCCAACACAACCATCCAGTTTCTGCTCTGCCCTGTTGCAAAAGTCTAAGGTGTGGGGGAGCCTGCCTTGCATGACGATTCTAGTCACCCGGTACATGCCCAGAGCAGCAACTGAACCTCACCTCTGCACTGTCTCCGCAGCAAGCACCTCCAAATTCCTCACAGGTCCGCACACATGTTTCTGCTGACAGGAGAGGGCAACCTCAAAAGAATGATGGCACGCTATCCAGCAGTGAAGTTTGAACTGAAGGATCCAGCAGGGTTGGTATGGATCTCTACTGGGCACCAGGAGATTTGGCAGACATCACCAGGATACTCAGGTCTGTGGCTGCACTGGGAGTGATGGGATCCACACAGAATTCTGTAGGATAGTGCCTCTTTTCTCCAGCTGCACCACAGACCCTTACTCAAAGTCAGGTATGCTCCTCATGTCCTAAAGACACTTTGTTACAATGCAGACACAGTCACAAATATTGCTACAGTTCATTCAAGAGTTTATCTTGAAAGGTACTGTAATACGGTGTCCTAGAGTGACCTAGTGAATTACAAAAGAACTTCTTCGACACCTTCTCAACTGGGTCGCAATTACTCACAATCCATTTTTCTCCTTCCGCTGGCTGTTTCTGACCCCGACTCCAAAGCTCACACTCTTTCTGCGCTCTTTCAGAATTACATGGTTTAACAAAGGAGTCTGTAATTTGAAAACATTTTTAACAAGCATTAGAAATGTAATAGGGCTCGCATTTCTGAGAATTTGAGCTACTGGCATTGGAAATGACACTGTCTTCTATCCATGTGTTTTTGTTTGGAGTGGAGTGGATGTATGTGGTGTTGAGTGGAATTATGTAAGTTGGATTGGAATTGTTAGTTGTAAAATTGTGTGCGGTGGTATTGTGGTGATATTGTGTGATGACATTATGTGGCATGGTGTGCAGTGGAAATATGTAGATAGTGATTATGTGATATTGAGTGTACTGGAGGTATATGTAGAGGGATTGTGTGTGATAGAATGTAATTATGTGGAATGGTATTTTGTGTTGTGGCAAGGTATGTAGGGGCATTTAATTATGTGGTGTGTTTAATTTTGTGTCATTTGTTGCGAACTCTGAATATCAATAACATGCATGTTGTCAACATCACAAGGGTGAAATGTCGAGCCAGTCCCACTGGATTTCAAACATGCCACTTAGACAATCAGGACAAATTGGTACCACAATTGCAATAATCCACTATGCCACCATACCATGATGCTTGCAGTGTTGGGCTGATCGGATCATTGAACAAAATAAGATGGGGCCTGCAATAGTTGAGCTAAAGTGCATAATTTCACTTCCGTTAATGAGATGTATGTGAGAGCACGAGACCATTGAGAGAGAGAGATTCTGCCCACTTCTATAAACAAGCGCCCAGAAGCAGCGTGTCACTTGCTAAATATGTAAACCCACGACTGATAAAAAAAATATACTCCTAATTTACAGAAGCTGAATAAAAGTGCAGCAGGGAGTAAGAAGAGACGATTCAATCTTGTAATAAATAATACAGTGCTTGGTGTGGCAGCACATCTGGAAACTACATGGATAGAGGAGGATTATGCTGTTTTTACCGTGTAGGAATGCAAGGTGGACAACTGGTTGCGGCGTGTTTTGGTGAAATATTTGACACGCGTCTTAAACTTGCTAAGGTATATTGGGCCGCGCGATGTTGTGGCTAGGGGCAAATGCACCATTCCTCAGTGCCTGCAAGAAGAGAGCATGTGCATTACAAAAATGTATCCCTGGAAGGTAGTGGGTGCACTGGAATGTGTGCAAACTTGAATGACATGCCATGTCTGCGATAACTAGAGCGCTGTCCTGCAACAAGCATTGTGAAGCATGGCGCATGACGTAAAGTGATCACACAACAGTGTTCATTCTACCAGCATCAGAAAAGAAAAAAGAGTCTCCCAAAGAACAAATAAAAAACCACAGCGTAATGAGACAGTACTTAGTCCCTGCTGCATGGGAGGAACGGAAGAGAAAAGTAGGGACAAAGCTGCAGAACTGACCACTAGCAAACAAGGATTTGTAAAAGGCAAGTAATGGGGGGAGGGTTAGAACTCCACAAAGCATCTACAGGTCGCTAAGTAACAGCGCAAGCGCTGTCTAGGCTCGACCTAAAAATGAGCTTTAGGTGTGCTGTCGCATAGGGAGCACAGGGATATTTCAGATGTCATCAGTGATATCATCAATG
Organism: Calotriton arnoldi; assembly: GCA_963921515.1. Classification (NCBI taxonomy): domain Eukaryota; kingdom Metazoa; phylum Chordata; class Amphibia; order Caudata; family Salamandridae; genus Calotriton; species Calotriton arnoldi. The sequence continues at coordinate 218,594 of CAWUFW010017486.1, read as the reverse complement.
ATGTAATTTAACATATCATGATTTATGTAATATGAGTAGTCATAAGCATTCTGTGGCAAGGGCATAACTTGTAGTTAGCTCAGTAAATTATAACTGGTGAATTTCATTTTTCTTTATTTTTTGAACAAGAACGTTTATATTTAATAGACTTACTTTTTTTTTACAATATTGTGGCCAGTGATGTTTTTTATGATATTTTTGTAGTTTTCATACTAAGTATATAAATTCAATATTTTTGTTGGCAATATTGTTGACACAATATTACAGTACATATGTCCCCAATATTATGTCACATTATGCCCAAAGATACAAGTCTTCAATGAGGCATACATGATGCTCATTGCTCTGCTGCAGTTGTATATGTTATTTTTGAATTTGAACAGGCCAAATTGTTCAATTATTATTCCCAATATCTTTATTTTGTCCCATGATATTTTTGAGTTGACAGTATTTTTGACAAAATATTCCCGTGTCACACTATTTTTACAATCCTGGGGATCTCGGATGGGTTTTTATTTATGCAATGTGTGTAATTTTGAAGTCAATCTCTTCGTTAAGTCCAGGATAGGTGGTGGTTTACGAACCTATAGTATCTGCAAAATAATACAACGACCTGGTGCCCTACCTTCCCTTAACATCACCTTGTACGTTTTTTCAAAAATCTAGTGTCAGCTGGATTTAAGTGTAATAGGTTTATTTATTGGGCACAGTTTACCTATTTAGCTCCACAAAAAGTAACCAGAAAGCACTCTGCGTTGGTGTTAAAGAGGAGGGAAGGAGAAGACATCCATGTAATAGATGAGCCGCACATTGAGAAATCGAGAAACTGGAGTTCAATCCCAGCTTCCTTACTTGACCACATTTAGTGATCCTAGTAAATTACTGTACTTCCTGTGCCGTGTTCTCCTTTAGGATCTAATTTTAGTATGTTGGAAAATACTTCTAGATATGCTTAATCCATCTTTATGGAAAAACAGTTCTCCAGTCCCCACTGAATAGCTGATGCTGCTACAGAGTATTGGAACATTTGTGTTGATTAAGAGGGTGGAGATTTTGGCACTTTACAACTTTACATTTGAGGGTTTCCCTCTGCAAAGCCTGCTAGTCTACACAGCACAGGCTTCTGCAAAGAAAACAATTCTTGGCTACAAAGGACCTGAGTTGGTTATAAATTAAATGATGAATTAAAGTATGTATGAAAAATAATATTTTACAAAGGAATTTAATGTGAATCAAAGTGTAATGGTGTAAATGGTGTAAAGTGTAATGGTTTTTATGAGCGTAAGACAATAAAAACGTATATTTTAATAATTTTATTTTGCATACATGACTTTATTCATCCTCTCTTTTACGGGGTGAAAACCTTCATAAGGCATAGCTTCTACATTAAATAATGCAGTCATAGGAAAAGGACACAATGTACTAGATCAAGGACTTCCTAAAACAAATCACCCGTTCTTGATGGTAAAGAACAACAGTTTAGAATAACAGTTGTACAGCTTTTGATAACATTTCAACACAAGTTAATGTTTGCATAAAATGAAGCAATTATCCTTGAGGTTTTATCATATATATTTTATACAGTGAGCCAATTGATAATATTTGATACTAAATGAAGCATTATCCGTTCCAAGCTTTGAAGCAGTGCAATCCGTGAGTAAAGCAGTTTAAGCTATAATACCCCAAGAAGACATTGTTATAAACTAAGAATTTTAACTCTCTTGTTGCGCAGGTGAAGGCATAGGATGCAAGGAACCACGATCACAATGGTGCCGGGAACAGAGGGTGAGCTTCATTTAAGACAGGATTCACTACTCTGTGGGGGAAATAAACAAGAACACAGTGAGTGAGGCGCAAATCAATATATGTGCACTTACAACTCATACTGAGAATGCCAATATAACTCTACATACACAGAATCTTGTTATAGGCTAGTATCAACAGAATAATTGTGGTAGGCTTCTTGAAAAGGGACACAATTCTTATATAACAAGATACTTTTGGAAACAGCATTCAATAATTGGGTATTTGTGTAGCTTTACTTAGTTTGTCACAAACCATTTAAACTCTTAACATAAGAGAAATAAAATAACAATATACATTAAGGTCCTGATTTAGAGAGTGGTGGACAGGTACGCCACCATCAACATTAAGAATATCCCATCTATCTTGTTACAAGTGCCTTTGGATATAATTAAGGCTCCCAGTTTTTATTGTTTTTTTTTATTTTTACAGATAAACGCAGACAGAAACATGTGTGTTTTCTATCTCTATTTTTTTAAAGTAGAAAAATACAGAAAATTGGAATTCTTTTGAGTGACCCTCTATGCTGTCATTCATGAATTTCAGACCAATAGCTATACAGATTCACAGCATTTCCTAAAATCATTGGATATCTCTACATACGTTTGTGAGATTATGCTAATATGTTCATGTGTGTATTTTGTTTAATTATATTAGGCAGTATAATGTGCTAAAACCTGGCAAGCATCAAAGTGTGAGTGCACATTTAATAAATAAATGTAGTAATATATGATTTATGACTTCATTTGTTCACAAAACACAAAATAAATATGGATAAATGCCAATTTAGATGGCTAAAAGGTAAATGGATTAATACATATGGAAAGGCTAAACAAATGAACACCATATAACGTATAACCTTAGATATGAAGCACTGGTACTAAGGAGGACAGGATAACCGTCACGTTTGTGCCGTTACCTATGCGCCAACCTCTAAATCAGGCAATATGCATTTTCCTAAATATATATTAAAAAAACAGGGGGAGGTAAGAGGAAAACTTGTCAGAAAGGCCTGTCCTCCTACTGATCAGGTTCCAACAAACAAAAAAGGAGTGTCTGTCGGTTCTGATGTGAACTAGCCGTCCACAGGATGATGAGAAAAAACCTTTTAGTTTCCTTAGATAACCCTGAGCCACCAAGCTAGCCCCTTGGTGGCATGCTTCATCATCGGGTTCTTCCTGTTCCGCTGTGGAACGGGGCGTGCTGCGACTAATGAGGTGCGCAGGAGCACTGAATAGTATATTATGATGATAGAAGTAAATAGCAGTGGAAGGGCTCTTTTTTAGGAAGTTAAAAATACTAGCCTAGTGGGTTGGTGAATCCTTTATTATATCTTCTAGGCGGTATGATAAAAAAAATGGGAGGAAAGTGGGAAGTCTAGGTGGAAATGTACTTGCCTTCCTACGGGTCTACAAGTTTAGAGCCAATTCCCATGGCTTTTCATCAGGAGCAAGGAATTAGCTCCCTGATTCCACCTGATAGTTAGTGCCCATATATAATTCCAGCACACACACTGCATGATAAATAGTAAATATGGATTGATCACATCTGTTTTGTTGCTTAATACCTACTTGGTATTACTGCTTAATGCACATAAGTGGCTACAATTTTGCCTCATGGCTCCTCCGGTGGTAAGGTACGCTTGTAGCCACACTAACACCAAAGCAGCACCTCGACGTAATAACCTAGGCAAATCCCCCTCGGCCTTGGAGGTGCTGAGGGAGCTAATTCCTTGGTCTCACTTGTTTGCCATTTTCCTTGAATCCTTTTAGGAGCTGGCAGAGACTTCTTCATGTAATTCATCTCAGATAAAAAGAAGACTAAACTCTGAGAAATCTGAAGTTCTACTCTTAAATACATTTTGTTGTAAACACATATTAAACAACTCAGGATTTTCTTGGAGTCCTACTAAAATAACATATTTAGGGCTGTGGTTTATGCATTTTTATTAAAGATATGATTACAATCAATTTCACTGCATCATTTAACAAATTAAGATAATTTAGGTCTTCATGTAGAACACTTTTTGAGAAATCGCAAACAGCCATTTGTGACCACAAAAAAGCAGTTTGAAATGTACGAGAGCCACATTGCGATTTGGAAACTTGTTACCGAATCGCAATCTCGTTTTGAGATTAAGTATTTGAAAGGGGCGTGTTTAGGGCATCCCTTCCAAATACCAAATCACAGTGTTATGTATTAATGTTTTGTGACTGAATTATTGTCGCAAAACATACATTTTTACTCCCTTTGAGAATGATAAACAAAATATTTTTTTAGGAAGAGACAGTGGTCCCACGCACCACTTCCTACTCTTAAAAAAATGAAACATAAGTGTTTTGTTTTTCAAACACATTCCATTTTTCTTTTGAGGAATGCGGGATGCATTAAAAAGAAAAGATTGCTTTACTCAAAAGCAGTCACAGACATGGTGGCCTGCTGATCCCAGCACTCCACAATCCCTGTGATGGTTATTGATTCCTAATGGGTAACCATCTACAACCTACCTTATTAACATTCATGAGGTAGGTTGATTTGTGACCCCCTAGGGGTCGCTAATTTGGTAAAAATCACAATTTTGAAATGGCAATTCCTAATTTTTGTACATCTGGCCCTTAATTTGTAGTTGGAACCCTCTTTTGGTGGGGTCATCTGGATTCAATAAAGTTGATGTTGGTTTAATTATCCTAGACACTTTTGCCTTGATACCCCTAAACTTTCCAGTTTCTTTTATTAGGAAATATAAGTCTCTGCTTGTACATTCCTCATAGAATAATAAACAAAATCACTGTTTCAGTTCCCAGAGCAGCACTGTCTAAAGACGATGGAGGGTTAATTTTCCTGACTTTAAATTACAACATCAAGTGTTTATTTACAAAGAAATCATCTTCCTGGCACTTAGAATCTGTCAACTCTCTTCTCCCATTATAGATGGACATGGGAAAAGCCTTCTTGGCTCCATTCTCCTTTAATTAGTTTTTACAATTTACAAAAAACCATCTCATTTTTCATTACCTTTATTTGAATGTATTCCTAGTTTGCTTGGACCCATGCTTTGACCCACAAAAAAATAGTATACCTGCTTTTCTTAACTCACCTATATGGTATAAAAAGCAAATTAAAATCAAGCAAACATCTATATCCTGGCCTACTTGAAGACTCAAGGGTCAGACTACTGAAATAAAACTGAGAGATACCATACCCTAGCCACCATCAAACATCTTGAACTTATTCAAGGTACTTCCAAAAAACCATGGGGCATATTATCAAGGGCTTTATCGCCGATTTAGCGGCACTTCTTGCCGCTAAAGCGGCGATATTTTTAACGCCCTATTAGCAAGCTGTCGCTAACAGGCGTTAGCGACAGCTTTCAGGCGTTAGAGGCCGGGAATTACATCGCCTTGCATGTCAGCGATATTTATCGCTAATGACATGCAAGGTAGGAGTTCCCCACTAAAAGCGACTGTAAACAGTCGCTAACACCACTAAACCCTATTATCAAGGCAGGCGAAGCGATAAAATAAATCGCGCTAAGCGCGTTTATCGCTAGATTTTAACACCTGCTACTGACTATGACTTACCTGTTTAAGGTATAGGAGGTGGATTATAATGCTGAATCCACCTTAGCGTTAATGCAAGAATATCGCTGGTTTTCCAGCGATATTCTGCATGTTACCGCTATATCGCTGGAAATATTATCGCTATGGAGATAAACCTTACTAATAGGGTGTTATCTCAGCGATATTTTCAGCGATAGGCGGCGTTAACAGGATTCGCGCTAAGCGCGTTTAGCAATAAATATCGCTATTCCTTGCTAATATGCCCCCATATACGTTAAACGTATTTTAAGCTGAATTCCAGTTTAAAAAGTACTCTTCTGAAAATGCCTCCTCATTTCTTCTGTAAACTATGGTAGACATTGTGGGGGATAAAAGAAGACATGAAAACTACTAGCTTATTATATAAAAATTAAGAAAGATTGTACAAAAATTAAAAGCATCCATACCGGCAATGATAACTTCATTGTAATGATTTAGAAATATCCCAACCATTTGGAAATTAACATAAACTCTTTACACTTCAGAAAATCTCCTCTCCTGCAGATCAATGAAATTTTGGATTATTTCAATTCCCTCAATAACAAATTTAACACTGATTTTGATTTCAATCCTTGGAAAAAGATATTTTCTTAGATGAGATTGCCAGAACCATTTGTTTAATTTAAAAGGTAAAGCTCCTGGACCAGATGGTTTTACCATTACATTTTATACATGTTTCCAACTTTTATTACCTAAACCTTTTTATCTCTGTTCTTATTTCTCAAATTATAACATGTCCCAAGGTAGTTTTCAAGATGCCCTCATTTATTTAATCTCTAAAGATGATTGTGATCCCCAATTCTGCAAACATTATCGGCCCATATCCATAGTTATCACAGTAAAATATTTGCTAAAATGATTGCCCTCCATCTGGAACTTCTTTTAGCAAAACAAATTAGTCATGAACAGACTATACAACGAATGCCTTTGGGTGCATCATCTCATTTGGTCTGTTGAGCTGTCATGTTTCCACTTGCCCCATCATACAGTATGAGGCAATGGGTCAGCCCACTTGAGGTATGCTTTTGGAGGCTTACATAAAGAATGCTGAGATATTTCTATATGGCAAAGCATTAGAGGTAGATTGCTTTTGGCTGAGGCTTGTTGTATGAGGAGAGGCTCTTTGTTGCTGCCCAAAACAATTTAGTCGCTTCTTTGGTTGACTCTGTGCTGCTCGCTGGTGACTTTTATGGTCAGTTGCCACTACTTTTAGGTGGTGTGGTGACAGTAGTCCAGAGGAAGGGTGTTTGGGGACTAGTTCGGGGATGGCGCTTCTGCACAGGTCATTATGTCTCTGTCTGGTGGCCAATCCACCATTTATCCATTGAATAGAAGGCTGTTACTTGACCCGTGCTTTTAGTTACGATTGCACTCCTGGTCCTAAGATGACAGTTCATCTCTTCTGACTGAGTTTTATGGCTTTGTGCTGCAGCCTGGATTGGGGCTGTCACTTTACTGCTGGACAGTGAGTCCATGCTTGGTGTGTCTTGTGAACAGCTGCATGTTTTTGAGACGGGATCATTGTTGTAGCAGAGGGGAAGAGTGCCATGTGACTCATGTAAAGATGTGTGTAGGAAATTACTATCGTTAAAAAACTGGGCTGTTGTGTACAATGTGAGTCCAAGTAGTAAGTCCACAAGTTTCGTTTTACTGAGAACCAAGTACTGCATCCATTGTAGGACTTGAGCCTCTCCGGGTAGTGAAGAAGAGCAGTCCAAGGCATACTCAGAGAAGTGGTGTGGTCTAGTAACCCTGATAAATCATTGTCCAGTCAGTGTTTTTTTTTTTTTAATAAAATCAAGAAGCACTGTTAATACACACACTTTTAAGCACTACTCATTAAATTACAAAGAAATACAATTGAATAGATTGAAATACCTTTGGTGACAACCTCATGATACTTTACACCCCTAGCGAGCACTGAATTCTATAATCACAATACCCCCTAACTATATTTAACACAATATCATAATATAAGGGGGTCAGTATCAATAAGGCAGGCCCATTGGCCTTGTCAAGGGTTCAGTATCAACAGGACAGGCCTATTTGTTTTGACACAGTGTCACCACACTAGTAAAAGCAAAAAACATTATATGACTGCAATCATAAGGGGACACTACCAACCTTCAATACTTTCTATGGTAAACATAAAACTTTGCACATCAATCATCAATATTGTTAACACAGCATCATGCAAAAAATGTGTAATTGAGTCTTTAATTTTTTTTAATTGCTACTGCAGCTCCAGGGCCACCCAATAGAATTCCCCACACCCCAGAGCCTATAAGCAAAAGCCCAAATTACAGGAGAGCTTTAAATGGCAGCAACGCCTCTCCGAAGAGTCTAAATATGATTCCCTAGAAGAGTTCTGTTGACTTTTGTAGTGGTCACTTCTGGGGGTCTATTGCACTCTAAGCAGCCCAGAACAACACTTTTCCAAATCGTTGGTGGAGCACCACGAGGAAGCAAGATTTCCATGGAAAGGGGCTTTGAAAAAACTTATAGGGCACTGCTGGCCCCATGGGGTGTAGTTGTTTAATGAGGTGCTTCCACGCCATTTGTCTTTTAACTTTGTGGCACCAGCGCTTTACTTTTCAGGGTTTTTTTGGGGGGTGGGGGGCGTGCCTCGGTACTGTCTGCAAAAGAAGCCTCGCTCTGGAGACAATGCTGATTGTCTCAAATGCATTTCACTCCTTTGTGTCATCACATCACTAATCTCATTTTAGCATTTTAGGAGTAGCCCACTCTGGAAGTATTTGGCAAGTATTCCAGGAATGAATGGGCCAGTTGCATGTTTGTCAGTGGTGTCAATGTCACCGCTGGGGCAGACACGGAGGAAACTTAAATGCTGCTCCAAAAAATTCCTGCCCCTCAGACATTGTTTTTTAAGCAGCAAGCCTTTCAGCTTAGTTTGCCAGGCCACACCTGTGAGATGTTGGCCTGGTATATGCTGTTCACTAATTAAAGTGGACACCTTGCACCAGAACAATTCGACTCTTATGGTAGATAGGTTTAAGACAACCTTTATAGAAAGCTATCCTAGTGGTAGCTGTGGAGAGCAGCCTTCAGGCTAAGTCTTGAAGGAATGTAAAGCAGCTTGTTTTACCACACAATCTCTTGAATCACCAAATGAAAAGACACCACACAGGTATATATATCAAATATATATGTATTTATTAATAAACACTCTCTACTAATCTCTTTATGAGATTAGAGGTCAGGAACATATGTACAAGTCAAATATTATCACAATAAGTTTAGCACAATCGAATATCACAATCTTAGTTTGCTAGACCTAGGTCTAGGGCATCTAGAATCGAGGGACCCCCAAGAACCACCCCAGGTAGTTGTAGGAGACCCACAGGGGACGGACGCGGTGACCTGGCACCGGTGCGAGTCCTGTGCAAGTCTATGCGCACAGACGCGATTGAGATTTCAATGTTAAAGGTCCCTTGCATGTTCGAGGCGAACACACCGATCGGTCCTTGTACGAGTCGAAGGACGCGGTTACAGATAGAGTTGCAAGGGAGATGGACGCGCTGTGTCTAACACAGACGCGAACCTTGTGCGAGTCAGTGCAATGGAGATCTCAGAGTTACAGGCCCTTTGTGTGTTCGAGGCGGACACCGATCGGACTCAGTACGAGTCGAAGGATACAGTTTTAGATAGTGTTGCAAAGGAGATGGACGCGGTGTGTCTAACACAGACGCGAACCCTGTACGAGTCAGCGCAATTGTCGCACTTGGAAAGTTAGAGGTTTAGGACACTTCTAGGGACGCTACAAGCAAGTCACTTACAGGGTAAGTAGTTCTAGGGCCCACACCCACAGGAGCACCGTAGTGCTGAAGTTACCTCACCCAGGGGAGCCGGGTGCATAGGTGTTCTTTGGTGTCGGGTCGCGGCGTCGTTTTCAATGGGAGCCAGTGAAGACTTGCTGCTTGCGGCGACAGGAGAAGTGTCCGGAGGAATCCAAGCCTGGATTCAGAAGCTGGAAGACCTGAAAGCAGAGGGGACAGTGTTCAAAGTCACTTGGCAGTGACTCGGGGCAAGGAAGATGGATGCCCACCGTTGTCGCAAGATTCAGGTCGTTCGCGGTTGCCTTGACTCTTCAGTCACGAGGTCCAGGAGGCATCGACGACAACCAGGAGCTGGATTCGGCGTGCCCCACAATGTCTGCAGCTTACTGCCGTGTCGGCGACTCGATCGGAGCCAACAAGCCTTGGTAACAGCAAGTCTTGGGGAAAGTGTGAAGAGGCAATGGCGCAGACCAGCAAGGTTTGTGGGACTCACCCAGCGAGGGTAAGTCAGGGCAGTCCTGGAGCAACCAGGGGAGCCCTTTGGCTTCTTTAGAAAGTTTTCTGGGGACCCACAAGCCGGCTGGCAAGGGATTGCGAAGATGCCTCAGGAGGATTCACTCACAGGGGCCCACGGTCACTCGGGACGTGGTAGGCCTCTGATCTTAGGAGGGATTCCTGCTGGAGGCTGCGACCACACGTGGTCTAAAGCACAAGTTCGTGGAACGTTGTGAAGGGGTTGCACTCGACAATAGTGCACGGTACCCAGGGGTCGCAGTTCCTCATTATTCTTGGGGTCCACTGGCCTCAGCTTCACTGGGGACTCACGATGGCCTTTAAGAAGTCAGGAAATCCACTTCTTGGGCTGCAGGGACTTCGGACTCCGGCAGGAACGGCATAGTTTGCGACCGTTGTTTGTAGTTTTTGGTGCCTGCCAAGCAGGGGAGTCACTCCTTGACTCCAAGGGAGATTCTTCAGTCTTCCAAAGGTAGTGGAACGTCAAAGGTCCGGGATTCTTCTTGTAGAGCGTCGTCCAGGGAAATCTAGGGTGCAATGCACAGGTTCCCCCTCTTATACTAAAAGAAAGGGAGGGACTAGCTCTATGACGCTACCTATGGGAGGGTCAGGGGAGTGGGTGGCTACACTCACTTCCCTTTGTCCAGTTTTGTGCCAGAGCAGGGACAGGTAGCCCCTGAGCCGGTTTGAACTGGCATATGCACAGAGGAGCCTTCTGCTCCCCCAGTGCAGGACTTCAAAGCACTCTAGGAGTGCACCCACCCAGCCCAAATACACTAAACCCTGTCTGGGAGGTGGTCACACCCCCTTGGGACAGGATATCTATTGTTGGGCTTCCTCCACTGCGAGTGTTGGTCATCAGCAGAAGGGCAGCCCAGTGTCTGTGACTGGTGGCATCCATTTTGTGATGCCAGGGCTCTGCAGGATTCTACCGCGTTTCCACAGTAGGTACATGTCTATCCCTCTAGAAGGGTGGAATGCTACCCCCGCCACCAGGACTGGCGGGGGGGGGTAGTATTCCAAGGTGTTTGACACCAAACACGACATGTTTCGATGCAGCCATTCCAAAGTTAGCATTTTACAGCGAGGATATACTGCACTTAAAAGTATATGGTTTAACCGCATCCACAAACAGCACCAGAGAATGGACTCTGAGAGCTGCAGAGGGGCCCTGCTCAAGCAGAGGCGCCCCCTCACATAGAAGCCAAGCACCCTGCCCTCCGTATTGACATGGCCTGCCTTAGGGGTGACTGATAGGGTTATATGTGTGTGTAGGAGAGATATAGGGAACCTATATCTCAGTGAGGGGTGCTAGCACTTCCTCACTCATGCTGCAGTAGCAGGCCTGTGGTGTCAGATTTAGTCCGCTTCCCAGGGGTGGCATAATACATGCTGCAGCCCCTGGTAGGCCTGTGAAGTACCTATGGCCTTGGTACCTAAGGTACCATATACTAGGGACTCATAAGGTGCCACAGTATCCAATCACTAGTGCACCTAGAGTGCACTCCAAATCGTTTAGAGAGAACAGAGAGGCTGGGGCCCTGATTAGCAGGGTCCCAGCCTGACTACAGCCAGAAACCAGTGTAAACATCAGAAAAAAAGTGGGTGCAACATAAGAGGCAGATCCTACTCTCCTACACAACCCCACCCCAAACGCAGGGACACTAAACTAACCTTGACCAGTTGAGTCTTCGTGTTCAAAGTGGAAATACCTTGAGAGTCCATCTGCATTGGCATGTTGGGTCCCAGGTCTATGTTCTACTGTATAGTCCATCCCCTGTAGGGAAATGGACCACCTCAAAAGTTTTGGGTTTTCTCCTTTCATTTGTTTAAGCCATAGGAGGGGCTTGTGGTCGGTCTGAACTATGAAGTGAGTACCAAACAAGTTTGGCCTCAGCTTCTTCAGGGCCCATACCACAGCAAAGGCCTCCCTCTCTATAGCTGACCAACGTTTCTCTCTAGGGGTCAGCCTTCTGCTAATAAAAGCTACTGGCTGGTCTTGACCTTCATCATTCAGTTGAGACAGTACAGCTCCCACACCCAGCTCAGAAGCATCTGTTTGGACAATGAACTTTTGGTGTAGTCTGGACTCTGTAAGATGGGGGCAGTGCACATGGCCTGCTTTAGGTCTTCAAATGCCTTTTGACAGCTAGCTGTCCACTGAACCTTTTGGCATTTTCTTTGAGGTCAGATCATTCAAGGGGGTCACTATAGATCCATATCCCTTGACAAACCTCCTATAGTACCCAGACAGGCCTAAAAAGGCTCTCACCTGTGTCTGGGTTGTTGGAGCAACCCATTCCATTATGGTTTGGATTTTGCTCTGTAAAGGCTGAACCTGGCCTCCACCTACAAGGTGGCCCAGGTACACAACCTGACTCTGCCCTATCTGGCACTTAGTGGCCTTGATAGTGAGGCCTGCTTTCTGCAGGGCCTCCAAAACATTCCTGAGGTGGACCAGGTGATCCTGCCAGGAGGAACTAAAGACAGCAATATCATCTAGATAAGCTGAGCAATAAGTTTCCATCCCTGTCAGAACTTTATTCACCAACCTCTGGAAAGTGGCAGGTGCATTTTTCAATCCAAAGGGCATCACCACAAAGTGGTAGTGCCCACCAGGAGTCGAAAATGCTGTCTTGGCTTTTGCATCATCAGCTAATCTGATCTGCCAGTAGCCAGCTGTTAGGTCAAACGTGCTTAGATGAGGCCAAAGTATCAATCAGCTCATCTGTCCTTGGAATGGGATAGGCATCAGTCCTAGTGACTGCATTGAGGCCTCTGTAGTCTACACAAAACCTCATTTCTTTCTTACCACCCTGGGTATGAGGCTTGGGTACCAGGACTACTGGACTAGCCCAAGGGCTATCTGAAGGCTCAATTACACCTAGCTCCAACATTTTCTGGACTTCAGTCCTGATACAGTCCCTGACATGGTCAGGTTGCCTGTAGATTTTATTCTTGACAGGCAGACTGTCTCCAGTGTCCACCTCGTGGGTGCACCAGGAAGTCTGACTAGGGGTCAGGCTAAACATATGTCTAAACTGTTGCAGAACTTGTCTGCACTCAGTTTGCTGATGGTCGGTGAGGCTGCTTGCCAAAGCAGCACCATCTACTGACCCATCATCAGGGTTCTGAGAGAGCAGGTCAGGGAGAGGGTCACTCTCCTCCTCCTGATCCTCATCAGTTGCCATGAGCAAGCCCATGTCAGCCCTGTCAACATATGGCTTTAATCTGTTGACATGGAGCACCTTCAGGGGGCTCCTGGGAGTTCCAAGATTCACCAGGTAGGTGACTTCTCCCTTCTGTTCAACTATTGTATGGGGGCCACTCCACTTGTCCTGGAGGGCTGCTGGGGCCACAGGCTCCAACACCCACACTTTCTGTCCTGGCTGGTATACAGTCAGTACAGCCTTTGGTCATGCCAAGCTTTTTGTAATTCTTGGCTGGCCTCCAGGTTTTTGGTTGCCTTTTTCATGTACTCTGCCATCCGGGAGCGGAGACCAAGTACATAGTCCATCACATCTTGTTTGGGGGCTTGAGAGGTAACTCCCAGCCCTCTTTACCAAACACAGTGGACCTCTCACAGGATGCCCAAACAGAAGCTCAAATGGGCTGTAACCAACCCCCTTCTGTGGAACCTCTCTGTATGCAAACAACAGGCAAGGAAGAAGAAGGTCCCATTTCCGCCTAAGCTTCTCTGGGAGTCCTTTAATCATTCCTTTCAAGGTTTTGTTGAAGCGTTCAACTAAACCATTGCATTGTGGGTGATAGGGGTGGTGAACTTGTAAGTTACACCACACTCCTTCCACATTGCTTTTAGATATCCTGACATGAAGTTGGTACCTCTGTCAGAAATGACCTCCTTTGGAAAGCGCACTCTGGAGAAGACTCCAATGAGGGCTCTTTCCACCACAGGGGCTGTGGTGGTCCTCAGGGGAATTGCTTCTGGGTACCTGCTGGCATGATCCACTACCACCAGGATAAACCTGTGCCCAGATGCAGTTTGAGGGTCAAGGGGACCAACAATGTCAATCCCTACCCTCTCAAAGGGTACCCCACCACCGGTAGTGGTATCAGGGGGCCTTTGTTGTGCCACCTGCCTTACCACTGGCTTGGCAGGTGACACAGGAGCGACAAAACTCCTTTGTGTCCTCTGACATATGTGGCCAATGAAAATGTGGAACAAGCCTGTCCCAGGTCTTGTTTTGGCCCAAGTGTCCTGCTAAAGGGATGTCATGTGCTAGGGTCAAGAGGAACCCCCTAAACTTCTGAGGTATTACCATCCTCCTGGTGGCTCCAGGGGCTGGGTCTCTACTCTCAGAATATAGGAGTCCCTCATCCCAATAAACTTTATGGGACCCACTAGCACTCCCAGCAGCCTCAGCAGCAGCCTGCTGTCTGAGGGGTTCAAGAGAGGGGGCAGCACTGTTGCTCCTTACTCAGATCTTCCTAGAAGGGCCCCCTGCCCCCAAGAACTCAACCTGATCAGGCTCAAGTCCCTCTGGGGCAGTTCCTTCTTCAGGATCTGCTTCACCTCCCTCTGGGGGTGAATCTGTGATCTGAGACAGAGGGGAAGGCACTGCCTTTACCCTACTGCTCCTCCTCTTGGGAAGCATCTGGTCCATTGTTCCAGGATCCAGAGCTGGTTCAGTGTCATGCATTCTTGCTTGTGACCTGGTCACAGCAAATACCTCTGCAGGGATGCCCAACATCTCAGCATGAGTCCATAACTCTACTTCAGACCAGGCTGAAGTCTCTAGATCATTGCCCAATAGACATTCGACAGGGAGGTCTGCACTGACTACAACCTTCTTGAGGCCAGTTACCCCTCCCCAGGAGAAATTCACAACTGCCAGACTATGGTTGGTCTTGACATTGCTTGTATTGGTCACCTGGTACATTTCGCCCAGGATGATCTGTCCAGGGTCCAGAAGATCCTCTGCCACCATGGTGACACTAGCACCTGTGTCCCTAAATGCCAAAGCCTGTTTGCCATTTATTACAGGCTGCTGTTTGTATTTGCCCAGATTACTGGGACTCACTAGGAAGGACACATTAAGGTCTCCCTCACAAATCAGCATTGCCTGAGTGGGCACTCTGACTAGGTCAGAGTCCACTTCAGAACCCAGGGTCAACCCTACTACACCCTTATTCTGCGTACTACCTCCACCAGTAGCTGAACTAGGGGGAACAGTTGCCTTAGGGGCAGGAGTGGTGGTGGTTTGGTCTTTGGACTTGTTACAGTCAGAAGTCCAGTGCCCTTTCTGTTTACAGAATTTGCACCAGGGCTTCTTTTGGCCTTTTCCCTTGTTGGATTGTGACTCCCCACCAGATGCAGATTTTTGGGGCCCTTGTGAAGACTTCTGGTCTTTTGACTTATCCCCACCTTTCTCAGAGCCCTTAGGATCTTGCTTCTTGAGTGTCACCCCCTTGGTTCTGGGGTTTCTGCCTCACCCTGGTTCTGACTCATTTGTCTGCCTTCTTTCCCAATTCTTGGGGAGAGGTCAGATCCGAGTCCACCAGGTACTGATGCAACAACTGGTTCTGGCAATTATTAAGGATCTGTTCTCTCATCATCCAGATTATACAATCCCTTGAAATCAGTAACCCTACTGCCAACCAGCCAACCCTCCAGAGCCTTGGTTGCACAATCAACAAAGTCAGTCCAGTCCTGAGTCTGTGCCTTCTGGGTGTCTCTGAACTTCAACCTGTACTGTTCAGTGGTTAAGCCAAACCCATCTATCAGTGCACTCTTCAGGACTTCATAATCATCAGCATCCTCTTCTCTAACAGTGAGGAGCTTGTCTCTACCTTTGTCTGAAAAGGAGAGCCACAAGATTGCTGCCCACTGCTTTTGGGGGACCTGCTGTACTCTACAGGCCCTCTCCATAGCAGTTATCCACTTGTGGATATCATCCCCACTCTGGTAGGGAGGAACAACCTTGCTCAGGTTCCTATGGTCTGGAATAGATTCTCTGCCTCTAGGGACACTGTTGCTGCCACCAAGGGGTTCTAACCCCTCTCGTCTAGAAGCTCTCTGGATCTCCAGGGCTTCTCTATCCAGTGCCAACTGCTTGGTTCTGAGGGCAACTCTTGCTTCCTCATACTGCAGCAGTTTGCACATTCTTTCAGAGGAGGTCTCTCTTATGGGAAAGTATGAGTTCCTCTGGTGGACAAATTCTCTGCCAGAGTGATAAGAGTGCTCAGATTCCCTGGAAGGGGACCTATGCCTCTCATCCACTCTGTCAGTTCTCTTAGGGAGAATTCCTCTGTCCTTTTCAGGCCCCTTGAGGCCTGGCCCTTCAATCACAGAGTCCTGGTCATTCGGATTTTCATCGTCTGACCCAGATACGTGTAATTGACCCACCCACTGATTCAGACCCATTAGCTCCTAGAGCCAATCTAAGATCATCTGCTGTCAGCAGATCTATCAGGTGTAGGGTTGAGGGACTCTGTCCTAGCCTCAGGTGTCTTTCAACACACATGGCTCTCAAGTCAGAGAAAGCCATGTCCTTATACTGAGGCTGAGTGGATCCACTGGTTCCACCCTTTGAGGACATTCTAGTGTTGTGCAGTGTTGTACTACCTACACTAGTTTGTGGCCTACTGATACTAGCTTGAGCTGTAGAAAGGGTGTGCTATCCCTTGGCACACAGCTCTAAGTTCAGTAGAACTTATCGATACTAAGCTTGACTTTATATGTACCTTAAGTACCTATAGTGGTTTTCAGTTAGTAATTCAAATAGAGATTTTCTGGTAAAACAATAGCAAGCTGGAATCCCACACGCTGCCCACCAATGTGAGATGTTGGCCTGGTATATGCTGTTCACTAATTAAAGTGGACACCTTGCACCAGAACAATTCGACTCTTATGGTAGATAGGTTTAAGACAACCTTTGTAGAAAGCTATCCTAGTGGTAGCTGTGGAGAGCAGCCTTCAGGCTAAGTCTTGAAGGAATGTAAAGCAGCTTGTTTTACCACACAATCTCTTGAATCACCAAATGAAAAGACACCACACAGGTATATATATCAAATATATATGTATTTATTAATAAACACTCTCTACTAATCTCTTTATGAGATTAGAGGTCAGGAACATATGTACAAGTCAAATATTATCACAATAAGTTTAGCACAATCGAATATCACAATCTTAGTTTGCTAGACCTAGGTCTAGGGCATCTAGAATCGAGGGACCCCCAAGAACCACCCCAGGTAGTTGTAGGAGACCCACAGGGGACGGACGTGGTGACCTGGCACCGGTGCGAGTCCTGTGCGAGTCTATGCGCACAGACGCGATTGAGATTTCAATGTTAAAGGTCCCTTGCGTGTACGAGGCGAACACACCGATCGGTCCTTGTGCGAGTCGAAGGACGCGGTTACAGATAGAGTTGCAAGGGAGATGGACGCGCTGTGTCTAACACAGACGCGAACCTTGTGCGAGTCAGTGCAATGGAGATCTCAGAGTTACAGGCCCTTTGTGTGTTCGAGGCGAACACCGATCGGACTCAGTACGAGTCGAAGGATACAGTTTTAGATAGTGTTGCAAAGGAGATGGACGTGGTGTGTCTAACATAGACGCGAACCCTGTACGAGTCAGCGCAATTGTCGCACTTGGAAAGTTAGAGGTTTAGGACACTTCTAGGGACGCTACAAGCAAGTCACTTACAGGGTAAGTAGTTCTAGGGCCCACACCCACAGGAGCACCGTAGTGCTGAAGTTACCTCACCCAGGGGAGCCGGGTGCATAGGTGTTCTTTGGTGTCGGGTCGCGGCGTCGTTTTCAATGGGAGCCAGTGAAGACTTGCTGCTTGCGGCGACAGGAGAAGTGTCCGGAGGAATCCAAGCCTGGATTCAGAAGATGGAAGACCTGAAAGCAGAGGGGACAGTGTTCAAAGTCACTTGGCAGTGACTCGGGGCAAGGAAGATGGATGCCCACCGTCGTCGCAAGATTCAGGTCGTTCGCAGTTGCCTTGACTCTTCAGCCACGAGGTCCAGGAGGTGTCGACGATGACCAGGAGCTGGATTCTGCGTGTACCACAATGTCTGCAGGCTACTGCGGTGTCGGCGACTCAATCGGAGCCAACAAGCCTTGGTAACAGCAAGTCTTGGGGAAAGTGTGAAGAGGCAATGGCGCAGACCAGCAAGGTCTGTGGGACTCACCCAGCAAAGGTAAGTCAGGGCAGTCCTGGAGCAACCAGGGGAGCCCTTTGGCTTCTTTAGAAAGTCTTCTGGGGACCCACAAGCTGGCTGGCAAGGGATCACGAAGACGCCTCGGGAGGATTCACTCACAGGGGCCCACAGTCACTCGGGACGTGGTAGGCCTCTGATCTTAGGAGGGATTCCTGCTGGAGGCTGCGACCATACGTGGTCCAAAGCACAAGTTCGTGGAATGTTGTGAAGGGGTTGCACTCGACAATAGTGCACGGTACCCAGGGGTCATGGTTCCTCATTATTCTTGGGGTCCACTGGCCTCAGCTTCGCTGGGGACTCACGATTGCCTTTGAGAAGTCAGGAAATCCACTTCTTGGGCTGCAGGGACTTCGGACTCCGGCGGGAGCGGCGTAGTTTGCGACCGTCGTTTGTAGTTTTGGTGCCTGCCAAGCAGGAGTCACTCCTTGACTCCAAGGAGATTCTTCAGTCTTCCAAAGGTAGTGGAACGTCGAAGGTCCGGGATTCTTCTTGTAGAGCGTCGTCCAGGAAATCTAGGGTGCAATGCACAGGTTCCCCCTCTTATACTAAAAGAAAGGGAGGGACTAGCTCTATGACCCTACCTATGGGAGGGTCAGGGAGTGGGTGGCTACACCCACTTCCCTTTGTCCAGTTTCGCGCCAGAGCAGGGACAGGTAGCCCCTGAGCTGGTTTGAACTGGCATATGCACAGAGGAGCCTTCTGCTCCCCCAGTGCAGGACTTCAAAGCACTCTAGGAGTGCACCCACCCAGCCCCAATACACTAAACCCTGTCTGGGAGGTGGTCACACCCCTTGGGACAGGATATCTATTGTTGGGCTTCCTCCACTGCGAGTGTTGGTCATCAGCAGGAGGGCAGCCCAGTGTCTGTGACTGGTGGCATCCATTTTGTGATGCCAGGGCTCTGCAGGATTCTACCGCGTTTCCACAGTAGGTACATGTCTATCCCTCTAGAAGGGTGGAATGCTACCCCCGCCGCCAGGACTGGCGGGGGGTAGTATTCCAAGGTGTTTGACACCAAACACGACATGTTTCGATGCAGCCATTCCAAAGTTAGCATTTTACCGCGAGGATATAATGCACTTAAAAGTATATGGTTTAACCCCATCCACAAACAGCACCAGAGAATGGACTCTGAGAGCTGCAGAGTGGCCCTGCTCAGGCAGATGCGCCCCCTCACATAGAAGCCAAGCACCCTGCCCTCCGGATTGACAGGGCCTGCCTTAGGGGTGACTGATAGGGTTATATGTGTGTGTAGGAGAGATATAGGGAACCAATATCTCAGTGAGGGGTGCTAGCACTTCCTCACTCAGGCTGCAGTAGCAGGCCTGTGGTGACAGATTTAGTCCGCTTCCCAGGGGTGGCATAATACATGCTGCAGCCCCTGGTAGGCCTGTGAAGTACCTATGCCCTTGATACCTAAGGTACCATATACTAGGGACTCATAAGGTGCCACAGTATCCAATCACTAGTGCACCTAGAGTGCACTCCAAATCATTTAGAGAGAACAGAGAGGCTGGGGCCCTGATTAGCAGGGTCCCAGCCTGACTACAGCCAGAAACCAGTGTAAACATCAGAAAAAAAGTGGGGGCAACATAAGAGGCAGATCCTACTCTCCTACAACACCCAAAAGCAGCACAATTTGCGGCTAATGTGTCCTAATAAAGTCATGTCATGTCTGTCTCCTTGTCTGCCTATCGCTTCCTTTGTTCAATCTGATGCGCTGCACGTTGGGTATCTGCCAGACTCCCCTGTACATAGACATCTTTGCCTGTGGGCTTCTCCATGTTCAATTGGTCACTTTTAATGCATGGACCCCAAATGATGTTAGGTGCCTCCTCAGCCTGGCTGCCGGCAGCTCCCGGCTGCCCTGGTGTGCTTCCAAAGGTTAGTCCAGCCTTTGCCTATTATTAGGAAAAACTAAGAGAAGGCCATGCAAGCTGCTGCTCCTCCTCCGCTCTGTTTAATAGAGCTAGAATCACAAGAAAGGTGCAGGAGAGTGCATTTCTGTGCACACCTACAGGTCAGCGCTGGTGTGCACTGCCACGCCACCCCTGCCCCATACCTAACTACTGTAGTCCTAACTTCGGATCTTGACACAGACAGCAGCATTCCCTGCACTAGAGTCTCACCTGACGTCATCATACTGCAGGATTCACTGCACTAGAGTCTCACCTGATGTCATCATACTGCAGCATTCACTGCACTAGACTCGCACCTGCTGTCATCATACTGCAGCATTCACTGCACTAGAGTCACACCTGTTGTCATCATACTGCAGCATTCGCTGCACTAGAGTCACACCTGCTGTCATCATACTGCAGGATTCACTGCACTAGAGTCTCACCTGATGTCATCATACTGCAGCATTTGCTGCACTAGAGTCACACCTGACGTCATCATACTGCAGCATTCACTGCACTAGAGTGACACCTGTTGTCATCATACTGCAGGATTCATTGCACTAGAGTCTCACCTGATGTCATCATACTGCAGGATTCACTGCACTAGAGTCTCATCTGATGTCATCATACTGCAGGATTCACTGCACTAGAGTCTCACCTGATGTCATCATACTGCAGCATTCGCTGCACTAGAGTCACACCTGACGTCATCATACTGCAGCATTCACTGCACTAGAGTCACACCTGACGTCATCATACTGCAGCATTCACTGCGCTGCAGCATTCGCTGCGCTAGAGTCACACCTGACGTCATCATACTGCAGCATTCACTGCACTAGAGCCACACATGACGTCATCATACTGCAGGATTCACTGCACTAGAGTCGCAACTGACGTCATCATACTGCAGGATTTGCTGCACTAGAGTCGCAACTGACGTCATCATACTGCAGGATTTGCTGCACTAGAGTCACACCTGACGTCATCATACTGCAGCATTCGCTGGACTAGAGTCCCACCTGACGTCATCATACTGCAGCATTCGCTGCGCTAGAGCCGCACCTGACGTCATCATACTGCACAATTCGCTGCACTAGAGTCACACCTGACGTCATGATACTGCAGCATTCACTGCGCTAGAGTCACACCTGATGTCATCATATTGCAGCATTCGCTGCGCTGGAGTCACACCTGCTGTCATCATACTGCAGCATTCGCTGCGCTAGAGTCACACCTGCTGTCATCATACTGCAGGATTCACTGCACTAGAGCCACACATGACGTCATCATACTGCAAGATTCACTGCACTAGAGTCGCAACTGACGTCATCATACTGCAGGATTTGCTGCACTAGAGTCGCAACTGACGTCATCATACTGCAGGATTTGCTGCACTAGAGTCACACCTGACGTCATCATACTGCAGCATTCGCTGGACTAGAGTCCCACCTGACGTCATCATACTGCAGCATTCGCTGCGCTAGAGCCGCACCTGACGTCATCATACTGCACAATTCGCTGCACTAGAGTCACACCTGACGTCATGATACTGCAGCATTCACTGCGCTAGAGTCACACCTGATGTCATCATATTGCAGCATTCGCTGCGCTGGAGTCACACCTGCTGTCATCATACTGCAGCATTCGCTGCGCTAGAGTCACACCTGCTGTCATACTGCAGGATTCACTGCACTAGAGTCTCACCTGATGTCATCATACTGCAGCATTCGCTGCACTAGAGTCACACCTGACGTCATCATACTGCAGCATTCACTGCACTAGAGTGACACCTGTTGTCATCATACTGCAGGATTCATTGCACTAGAGTCTCACCTGATGTCATCATACTGCAGGATTCACTGCACTAGAGTCTCATCTGATGTCATCATACTGCCTGATTCACTGCACTAGAGTCTCACCTGATGTCATCATACTGCAGCATTCGCTGCACTAGAGTCACACCTGACGTCATCATACTGCAGCATTCACTGCACTAGAGTCACACCTGACGTCATCATACTGCAGCATTCACTGCGCTGCAGCATTCGCTGCGCTAGAGTCACACCTGATGTCATCATACTGCAGCATTCACTGCACTAGAGCCACACATGACATCATCATACTGCAGGATTCACTGCACTAGAGTCGCACCTGACGTCATCATACTGCAGCATTCGCTGCACTAGAGTCGCAACTGACGTCATCATACTGCAGGATTTACTGCACTAGAGTCACACCTGACGTCATCATACTGCAGCATTCGCTGGACTAGAGTCCCACCTGACGTCATCATACTGCAGCATTCGCTGCGCTAGAGCCGCACCTGACGTCATCATACTGCACAATTCGCTGCACTAGAGTCACACCTGACGTCATGATACTGCAGCATTCACTGCGCTAGAGTCACACCTGATGTCATCATATTGCAGCATTCGCTGCGCTGGAGTCACACCTGCTGTCATCATACTGCAGCATTCGCTGCGCTAGAGTCACACCTGATGTCATCATATTGCAGCATTCGCTGCGCTAGAGTCACACCTGACGTCATCATACTGCAGCATTCGCTGCGCTAGAGTCACACCTGACGTCATCATACTGCAGGATTCGCTGCACTAGAGTCTCACCTGATGTCATCATACTGCAGCATTCGCTGCGCTAGAGTCACACCTGATGTCATCATATTGGAGCATTTGCTGCGCTAGAGTCACAGCTGATGTCATCATATTGCAGCATTCGCTGCACTAGAGTCACACCTGATGTCATCATATTGCAGCATTCGCTGCGCTAGAGTCACACCTGATGTCATCATATAGCAGCATTCGCTGCGCTAGAGTAACACCTGATGTCATCATATTGGAGCATTCGCTGCGCTAGAGTCACACCTGACGTCATCATACTGCAGCATTCACTGCACTAGAGTCACACCTGATGTCATCATACTGCAGCATTCGCTGCACTAGAGTCACAACTGATGTCATCATATTGCAGCATTCGCTGCGCTAGAGTCACACGTGGCATCATCATACTGCAGCATTCGCTGCGCTAGAGTTACACCTGATTTCATGAAACTGCAGCATTCCCTGCACTAGACTTGCACCTGATGTCATCATACTGTAGCATTCCCTGCGCTAGAGTCACACCTGACGTCATCATACTGCAGGATTCGCTGCACTAGAGTCACACCTGACGTCATCATACTGCAGCATTCACTGCACTAGAGTCACACCTGACGTCCTCATACTGCAGCATTCGCTGCGCTAGAGTTACACCTGATTTCATCATACTGCAGCATTCGCTGCACTAGAGTCACAACTGATGTCATCATATTGCAGCATTCGCTGCGCTAGAGTCACACGTGGCATCATCATACTGCAGCATTCACTGCACTAGAGTTACTCCTGACGTCATCATACTGCAGCATTCGCTGCGCTAGAGTTACACCTGATTTCATGATACTGCAGCATTCCCTGCACTAGACTTGCACCTGATGTCATCATACTGTAGCATTCCCTGCGCTAGAGTCACACCTGACGTCATCATACTGCAGGATTCGCTGCACTAGAGTCACACCTGACGTCATCATACTGCAGCATTCACTGCACTAGAGTCACACCTGACGTCATCATACTGCAGGAATCACTGCACTAGAGTTACACATGACGTCATCATACTGCAGAATTCGCTGCACTAGAGTCACACCTGACGTCATCATACTGCAGGATTCGCTGCACTAGAGTCACACCGGACGTCATCATACTGCAGCATACACTGCACTGGAGTCACACCTGATGTCATCATACTGCAGCATTCACTGCACTAGAGTCGCACCTGCTGTCATCATACTGCAGCATTCGCTGCGCTAGAGTCACACCTGATGTCATCATACTGCAGCATTCGCTGCACCAGAGTCGCACCTGACGTCATCATACTGCAGCATTCGCTGCACTAGAGTCATACCTGATGTCATCATACTGCAGCATTCGCTGCACTAGAGTCACACCTGACGTCATCATACTGCAGCATTCGCTGCACTAGAGTCACACCTGATGTCATCATATTGCAGCATTCGCTGTGCTAGAGTCACACCTGATGTCATCATATTGCAGCATTCGCTGTGCTAAAGTCACACCGGATGTCAGCATACTGCAGCATTCGCTGCGCTAGAGTCACACCTGATGTCATCATATTGCAGCATTCGCTGCACTAGAGTCACACCTGATGTCATCATATTGCAGCATTCGCTGCGCTAGAGTCACACCTGATGTCATCATATTGCAGCATTCGCTGCGCTAGTCACACCTGATGTCATCATATTGCAGCATTCGCTGCACTAGAGTCACACCTGCCATCATCATACTGCAGCATTCACTGCGCTAGAGTCACACCTGATGTCATCATATTTCAGCATTCGCTGAGCTAGAGTCACAGCTGACGTCATCATACTGCAGCATTCGCTGCACTAGAGTCGCACCTGCTGTCAGCATACTGCAGCATTCACTGTTCTAGAGTCGCACCTGCTGCCATCATACTGCAGCATTCGCTGCACTAGAGTCGCACCTGCTGTCATCATACTGCCACATTCGCTGCACTAGTCACACCTGATGTCATCATACTGCAGCATTCCCTGCACTAGAGTCACAGCTGACGTCATCATACTGCAGCATTCGCTGCACTAGAGTCGCACCTGACGTCATCATACTGCAGCATTCACTGTTCTAGAGTCACAGCTGACGTCATCATACTGCAGCATTCACTGTTCTAGAGTCGCACCTGCTGTCATCATACTGCAGCATTCCCTGCACTAGAGTCACAGCTGACGTCATCATACTGCAGCATTCACTGTTCTAGAGTCGCACCTGCTGTCATCATACTGCAGCATTCGCTGCACTAGAGTCGCACCTGCTGTCATCATACTGCCACATTCGCTGCACTAGTCACACCTGATGTCATCATACTGCAGCATTCCCTGCACTAGAGTCACAGCTGACGTCATCATACTGCAGCATTCCCTGCACTAGAGTCACAGCTGACGTCATCATACTGCAGCATTCGCTGCACTAGAGTCGCACCTGCTGTCATTATACTGCAGCATTCACTGCGCTACAGTCACACCTGACGTCATCATACTGCAGCATTCGCTGCACTAGAGTCACACCTGATGTCATCATATTGCATCATTCGCTGCACTAGAGTCACACCTGACATCATCATATTGCAGCATTCGCTGTGCTAGAGTCACACCTGATGTCATCATACTGCAGCATTCACTGCGCTACAGTCACACCTGCTGTCATCATACTGCAGCATTCGCTGCACTAGAGTCACACCTGACGTCATCATACTGCAGGATTCGCTGCACTAGAGTCAAACCTGATGTCATCATACTGCAGCATTCGCTGCACTAGTCACACCTGCTGTTATCATACTGCAGGATTCCCTGCACTACAGTCCCACCTGACATCATCATACTGCAGCATTCGCTGCACTAGAGTCACACCTGACGTCATCATACTGCAGGATTTGCTGCACTAGAGTCACACCTGACGTCATCATACTGCAGCATTCACTGCACTAGAGTCACACCTGGCGTCATCATACTGCAGGAATCACTGCACTAGAGTCACACATGACGTCATCATCCTGCAGAATTTGCTGCACTAGAGTCACACCTGACGTCATCATACTGCAGGATTCGCTGCGCTACAGGCACAGCTGCTGTCATCATACTGCAGCATTCGCTGCCCTAGAGGCACAGCTGCTGTCATCATACTGCAGGATTCGCTGCGCTAGAGGCACAGCTGCTGTCACCATACTGCAGGATTCGCAGCGCTAGAGGCACAGCTGCTGTCATCATACTGCAGCATTCGCTGCACTAGAGTCGCACCTGCTGTCATCATACTGCAGCATTCACTGCACTAGAGTCACACTTGATGTCATCATACTGCAGCATTCGCTGCACTAGAGTCGCACCTGCTGTCATCATACTGCAGCATTCGCTGCACGGTTGTCTGTGACCAGCAGCCCAGTGACCACCGCATCCAGATTCCATAATTCTATGATGCAAATTGGGAGATGATGGGAGATAATTGTTTAAAGCTGAACTGAGGTTCTCTTATTTGACAGTAAAAAACCTCCTTCTGGTTTCCAAGCTGGTGGCCCCAGGACCTGGGTACTCTCCCTTGTCTGGTTAAGAAAGTGAAGAACCTAGGAGTACAGCTTGACAGCAAGCTGTCCTTCAAAGGTCACATGAATGCTGTCACCTCCTCCTCTTTACTCCTGCTTAAATCACTGAGGAAAGTCCTTCCCTTTATTCCGAGAGAGCTACAAAAATGGTCTTTATTTTGAGCACCTCAAAAACAGACTATTGTAGAGCTCTCTTCACAAACAGACAGAAAAGGTTTCTTAGTAAACTCCAAATTGTACAGAATGCAGCAGCTCCTCTGCTCCTGGGAAGCCCCGAATATAAATCTGTCCCTCAGGCTCTAATTTACCTCCACTGGCTCCCTGTGAAACAATGCATTGGTTTTAAGGCTCTGTGCATTATTTTTAAAGCATTACACAATACAGGACCGGGAATTCTCCAGTCGGTCACAAATTTAGTTTTCCCCAAATTTAAAAACGTCCAACTGGGGTGTCAGGAGCTTTGTGACCTGTACCTCCAAGCTGTAGAACTCCCTGCCTTTTGAAATTGGCTTTTTAACCAGTAGCTACCGTGTCAGGCTCTCACTGAATGGGCTGTTTCTCCCTTTCCTGAGCGTAGTGCCTAGACACCTTTGGGTAATAGAGCACTTTATACATTTTCATTTCATTTCACTAGTGTGTCACCTACTGATGTCATACCACAGCATTCCCTGCACTAGCGTTGTTCCTGCTGACACCATATTGCAGGAATCCCTGTTATAATTTCTAATTTGCTCATGCCATACAGCAGTATTCCCTGACAAGCGTCTCACCTGCTGATGCCATACTGCAGAATTCCGTTCAGTAGCGTTGCTGACATCATACAGCAGCATTCCCTGCACTAGCGTTGCACCTGCTGACATCATACAGCAGCATTCCCTGCACTAGCGTTGCACCTGCTGACATCATAAAGCAGCATTCCCTGCACTAGCGTTGCACCTGCTGACATCATACAGCAGCATTCCTTGCACTAATGTCTCACCTGCTGACTACATACTTCAGCAGTTCCTGCACTAGCATTGCACCTGCTGACATGATACTACAGCATTCTCTGCACAAGCGGCACACCTGCTTACATCACACTACAGCAGTCCCTGCACTAGTGTCTCACCTGGTGACGCCATACTGCAACATTCCCTGCACTCACTTTGCACCTGCTGACATCATACAGCAGCATTTCCTGCACTAGCGTCTCACCTGCTGACATCATACAGCAGCATTCCTTGCACTAGTGTCTCACCTGCTGACTTCGTACTACAGCAGTCCCTGCACTCGCTTCGTACCTGCTGACTCCATATTGCAGCATTTCCTGCACTAGTGTCTCACCTGCTGACATCATACTACAGCAGTCCCTGCACTCACTTCGCACCTGCTGACATCATACTACAGCAGTCCCTGCACACGCTTCGCACCTGCTGACATCATACTACAGCAGTCCCTACACAAGCGGCACACCTGCTGATGCCATACTGCAGCAGTCCCTGCACTCCCTTCGCACCTGCTGACATCATACTACAGCAGTCCCTGCACTAGCGTTTCACCTGCTGACATGATACGACAGCAGTCCCTGCACTCGCTTCGCACCTGCTGACATCATACTACAGCAGTCCCTGCACAAGCGGCACACCTGCTGACGCCATACTGCAGCAGTCCCTGCACTCCCTTAGCACCTGCTGACATCATACTACAGCAGTCCCTGCACTAGCGTTTCACCTGCTGACATGATACTACAGCGGTCCCTGCACTAGTGTCTCACCTGCCACAAAACACATGCAGCCACTGGATCCGGTTACTCCAGATTTCTTTTTTCTCTGCCCAGCATGGCACTGATAGAGCGCTGATAGCACTCTATTTTGTACGAGTGCACTATACTCATGGTTTAAACGCACTCTCATGTATTCGTATTGTTTGCAGTGTTTTACGACTATTAAGAAACATTTATTTGAATCATTTGATGTTGAAAACTAGTGAACGCATTTAAGTAGAACTTTGTATGTATTACGATTCCTTCATGCATAATGTGCAGGACGATATTATTTCTATACACCGTAATTGTGGTTAGTTTAAGTTGCCTGAATTATAGGCCCAAAGTCGTAAGTTTCAATTCTCCTTGCTCCTGAAAAATAAATAATTAAATGTTGTTGTGTTCGAAACTAGAATGTTCTCATCCTACTGCAGGTGAAAGAATACACATCGTTATTTTCAGAGTTAAGGAGAGACCCGGAATGTCTTTGAAGATGGCTGGGAAGCGAGAAAGGGAGGATGCCTTGCATATCTGGTCTGTCTGAAAGCCAAGGCCACTGCAAAGAAGATATCATTAATTAAATTTGTGCCCTGAAAAAAAACTACTGCATAGAGGTGAAATGTAAAGTTTTAAGAAGAATGACGTATTGTGGGTTGAATCCCATCTTTTTGTATGATGCGCAGGGACAGTGAGACCAGACTTCTGCTAGCTTTCGGAGGAGAAGGAGCATCTTAGAGCAAGCTCCATAGCCATAAGCTAAAATGACCCATTTGACGTGAGTACTTCTTAGGAAGTCAACACGTGCTGACACCTTTGGGGACTGATAGAAGAGAGACAGGAAGGGCCCTCATGTAGCGCAGTGTAGGGAAAGATTTTGATTTCTTTCAATGAGCCGAGAACTGAATATCGCATCTATTCTGTGTTGCGTTGTGATTTTGGAATTTATAATCATCTGTCTTTTGGGCCGAATTACTTATATTCGTAAAATTGGCTCTGTATTAATTTTTCTGTACCTCTATATTTTGCTATTGAGATGTATTTACATCCAATTGTTTTTGGCCTTATAATAAATATTCAAACTGCACTTTGGAGTTGGTGGTCTTTTCAGGCATGACGACTTTGCCGATATCTGTCTGAGTTGTTTCCTCCCCTCAACCACTTTTAGTAGGTAAATAAAAGATCGATCGCTTACGCTATACTTAGTAGGGAACATCAGGTGTGCAATTTAGCGTAATCAAATGGTAGCAGAGGATGGTTTACCTCTAAAGTGGTTTATCTCTAAGGTGAGGGGAGTAATCAGGAGTAGGGTTGAAGATCGAAGAGCCCTGAAGTGGAGTGGAAGGCGGCGGAGACCGGCGGACGTTGATGGTGCGGCGGAAACAGTGGTGGCATGAGTATGAAAGGAATTGTGGTGTTAGATTGCGGTGATGAGTAAGTGTGTGATGTCTTGCGGAGTTGGGATGTATGTTGAGTGAATGTGGTTTTTGGTTTACTGGTCCGGACACGTGCGGAGCAGGACGTTTTGGTGAGCGGGCTCAAGAGAAGTCCAAGATCCCGGGATAGTTTTGTATTGTAATTGTCTGATCAAATGTGGGTGTTGTGAAGCGCTATCGACGATCCACTTGTGTTAGGGAACTTTGTGTGAATGAGGAATAGGTCGCGGTAGAAAGCCTCAGGTACCGGGGGTGGACTATGGCGATTGAGTGACCAACGCAGGTCGGGGGTCACAACGGCTGAATGTTCTTGTGAGAGTGTTCTATCGATCTTTAGTGACAGACAATTACTTGTTTTATGTGACTGTAAGTTATTGTAATTGTGTAGGAACAGTTACTTGGTTTAATAACTTTTGGATATACAGTTACTTGTGGTACGAATGTGTGTAAGCGAGTTTGCGGTGAAATTGTAAAGGCGGGTGAGCCGCTGCAAGGAGTGAGAAGTGACGTCAGGGTGCGCCGCGCTTTGATAGGTTGGTTGGTGTAACGCCGCGCTTTGATTGGTGGAAGTTCGTTTGCAGTGGAATAGTGTATTTTGGGCTTGCAATTGATCGATTTTACAATGAGATGCTTTAGGGTATTGCGAGATTTGTGTAGAGGCGACACAGGGGTAGTGACTCGGGTAGGAGAAGAAGCTCCGCCAGAAGACACACCGGCACATTACATGGCAATGAATGTAGGACTTCATACTACAGAGAAAGAGGGTGAATTGGCTTTCCCTCGTTATGGGTCTTTTCGTATGGAAGTGCTGACCCCGCTGAGGGGGGGTGATGAATGCACTGAAACCTCCCCCTAGACCCACACAATTTGAGGCATTAGATGCATGGATGAGAGCTGCCCTAGTAAAAAGGAGAGAGGCTTCACAAGGAAGAATGAGGAAAGCAATGAAGGCATATCATGATGCTAGATGGGATGCCCAGTTGAAAAGATGGAGAGTAGACTCCATAGAGGAGAACGCTTGTACCCATTTCGTACGTTAAAAGAGGGGGCTGAAGGGAAAAAGACGACAGAGGAGGACAGCGATACAGATGACAGCTTCCTTGATAGATTGCTAGCGGAACGTCCTCCACCGTGCGACTCTAGATCAGAGACAGAGAGGTTTCGCCCATCAGAAGAGCTTGTAAGTGTGGGACAACTGGGTTTAGAGGAACAATCGGCAGGAGTAAGAGCCAAGATTACAATGGTACATATTCCGGGAGGGTCTGGAGGAATGAGGTATCCAACCCCTGAGCCAGTACAACCTGCACGAAACATGCAGTTACCAGATGCTTTGTCGGTACCAGTCACAATAGGGCCGGTGGTTCCGATATATAATCCTAGAGAAAGAACCGATGACAGTCAACAGCAAATAAGTGAAGGGGAAGAGACAATGTCTGGAGGGAGCCTTGCAATGAGTGGGACAGGTTTAAGTCGGATGCCAGTGGAATCTAGTACGCCACTGCCAGCTACAGCTGATCCATCAAGAATGGATAGTGGGTTAGAACGAGGACGGACAGGAGCTCTAGCGAATTCAAGGTCTGACCTTCGAATGTGGGTTCAGCCAGTGAGAGAGTCAATGATGCCGAGGGAAGAGACGAGCAAGAGACAAGAAACGCCTAAAGTACTGTTTGAGCCACAGGTTATTTGTGCAGGTGACCATTGGAGAAGTCGAAGCTGGGAAAGAGGACGCCCAGCTTCAAAGATAGAAGAGGGTGCAGTTCCTAAGAGAACCCAAAGCTGTGACAGGGAAGATACAAGAAACGAGGAAATTCAGAAAGTGTTAAAAAGTGCAATAAAGGCGCCAATGCTAGATGTGGTACGATTAAAGGCAGAACTAGATGAGGTAATTGAAGGTAATCTACCTCTGAACAGAATTGAGACGTATGACTCGAGCAAACTACTGTTCGTAGCAAAGGACATGACAAGAAAGGCCAAACGAGCTTATGATGCATTGTTGCTTTTGGCACAAAGGTATGAGGTTGATTTGTCGAAGACCAAGATGATACAGGGTTCTTGCAGATTAATTTACACAGATAAGGATTTGGAAGAGAAGCGAATGATTGGATTAAAAGCACAAATTAGAGAACTAGTGATACGGATGCAGACATGGAAAGAATTAGACAGATGGAAAGAAAGATGGGCCAAAAAGAAAAGCTTCAAGACTGGAATAGGAAATACTCTGTCTCCAGGTGGAGGGACGGGAGCTGCAGGAAATTTCCCCCTCAGGGAGGTACAGAATGGGGGGTATGTACACGTGCCATGGAGCAGGGGTGATTTAGCAGCATTTACGAATGATTTTCTTCGGCTGAGGGAAAAACCTGCTGAGTGGTACAAGCAAATAGATCAGTTTGTAAAGATTTCGAAAGTATTGCTTGTTTGATATAGTAGTGCCGGCGGATTTGTGGGCGGCATGTAAGATTGCCATTGAGTGGCCTACTGCAGAGCCACCTAGAGATTCATTGACTTATGGTCCTTCACCTGATGTAATGAGAAAATACGAGCAAGTGATTACATGGTTGCAATCGAAGGTAGCTCCTCAGATTGTTGATTGGTTGAAGATTGATCGCACCACTCAAGACTCTAAGGAATCAGTACATGATTATTATGAAAGATTGTTGTTGGCTTTTAAGCAGCATAGTGGATTGGATACAATTGAACAGAAAGATATGGGACAATTTGTCTCGAAGTTTGTGTTGGGACTGAAATCTGATATTAGTTTGATGATACAGCATCACTTGATATGTTGGCAGAATAAGTCGGTGGACGAGATTCTGCGTTATGCTAAATATTGCAGTGATCAAGTGGAGTCGACACAGAAGAAATTGAAGGACAAGTTGATGTTGGTGCAGTTGAGAAACGCTGATATGACGCAAGGGATTGGAGGATCGATAGGTAGAGGTAGAGGAGCTGGAAGAGGAATGGGACAACAGATGGTGTCCCAACCTGGTCAGGGTAGAGGAAGAGGAATGGATCCAGGTGCAAGTGAATGGGTGGCCCAACAGAAAAGGGTCACTGCCTGCCATTATTGTCACAAAATCGGGCTTGGAAGTGCGAGTGTAGATCGAATCCAGCAAATCAGATACAGATGGAAGGAGAGGGATAGCTGTCCGAGACTGTCAATACTGTGACAAGACCCAGGTCTATGTATGGAGGAGGATATGAGCCGCAAGTGCAAGTACCTCAACCTCCTAGGATACCCATGCATAATCAGTTATACCATCAGATGCCTTATTTTTAAATACAAGATAGATTTGATCAAAATCAAGATTTACAAGAGTGTCAGAGGGGGATGCCCGTAGACCAGTAGCTTACTTCTCAGCTACATTAGATCCTGTAGCTTCTGCGTTTCCCGGATGTCTGAAATCCGTTGCTGCAACCGGTGTCAGCATTGAAAGATGTGAAAGCATAGTGATAGGTTATCCGCTCATTGTTTATGTGCCCCATTCAGTAGAATTGTTGATGACCAGAACGAAAACACAGTATTTGACCAACAACAGACTTACCAAGTATGAGCAGGTTATCTTTGCCGCTGAAAATGTTACCCTAAGACGTTGTACCACCCTGAACCCTGCTACATTGTTACTTGTTCCGGAAGAGGAAGGAGATGAGGATTGTGAAGAGCATGACTGCCTAGATGTTACTGACCTATCTACCAAACCCAGACCTGACATTGTCGATGAACCTTTGCCCTAATCTGATTTGATCCTTTTTGTTGATGGTTCATGTTTAAGAGACAATGAAGGGTATTTGAGAGCAGCGTTTGCTGTGTGCACCATCATGGGAGTAGTGGAAGCTGCCTGTTTAAATAGAGTATTCTCTGCTCAGGTGGCCGAAAATGTCGCTTTGACACGTGCCTGTATCATTGCAGCTGATATTCGAGTGACTGTGTATACAGACAGTCAATACCGATTTGGTGTAGTTCATGACTTTGGGCAGTTATGGTCACAGAGGGGGTTTCTAACGTCCTCAGGGTCACCTATATGTAACTGCGAGTATGTGCGCCAACTATTGGAAGCTTTGCAGAAACCCAAAGAGATAGCAGTCGTTAAATGTGCAGCTCATGGAAAAGGAGAAGATTTTGTCACTAAGGGCAACAATTATGCAGATGAAGTAGCACGATTTTGCGCTGAACATGCTTGTATTTTCAATGGAGAATATATAGGCGAGAGCACAGAAGAGACCGAGCTCAGCATGATGTTAGCTATAGCCGATACTTGGGATGAGGTGAAGCGGTTGCAGGATGAAGTACCAGAAGAGGAAGCTGCTTCATGGGTCAGAGCAGGTTGCACAAAAAGAGACGATGGCATTTGGGTGTCCACAGATGAGAGAGCAGTGTTACCCAATTGTTTACTGAGACCAATGGCAAGGCAAATCCACGGAGCAGTTCATCTGGGAAGAGATGCTATGGTGCGAGTGTTTAGGCAGACGTGGTTTAATCCACGCTTTCATGTGTGGGCTGAAGCGGTATGTCACAGGTGTGTTACTTGTCAACAAATGAATGTTGGAAAGAGAACTGTGGTTGCAATGAGCCACATTGGAAGATCTGGAGGTCCCTTCAATAGGATACAATTAGATTTTATTGAGATGCCAAGTGTAGGAAGGTGGAATCTGACTATATGGTTGCCCACACTTTTTTCCTGGTGTTTTGCTGGTTTATGACTTAGTTGGACTGGGATCCTGCTATTCAGGGCCCCAGTCTATCTGCTTCCTCTATAAAATGGTTTCCATGTGCCTTAGGCACATCTCTGATTGGAATCTGGAGTGCCCTTATAAGTCCCTAGTATATGGTATACTATGTACCCAGGGCATAGGTACCTCAGAGGCCTACCAGGGGCTGCAGCATGTATTGTGCCACCCCTGGAAGGCCATCCAAAATGACACCACAGGTCTGCTACTGCAGCTTGGGTAAGGTGGTGCATGCACCCCTTACTGTGATATAGGCTACCTATATCACTACATAGATACACACATATAAACCTATAAGTCACTCCTATGGCAGGCCTTATCAATCCTGAAGGCAGAGTGCTTGGTTCCTATGTGAGAGGGTGCCCCTGCATGAGCAGAACCCCTCTGAAGCGTTCGGAGACCCTTCTCTGATGCTGTTTGTAGTGCAGCCTGACCATATACTCTTGAGCGCATTATAACCTCGCGTTAAATGCTAACTTTGGGATGGCTGCACGGAAACATGTCGTGTTTGGTGTCAAACATCTTGGAATACTACCCCCCCGCCAGTTCTGGTGGCGGGGGTAGCATTCCACCCTTCTAGAGGGAGAGACATGTACACACCAGTATACCCGGTACTGACTTTGCAAAGCCCTGGCATCACAAAATGGATGCTGCTGCCACAGACACAAGTCTGGCCTCCTGCTGCTGACTGAAACTCCGGCAGGGGAGGCCTGGACAATAGGTTTCCTGTTGCAGGGAGGTGTAACCACCCCCGCAGACAGGATAATGTGTATTGGGGCTGGGCGGGAGCACTCTCTGGTGCTTTGAAGTCCTGCACTGGGGGCACATTTGGTGTCTCTGTGCATACCCCAGTTCAAACCGGCTCA
This sequence comes from Calotriton arnoldi, assembly GCA_963921515.1. Classification (NCBI taxonomy): domain Eukaryota; kingdom Metazoa; phylum Chordata; class Amphibia; order Caudata; family Salamandridae; genus Calotriton; species Calotriton arnoldi. The sequence goes on along the minus strand of CAWUFW010017486.1, from coordinate 183,841 downwards.
GGGGCTTCCAGCCCCTGCTCTGGCGCGAAACTGGACAAAGGGAAAGGGGTGTAACCACCCCTCTGCCCTGACCCTCCCATAGGTGGGTCCCCAGAGTATGTCCAACCCCCTAACTTGGTATAAGTATGGGACCCCAGTCCTTAGGACTTTAGATTTACCTGGACGAAACTCTGACACAGAATCCTGGACCTTCGATGCTCTACTTTAAGATTAGAGGATTGAAGAATCTCCCTTGGGGTCAAGGAGTGACTCCCCTGCTTGGCAGGCACCAATGAAGCAATTGTCCGGTCTGCATCGCTGAAGCTCCGGCTGGACGCCGAAGTCTTTGCATCACCAGAGGTAGATTTCCCGACTTCCCCGAGGCTACCCTGAGTCCCCAGCAAAGCTGAGGCCCATGGCTATCGTGGGTAACGTGGAACCATGACCCCTGGACACCGTGTACTTTTGTAAGTGCATCCTCTTCTGGGTCGCCCACGAAGTTGTGCTTTGGGCTCCGAGTAGCCCCAGCCTCTAGCACCGACCGCACCGAAGATCACTGGCCTCCACTCCACGAGTGTCCTGTGAGTTAGCTCCAAGTGCGTCCACTCAAGGCTCCTTCGCGGTCGCTAGTCCGTTGGCTAGTAGGCCCTCCCGAAGGCCAATCTTCTTCTGCTTGGGCTCCCTGGTTGCCCCAGGCGTGCCCTGACTTACCCTCACTGGGTGAGTCTCACAGACCTTGCTGGTCTGCACCATCGTCCTTCTTCCATTTCCATGAGACTTGCCGTTGCCAAGGCTTGTTGGGTCCAATCCGGTCGCCGACACCCCTGCAATCGACAGACGTCGTGGGACAGCTCGAATCCAGCTCCTGGTCATCGTCGACGCCTCCTGGATCTCGTGTCTGAAGAGTCAAGATGACCATCAACCTACCTGAAGCACTCGACATCGGTGGGCATCTGCTCATCGCCATCCTGGTCACTGGCTAGTGACCCAGACTCTGTCTCCTCTGCTTTCAGGTTCTTCAGATCTTCGATCCACCTTTGGATCCACCCGAACACTTTCGACTTGGCCGCCAGCAGCACTTTGCAGCAGATCGCCATTGGACACGACGACGAAACCCGATCCCGAAAGACACCTATGCACCCGGCTTCCCTGGGTGAGGTAACTCGAGTACTCCGGTGCTCCCGTGGGTATAGACTCTAGAACAACCCAGTTCTAAAGGGGTTTGCTCCAAGTCCTCCTCTAAGTGTCCCTTTTCTTTAAAATTCCAACCGCGACTTTCCCCATAGAAGTCAACGGCGATTCGCGGCTGTGTTCTCACACTGCACGCGTCCCCCGTGGGTCCCCTGTGTCACTACCTTGGGTGGTTCCTTGTGGTCCAAGCACTTCTACAGGCTCTAGGCCTTGTGTCTAGCTCAGTCGTGGTTCTTATACCACTTTATTGGTATATGGTTTGGTACGCCCCTAGGGCTCAAACGTGTATTTGTGCTATTACTGTCGATAACTATCTTATAACTTATGTACTTCGAACTCTAGCCTCATAAAGAGACTAGAGGGGTGTGTTTAGCAATAAATACATATATTTTGAATATATACCTGGTGTGGTCCTCTTTCATTTGGTCACTCAAGAGATTATAGACTGGTAAAACAAGCTGCTTTACATTCCTTCAAGACTTAGCCTGAAGGCTGCTCTCCATAGCTACCACTAGGATAGCTTTCAATAAAGGTTGTCTTTAACCTATCTCCAATAAGGGGTTGTTTGGACTGGTGCAAGGTGCCCACTATAATTAGTGGACAGCATATGCCAGGCCAACTTCTCACATTGGTGTGCAGCGTGTGGGATTCCAGCTTGCTATTGTTTTACCAGATAATCTCAATTGAATTGATCAACTGAAAACCACTAAGGGTACCTTAGGTACATATAAATCAAGCTTAGTATACAGTAAGTTCCACTGAACTTAGAGTTGTGTGTTAAGGGATAGCACACCCTTTCTACAACTCAAGAGAGTTTAGTAGGCCACACTAGAGTAGGTAGTGCATACACCACACCTCACTAGTAATGTCTTCAAAGCCAGGACCCAGTGAGTCCTTGCCAGAAGCCAGTGGGCTTCTTCCCTCCAAGTATGATAAACTCCCATTCTTGGAATTGAGAGCATTATGCAATACTAGGAAGCTGAAGGCAGGCAAAAGTGCCAGCACCCAACACCTCAGGGAGGTGCTACTAGCTGATGATCTCAGCAGGCCCCTAGGGTCTGAAGGGGTAGGCAGAGAGGGTGAGGCAGAACAGGAGGAAGGGGTCAGGGGTGAAGAAACTCAGCCCCCCCCCTCTGAAACTGGCCAGGAAGGTGACAATGACCTTCCCCTGGAAAACCCAGCTATTCCTGTGGATGAAGAGGAGGATCAGATTGACCTCACCTTTGTCCCCCCAGGAAGAGTTGAGAGTGTGCCAAGAAGGGATAGATCTCCTTCTCAGGAGTCTAACCACTCTGACACCTCAATACGGACCTGTGTCTCTTCTCATAGGAGAGAATCCTCTCATGAGAGGAGAAAGAGACTGATTCAGTATGAGCAAGCCCAGCTTGAGCTCAGAAAACAGCAGTTGGCTATAGACAGGGAGTCCCTAGATCTCTACAAAGAGAGAAAAAAGATGGGACTAGAGTCCCATGGTGGCAGCAATTTCCCCAGAGATAGGGAAAGGTTTTATGACCATAGAAACCTGAGCAAGATTGTCCCTCCCTACCAGAGTGGGGATGACATCCACAAATGGATAACTGCTCTAGAGAGGGCCTGTAAAGCACAGAGGGTCCCTCAGGAGCAGTGGGCAGCAATCTTGTGGCTCTCCTTTGCAGACAAAGGTAGAGATAAGCTCCTCACTGTTAGAGAGGAGGATGCTGACAATTACAAAGTCTTGAAGAGTGCTCTGATAGATGGGTTTGGCCTAACCACTGAACAGTATAGGTTGAAGTTCAGAGACACCCAAAAGGCTCAGACTCAAGACTGGGTTGACTTTGTAGATTGTGCTACTAAGGCTCTGGAAGGTTGGATACATGGCAGCAAGGTGCATGACTTTATAGCATTGTACAATTTGATTATGAGGCAGCAGATCCTTAATAATTGTCAAAACCAGCTTCTACACCAGTACCTGGTGGACTCTGATCTGACCTCTCCCCAAGAATTGGGAAAGAAGGCAGACAAATGGGTCAGAACCAGGGTAAGGCCTACGAATCAGGGTGGTGACCAGAAGAAAGATTCTACCAAGTCCCAAGAGAAAGGTGGGGATAAATCTAAGGATAAATCCACTACAGGGCCCCAAAAGTCCTCTTCTGGGGGTGGGTCCCAAACTCCTTCCTCTCCTGAAAAGAAACCCTATTGCCATGTCTGTAAAAAGCCTGGACACTGGAAAACAGATCCCAGTTGCCCCAGGATTGGCAATAAAGAAAATGTTCCTCCAACAACTACTACCACCCCTCCTGGTACTACCAGTAGTAATCCTCCAGTTGGAAGTAGTGCACCCAAAAAGTTAGGTGCTTTTGCAAGAGGAACAGAGGTGGGCCCTAGTTTAGACAGGACCCCTCAACAGACTCCTCTGACTCTGATGGTGGTATAGGATTTGCCACCTTTACCATGGGTCCCAATGCATTGGACAGGTACAGACTGGAGCCAATAATTAATGGTCAGAAAGCTGTGGCATTTAGGGACACAGGGGCTAGTGTCACCATGGTGGCAGGGAAACTAGTCCCCCCCCTCACCAGCTTTTACCTGAGTTTAAATACCAGGTAACCAACATTGATGGTGTCAGAACAGATCACCCCATGGCCATAGTCAATCTCAGCTGGGAAGGGGTCACAGGCCCAAAAAGAGTGGCAGTGTCCCCAACCTTGCCTGTAGATTGCCTGATGGGCAATGATCTGGAAATTTCAGCCTGGGCTGAAGTTGAACACCAAACCCATCTGAGAATGCTGGGCGTCCCTGTAAAGGTTAGTGGGGCTGTGATGGCCACAGCCCAAGCCCAGGGAAATTTTGGAGAGATGGAGCCTGGAAGAATGGCCCACTCTCCCCCAAAAGAGAGCACAAGGGTTGAAGAAAAGTCTTCTTCCCTCCAGACAGTAGGTAAGGGTCAGCCTCCTCAGGGAACTGACCCTACCCCTAGTGAAGGAACTGCCCCAGAGGTAGTCAGGCCTGGCCTGGCCCCACCCCTGATGGCAGAGGACCCTTCCAAGGTGGTACCCAGTCTGGAGCAGGTAACCTGCCCCTCTCTACCCTGCCTCAGTCAGCCCAGGGCTGCAGAGGTCAGGGAGGTCAGTGGACCCCCCAGGGCCCCCTGCCCAGAGGAACCCCCACATCAGCCGATTAGGGGTACCCAGTCTAGTAGCCCTAGCCAGGTGAAAATTCCTCAACCCACTGAGGGATCCCACATACCTTTGTGTAGGGACCTCCCCCAGAAGGACTCGGTTAGTCAAGGGCAAACCTGGGACCAAAAGGTTCCAAACCTGCCATGTCCCTCCAGTGGTCCATCCAAAGGGACCCAACCCCCAGCTGTAGGCAGCCAAAGGTTGACCCTTAGAGCAAAGTGCAACTCAGTCATGGAAAGACAGGCATACATGGTGACCAGTGATCTGAGGAAGCTGAGACCAACCTTCCTAGGGCCTCACTTCCCTTCTCAGACACCTCACCAGCCTTGTACTTTACCAAAGCACACCACAGGTAGTAATTCCCCATGGTGGAGACCCTCTCATACCCTTAGGGTGAGCGATTGCTTAGTGGACCATAAGACAGGGGGCAACCATGCTAGTGCAGGTGCATCCTTATATGGCCACTTAGTCAATAAAGGCTCAACTGGCCAAGGTTAGCCTTATCTCCTTTCGTTTGGGGGGGGGTTATGTAGGAAGGTGGAATCTGACTATATGGTTGCCCCCACTTTTTTCCTGGTGTTTTGCTGGTTTATGACTTAGTTGGACTGGGATCCTGCTATTCAGGGCCCCAGTCTATCTGCTTCCTCTATAAAATGGTTTCCATGTGCCTTAGGCACATCTCTGATTGGAATCTGGAGTGCCCTTATAAGTCCCTAGTATATGGTATACTATGTACCCAGGGCATAGCTACCTCAGAGGCCTACCAGGGGCTGCAGCATGTAGCATGGAGAAGTGTGGCTCAATGGTTAGAGCGGCAGACCCTGATGCAGAGATCTGGCCCAGGACCACGGTTCAATTCCCGTCTCGGCGGGTCTTGGGCTCAATTTCCTCGGACCTGATAATTCTCGCCTCGGTGCCTATTCTAATCATGGGTCCCATTCTGCAACTCTGGGCAATAGCTTGCTTAATCTCCACAACGGCCCCACCAGCGCTGGGATGCCTGGCTTCACCTTGGGGGTGCCCAGGAGTGGACATTTCACAGGGAAAAGCCAGGAAGGGTTCCACAGCGGTATGCGTACAGCGCCTCGACGCCCCAGTTGGGGTAGCAGTGCGCTTTACAAGTACGAATTTCATTTCATTTCATTATTGTGCCACCCCTGGAAGGCCATCCAAAATGACACCACAGGTCTGCTACTGCAGCCTGGGTAAGGTGGTGCATGCACCCCTTACTGTGATATAGGCTACCTATATCACTACATAGATACACACATATAAACCTATAAGTCACTCCTATGGCAGGCCTTATCAATCCTGAAGGCAGAGTGCTTGGTTCCTATGTGAGAGGGTGCCCCTGCATGAGCAGAGCCCCTCTGCAGTGTTCGGAGACCCTTCTCTGATGCTGTTTGTAGTGCAGCCTGACCATATACTCTTAAGTGCATTATAACCTCGCGTTAAATGCTAACTTTGGGATGGCTGCACGGAAACATGTCGTGTTTGGTGTCAAACATCTTGGAATACTACCCCCCGCCAGTTCTGGTGGCGGGGGTAGCATTCCACCCTTCTAGAGGGAGAGACATGTACACACCGGTATACCCGGTACTTACTTTGCAAAGCCCTGGCATCACAAAATGGATGCTGCTGCCACAGACACAAGTCTGGCCTCCTGCTGCTGACTGAAACGCCGGCAGGGGAGGCCTGGACAATAGGTTTCCTGTTGCAGGGAGGTGTAACCACCCCCCCAGACAGGATAATGTGTATTGGGGCTGGGCGGGAGCACTCTCTGGTGCTTTGAAGTCCCAACTGGGGGCACATTTGGTGTCCCTGTGCATACCCCAGTTCAAACCGGCTCAGGGGCTTCCAGCCCCTGCTCTGGCGCGAAACTGGACAAAGGGAAAGGGGTGTAACCACCCCTCTGCCCTGACCCTCCCATAGGTGGGTCCCCAGAGTATGTCCAACCCCTAACTTGGTATAAGTATGGGACCCCAGTCCTTAGGACTTTAGATTTACCTGGACGAAACTCTGACACAGAATCCTGGACCTTCGACGCTCTACATTAAGATTAGAGGACTGAAGAATCTCCCTTGGGGTCAAGGAGTGACTCCCCTGCTTGGCAGGCACCAATGAAGCAATTGTCTGGTCTCCATTGCTGAAGCTCCCGCCGGACGCCGAAGTTTTTGCATCACCAGAGGTGGATTTCCAGACTTCCCCGAGGCTACCCTGAGTTCCCAGCAAAGCTGAGGCCCGTGGCTATCGTGGGTAACGTGGAACCGTGACCCCTGAACACCGCGTACTTTTGTAAGTGCATCCTCTTCTAGGTCTCCTACGAAGTTGTGCTTTGGGCTCCGAGTAGCCCCAGCCTCCAGCACCGACCGCAATGAAGATCACTGGCCTCCACTCCACGAGTGTCCTGTGAGCCAGCTCCAAGTGCGTCCACTCAAGGCTCCTTCGCGGTCACTAGTCTGTTGGCTAGTAGGCCCTTCCGAAGGCCAATCTTCTTCTGCTTGGGCTCCCTGGTTGCTCCAGGCGTGCCCTGACTTACCCTCGCTGGGTGAGTCCCACAGACCTTGCTGGTCTGCACCATCGTCCTTCTTCCATTTCCACGAGACTTGCTGTTGCCAAGGCTTGTTGGGTCCAATCCGGTCGCTGACACCCCTGCAATCGACAAACGTCATGGAACAGCTCGAATCCAGCTCCTGGTCGTCGTAGATGCCTCCTGGACCTCGTGGCTCAAGAGTCAAGACGACCGTCAACCTACCTGAAGCACTCAACATCGGTGGGCATCTGCTCATCGCCTTCCTGGTCACTGGCTAGTGACCCAGACTCTGTCCCCTCTGCTTTCAGGCTCTTCAGATCTTCGATCCACCTTTGGATCCACCCGAACACTTTCGACTTGGCCGCCAGCAGCACTTTGCAGCAGATCGCCATTGGACACGACGACGAAATCCGACCCCGAAAGACACCTATGCACCCGGCTTCCCTGGGTGAGGTAACTCGAGTACTCCGGTGCTCCCATGGGTATAGACTCTAGAACAACCCAGTTCTAAAGGGGTTTGCTCCAAGTCCTCCTCTAAGTGTCCCTTTTCTTTCAAATTCCAACCGCAACTTTCCCCATAGAAGTCAACGGCGATTCGTGGCTGTGTTCTCACACTGCACGCGTCCCCCGTGGGTCCCCTGTGTCACTACCTTGGGTGGTTCCTTGTGGTCCAAGCACTTCTACAGGCTCTAGGCCTTGTGTCTAGCTCAGTCGTGGTTCTTATACCACTTTATTGGTATATGGTTTGGTACGCCCCTAGGGCTCAAACGTGTATTTGTGCTATTACTGTCGATAACTATCTTATAACTTATGTACTTCGAACTCTAGCCTCATAAAGAGACTAGAGGGGTGTGTTTAGCAATAAATACATATATTTTGAATATATACCTGGTGTGGTCCTCTTTCATTTGGTCACTCAAGAGATTATAGACGGGTAAAACAAGCTGCTTTACATTCCTTCAAGACTTAGCCTGAAGGCTGCTCTCCATAGCTACCACTAGGATAGCTTTCAATAAAGGTTGTCTTTAACCTATCTCCAATAAGGGGTTGTTTGGACTGGTGCAAGGTGCCCACTATAATTAGTGGACAGCATATGCCAGGCCAACTTCTCACACCAAGGTGCAATAGGTTGAGATATGTTTTGGTGGTGGTGTGTATCTTTTCGCATTGGGTGGAAGCATATCCAACTAGACGATGTGACAGTCTCACAGTAGCCAAGTTGTTGTTAAGAGAATTGATCCCGAGATATGGATTTCCGACATCAGTGGAGACAGATAGAGGAACTCATTTCCACAGTGAAATCAAGAAATTGTTGTGCTCTGCTTTGAACATTGATCAGAGACTGCATTGTAGCTACAGGCCGGAGGCTTCAGGTCTTGTAGAGCAGGTTAATGGCACCATCAAGTCAAGAGTGGCAAAGGTGTGTTCGTCAACTGCATTGAAATGGCCAGATGCGCTGCCTCTGGTGCTCATGAGCCTGCGTAGCACCCCTGATAGGAGAACAGGGCTTTCTCCCCACGAAATTTTGACCGGAAGAGCTATGCGTTTGCCTATGGTGCCAGCTACAGCATTGATAAACATCACTGATGATTTAGTGTTGGATTATTGTAAGGGACTGGCTGATGTGGTTACTTCTGTATCCCACCAGGTCGAGGCTGCGACTGCATCCACCTCGAGAGACCTGCTGCATGATCTTAATCCAGGTGATTGGGTACTAGTCCGCAAGCACGTGAGGAAGAGTTGTCTTGATGCTCGCTGGCGAGGACCATATCAGGTGATATTGGTCACAAGTACCGCTGTGAAGTGTGGAGGATTGCCGAACTGGATACACGCTTCCCATATTCGCCGAGTTCAAGCGCCTGCGGAGGAAGAGAGTCCTCTGGTTCCGAGAAGCGTGTGTGGACCTGCTACAGACAACGACGAAGGCACAGGCCCAGCTGTAAGAGTTTCGGATGAAACGGAACAGCCAAGTGAGCACGAGAGACAAGAGCTGAGTGCTCCTGAATTGAGCCCAGATCCTGAAATAGATGATGTTGCAGATGTGAACTTTGCACCAGATCAAGGTGAGCAGTCTATTGCAGAAGGATCAGATCAAGAGGAAGAGAGGAGAGCAGATGCCATAGCGGAAAAGTGGCCAGCAAGAAAAGAAAGGCTGAATATAAGGCTTGCATCTGAGAAAAATCTCGCTCCGATTCCTGAAACATCTGAATCAGATCAAAGTGATGCTGAAGAAAGACCGGATGGTCTAAGACGCTCCAGAAGAGAAAGAAAAGCGTCTCGAAGATACGCATCTCCTGAGTGGACGTACCTGGCTGCAGATGCAGAGCCCAGCGAAGTCCGGGAGTTTGGGAGCTGGTACGGTGAGCTACGGAGGGGACACCCTCTCGATTGAAATACAGTTGCTGGTCCCAGGCGTAGAAGCGTTTGGAACACTAACTCTGCAAGTTCCAAATCCTCCGAGGCTGAGTGGATTGCGTTACCTGATGCTCAATCAGGTTGTCTTCCCTTCATTTGGCCGACAGCTCACCGCACAAGAATTAGGAGAAATTCGTGCGGAGATTCTGCAACTCGTCCTCGAAATACTTGGATCAAATATCATTAACGATGAAGCTTGAATTATAACCAAAGAAAGCATTAGGCCTTAGAAAGAAGATAACTTAGACCCCAGTTTAAGAAGATTTAAAATTAGGAACTTTCTAGTAGATGATGGAGTGAGGAATAGGGCTGACTACATCTCTTCAATAGGTTTAGTATCAATCGAATGAACTTTGACATTAATTGCATGGGCGGAGAGAAGTGAGAAAGACATTGTTAAAACAAAGAAAACAGAAAGAGACTGTGTTTTCCCTTTTGTGCTTCGGAACGGATCAGTAGAAACCATGGTGTCCGAAAAATCAACACGCAAACAGAAGTGCATCATTGGCACCCTCATTGTAGTGGTGCTTATTGTTATAATGTGGTGATCGTTACATCTCTAGTTGGATCTCAGGATGTCGAACAGAATAGGGTACAGGCAACACTCACTACACCAATCTCTGAGATAGATGAGGATGCATCCGCAAGGGATCTAGAAATGATTAAGGAAACCAGTCGTAGATTACATGTTGATTTGTCAAAGGGTGATTTCACTTTGAATGCGTATGCTCGATTATTGTATGAGTATGTGGATACCATAGAAGCGAAGGATTGCAATGTGTGTATGCAATTACCAGCCTCAGTAGAAGAAGGCATTCGATACCATCATTTGCCTTTGACCTATGGCATTACATGTAGTGTGTTGTTGAGCATGTTTTATAGAAAGGCACACTTCGAGTACTATTTCTCAAATTATGATGTGGTACTCTCGGAAGTCCCAGTTCTTAAATACATGAATAAATATGATTATTATAAGGAAGTAGAGCGAATGACAAAGTATTTCGTGCCTACCATTACTTTAGATACGTCCTATGCCCATAGACACAATTTAACCTGTATGTTAACTGACATTGAAAAGAAATGTATGGATCAGATAGAAGATCGGCATAGACAGACTCTATTTAGACCAGATCCAAAGCACAAGGTTACCCCATGGACTAAAGAAGAATTAGATCATAAAGCAAAGGGGAGCTTTGGACCCATAGCATTAGATTTCCAGCAGAAGGGGAAGTTGTGTATCAGACACCCGACCACATACTACGATAAGATATTTGTGGGTGAAAGTGATTGTGAGCACGTCTTCTTGATCGAAGAATCAATTAGAAAAGCATTATTGGACAAAATAACGATAGTGCCCAATGTGTATTTTGTGTGTGGAAAGAATGCCTATGTGAAGTTGCCCAAAAATTGGTATGGCACTTGTTATTTGGCTGTGGTATTTCCCAAGATTTTTCATGTAAAGAAAGAAAAAGACCTCACAGAGGAAAACGTGGTGTGAGTGCAGGAGAAGTGATTGGAGACATATTTGGGGCTATGATACCGAGTATGGGTGTGATTCTGAATGATTTGAAAATCAGAATGCTGGCAACATTAGTGGATAAGCTCTCAATAAATACACCTCAGATTTTATTACTTGTAGATGGGGAGATGGTTTCGATAAGGGCTATGGTTTTGCAAAACCGTCTTGCCCTAGATGTGCTGCTAGCAAAAATCCGGAGGAGTCTGGAAATTATTGAAAGTTCAACAGTGCTGCACTTATATTCCTGACAACAGTCGGGATATAAGCAAATATATCAACAATATTTCAGATATACACCAAGAGTTACGTGAGATGGCTGCTGAAGGACACTGGGAACAAGTGGGGAAAGGATTTGGCAAGATAGGCAGTTGGTTTGGAAGTTTGGGACAAGGAATAATGGGATATATCTTGAAGCCTATTATAATAGCTGTCATTTGTATAATTGTCCTACTAGGAGCCATCAAGGCTTACAAATGGCAATGGGCACGACATCAGGAGACTGTTTTGAGAAAGCTAGAGCACCAACTTGAACGACTGCAGGACAGTCATTCCCAGCACCTCAAGGGGTTAGAACGATTCAGACAGCGACAGCAAGCTACAGCTTCTGTCTAGGTCGGTCTCTTCTACAAGGAGAAAACTACAGAAGAATAGAAAGTTGATGTTCTGACACTACTCATAAGAGGGGGGAACTGATAGAGCGCTGATAGCACTCTATTTTGTACGAGTGCACTATACTCATGGTTTAAACGCACTCTCATGAATTCGTATTGTTTGCAGTGTTTTACGACTATTAAGAAACATTTATTTGAATCATTTGATGTTGAAAACTAGTGAACGCGTTTAAGTAGAACTTTGTATGTATTACGATTCCTTCATGCATAATGTGCAGGACGATATTATTTCTATACACCGTAATTGTGGTTAGTTTAAGTTGCCTGAATTATAGGCCCAAAGTCGTAAGTTTCAATTCTCCTTGCTCTTGAAAAATAAATAATTAAATGTTGTTGTGTTCGAAACTAGAATGTTCTCATCCTACTGCAGGTGAAAGAATACACATCGTTATTTTCAGAGTTAAGGAGAGACCCGGAATGTCTTTGAAGATGGCTGGGAAGCGAGAAAGGGAGGATGCCTTGAGTATCTGGTCTGTCTGAAAGCCAAGGCCACTGGAAAGAAGATATCATTAATTAAATTTGTGCCATGAAAAAAAACTACTGCATAGAGGTGCAATGGAAAGTTTTAAGAATAATGACGTATTGTGGGTTGAATCCCATCTTTTTGTATGATGCACAGGGACAGTGAGACCAGACTTCTGCTAGCTTTCGGAGGAGAAGGAGCATCTTAGAGCAAGCTCCATAGCCATAAGCTAAAAACGACCCATTTGACGTGAGTACTTCTTAGGAAGTCAACACATGCTGACACCTTTGGGGAATGATAGAAGAGAGACAGGAAGGGCCCTCAAGTAGCGCAGTGTAGGGAACGATTTTGATTTCTTTCAATGAGCCGAGAACTGAATATCGCATCTATTCTGTGTTGCGTTGTGATTTTGGAATTTATAATCATCTGTCTTTTGGGCCGAATTACTTATATTCGTAAAATTGGCTCTGTATTAATTTTTCTGTACCTTTATACTTTGCTATTGAGATGTATTTACATCCAATTGTTTTTGGCCTTATAATAAATATTCAAACTGCACTTTGGAGTTGGTGGTCTTTTCAGGCATGACGACTTTGCTGATATCTGTTTGGGTTGTTTTCTCCCCTCAACCACTTTTAGTAGGTAAATAAAAGATCGATCGCTTACGCTATACTTAGTAGGGAACATCAGGTGTGCAATTTAGTGTGATCAGCACCAAACATGGTATTTGGAGATGCACATTGCACTAAACATAAAGAGTGGAGGTGAGAGGGTTAGTGTGCAGCACAAGGGATCCACACACCTTTTGCTTTTACACAACGTGCTGCTGCCACATACCCGTCCTGGAGAGATTATAGTGCACACCATGGACTCGCTAGTGAACTGACACTCCAGTAGCATCCATTTTGCAACTGTGAATGAAATGTCTTGTGGTGAGGATAGATTCATAGCTCTTTATAACCTCTGCAAACACATGCTCCTCTGACCCATTCTACCTCCATAGTGCTCTAACTCATTCTTACCGCTTCCCTGGCCAGGAGGTAGCAGGAGGACTCAGGGATGGACTGCAGCAGTAGATTTGGGCACCATGGAGGGCAGTTTGTCACCCATGCTGGGAGAAAGATCATGATGGAGGAGACATGCGGCTGAATGTAACGTGCTACCCTCCAGGGATATCAAGAGTCCTTGCCGAAGAGCAGACATTGCAGCCGGGTGAGAGCCAGAGGTGACCTGTGAGGGGGAGACTGTGCTAGGCCACTGAGCTCCTACTCTTTCCTATTGTAGGACAGTTCAGTGCCATTCTTCAGCATGGTTGAGCATCTGTCCCTCCAGGCGGCACTGACTGCAGTGGGTGATTGTGCAGAATATGGACTGAAGCGGATGCTTTACTTCCCTTTCCAGAAACCAGAGTTGGTGAGGTGGGTGTCAAAGGAGGGGGAGCAGCAGGTCTCTGGCATTCAGGACTGTGATGCAAGTTGTACCCTCTGGAGCAACCATCATTGTCCCCTGCTGTGAGGCTGGTTAAAGAGCAGGGAATGGCCTGGACACTGCTCTGATGTGTCAGGTCCATTTTGCTGTATAAATCCACCGGGTGATACATTTCCTCTGTTTATAATCAGCGAGCACATAAATCAGCACAATGGCGGTGAGTGTTAGGCCACCATATCGTGGGGGCCCTCGGGATGGGCTTCCTGGAAGCGCACCCTCCTTCTTTTGTGCGGCAGTCACAGGTGGGTCTTCAGGTCCTCATCACCATTGTGGAGTCCCAGGTGACGCAGGACTCTCAGTGTCAAGAACAAGGACTCTGAGTAGTTGGTGGAATTGAACTGAAGACAAGTGCAACCAACTCCCTTTTATTAGCAGGGCCAGCTGACTGATGGACATTACAGCCCTTATGATTTCTAAGGCAAGTGTCAGTCATCTCGGCAGAGGCCATCTTTAGGTACATGTCTCATCTGGTGATGAGTGCTCTTCCCACCTCTGTGTCCCCGGCATCTCAGTGCCCTTGCGGAAGCACAATTCTGTTCCAAGTGATTTCCTCCTTTCCAGCAAGGTACGGTCTGATGCGAACCCTGGAGCAGACAGAGCGGATGAGTGCTTGGCCACCAGGGGCTCGGCTCAGGCACATCTCCATTGGACACCATGAATGGAATTGATGAGGATCTTTCATCTAACTCATAAGTCTGAGTCAGTCCAAAGAGAGGCACATTTTTATAAAGAGGAAGAACATTACATAGTTAATGCCCTTCTGTAATCCATAGAGTGTACCTCTTCAAGGAAACATGATGATGAAGAAAGCATCCCTCAATGATGGAGACAACAAAGGACCAAAGAATCTCCTCTGTGGTGTTCCTCCCTGCTGAATTCTCAGGTGCCTGCTTTCTACTTGGAGCAGAATGTTTGTCTCAAATTCTTTCCGGGTGCCACTGGCTTAATGCCTGGTTGATTTGCAGAGCAAACGTCATATTAAGTGGATGTTTACTTTCCTGATGTTTTGTTCAGGTTTCGAGCTTGGATACAGCAGAGAGTGTGGCTAACATCATTCCCTTTATATAGCTAAGGGGTGGGTCATCTGATAATTGACATGGAAGAAATATACTTTGGGAGGAGAGCTTAGTGTTATGCAGGGCCTCACTACTGTCTTAAATAAGGAATGGGATGAGTAATGGGGATGAGGGGGCAATGTGCTAAAATGTCCATACAAGTGTATGTTGTTTTTGTTTGCTAGCATATTAAAGTCAGACTGTTATATCGTGCCTTTGTACTAATGTTACTCCTATGTTACCTAGCGCCTAGCTGCTCAGACAGTGTGAGTGTTCTGAGTGGAATGATGGTGTGGTGGAGATGCATGGAATGCTTGGGTGCCTGAGTGGTGAGGTGTGACAGTTGAAGATGGGCTGAGCAGCAGGGAGGCTGCTCCAGGTGGGGCTGCTGTACAAGGATACCAACTTGCTTTACATGAATACCAACCTGTAACCTTATACCTAATAAATAACCTACAAAGATACTCCTCGGCTACGTCTGGTACATCACAACACAGACCTATTGGCTTTCGTAATGCTTCATGCTAACATTAATGACCTAATGTAATGTACCATATGGCCAGGCCACAAGAGGTGGAAATGAGCCAGAATCCTTCCCAGGGCATAGCACGGCCTTCCTTGTTGAGAGTGAGACATGATGGACAACAGTTGGCATGTAGGTGAATGAGGAGGATCAGGGGTTGTGCCCCATGGAAAGCCAATGGATGGCAGGGATCATGGCCAAGTTTTATTCTCTACCTCGCTCACCCCATTCTCTTGCTTCTGGAGTCACCAGCTGGGATAGTTATAGGCTGTAACGGACACGCTTTATCAACAGCTCTGCAAAGGAATCTGAAAATGATCTAGGCACCTCCAAAGGTACAACATCCTACTAGGTCCTGCCCTGACTTTGTCTAGCTGAAGCCCCTTCCAAATTCCTTCCCTGACTCCAAACACTCTCCCAACCTCATATCACTAACTTCCTTTTCACACCCACCAAGAGCCATACCATTCCACCGCAGCATTTGACGGCAAATGTAAAATGAGGAAAGTGTCAAAAAGCTGGAGAAGGGACAGCTAAGAGCTCACCAAGTACCAGAAGCATAAGAAGACAGATTTGAACAAAAGCAGACCCGCACACGAGGCTAGAGTCATTCCTCTCCATTTCTTCTACTCATTCTACAGCCAACTCTGATCCCACCCAAGGCCCCCCCTGATACACCATACTCTGATCCCACCCAGGACTCACCATAACCCATCACACTCACGTCTTACTCTGATGCTTCCAAAGGCTCACCAATGTCTCACTCTGATTCCACCCATGGCCCACCATCGTCACACTCTGATTCCACCCAAGGATCACCATCATCTCACTCCAATTCCACCCAAGACCCACCATCATCACACTCTGATTCCACCCAAAGCTCACCATCATCTCACTCTGATTCCACCTATGTCTCTTCCATTTTGCTCCAATCCCATCTGAACCTCCCCCTGACTGATACCACATCATCCTCACCTCATCCCACTCCAGAAGCCAAGTCAGCTCCCTGTTCCACGGCTCTGGCTACCCACCCCAGCTCTCTGTTCACACTACACTTATAAAGCTATTTCTACACAAGTAAAATTATTAATGGATAAATGGTTGAATGTTGGAGACACACCTGTCAAGGCCTTCACACATGCTTTTTTACAGACTCCTGTCGTGCAGCACTTCTCATCTTCAGCACATCTGGAGTCGTCTTGGCAGTTGCCAATTGTCATACTTGGGAGACATCGAATACCAATGCGACCAGGAGGTGTTGGAGTACAGTAACCAGCATGATCTGAAAGGAAAGAAAAGAGGCAAAGACTAAAATCTAGATATTTACAAACTCGGTATTTATCGAAACAGAGCATTGCTCCCCCTAAACAGCACACAGAGCACAGCAGCTTCTTTCTCTTGCTTCTTGCAGGTTGTGTTCTATCTGCCTCTCTTCCCTCTACTTCTGCCTCATTATTGCTTGTCTCTACTCCATTTACCTATTGCCTCTTTGCCTCATTTCCTTCTGTCTCTTCGGCTCTGAACATCTTCTCTTTGCTCCTCTTTTTCTGTCTCTCTTCCCACTGCGGCTCTTCCCTCTACTTCTCTACCAGCGCCAGCTCTTCCCTCCCTCTGACTTTCTTCTGAATGCCTCTTCCCCCACTCTTATATGGTTCGCCCCTATTTCTGTTTCCTCCCTGCCTCTTTTGGTTTCTCACATGTTCACTGGCTTTCCTCTTTTCTTCTCATTGCTACTCTCTGATTTCCTTCTTCCCGCTTCCCTCTACCTCTCTTCCAACAACCTCTCTCCTCTCTGTGGATCTCTCTGGTTTGTTTCCTTGGTCTCCTTTTCTCACTGCCAGTCTTCTTTCATTCATCATTCTTTTTGTTTTCTTCTCTTGCCTATAATCCCTGTTGCTGTTATCTCTTGCCCCTTCTTCTTCTTCTTGATGTTTCTCTCGCTCCTTCTTTTCTAGCTTTCTTCTCCAGTCTTCAAGTCTTTCTGCCTCTTTTCTACACTGTCCTTGCCACACTGTTATTCCTGTCTCTCCTTCCCTTGACACTTTTCCTCTGTATTTGTTTACCCACTTTCAATCTCTTTTCTTTTCCGCTCCTCTTTCATCACATTGTGAGTCCATTTTAAGGGTGCACTATTAGCAAACCAAAATTATGAATATTTCTTATTGGGCCAAATACAGGGCAGAGAGAGGAATGTATAGACAACTTCTACACCTAGCTCAATAAACCAGCCCATACCTGCATGCTGCATGATGAGACCAAAGAAATACGAGAACAACAGATACCTGGTGATTTCTGACCCCCACACCAGAGAAAATCTACAGAAGCAATACAGGCAGAAGAAGCATTGCTGTCAGTGCCTGGCCTGGATGGCATCAATAGAAGTGGCGCTGTCAGTGCCAAGATGGCCTCAATAGAAGTGGCGCTGTCAGTGCCTGGACTGCATGGCATCAATAGAAGTGGCGCTGTCAGTGCTCGGCCTGGATGGCATCAATAGAAGTGGCGCTATCAGTGCCTGCACTGAATGGCATTGATAGAAGTGTCGCTGTCAGTGCCTGGACTGGATGACATCAATAGAAGTGGCACAGTCAGTGCCTGGACTGGATGGCATCAACAGAAGTGGTGCTGTCAGTGCCTGGACTGGATGGCATCAATAGAAGTGCTGCTGTCAGTGCCTGGACTGGATGGCATTGATAGAAGTGGTGCTGTCAGTGCCTGGACTGGATGGCATTGATAGAAGTGTCGCTGTCAGTGCCTGGACTGGCTGGCATCAATGGAAGTGGCACAGTCAGTGCCTGGACTGGATGGCTTCAATAGAAGTGGCACTGTCAGTGCCTGGATGGCCTCAATAGAAGTGGTGCTGTCAGTGCTTAAACTGGATGGCATCAATAGAAGTGGCGCTGTCAGTGCTCGGCCTGGATGGCATCAATAGAAGTGGCGCTGTCAGTGCCTGGACTGGATGGCCTCAATAGAAGTGGCACTGCCAGTGCTTGGACTGGATGGCCTCAATAGAAGTGGTGCTATCAGTGCCTGGCCTGGATGGCATCAATAGAAATGGCACTGTCAGTGCCTGGACTGGATGGCCTCAATAGAAGTGGCGCTGTCAGTGCCTGGATGGCCTCAATAGAAGTGGTGCTATCAGTGCCTGGACTGGATGGCCTCAATAGAAGTGGCGCTGTCAGTGCCTGGATGGCCTAAATAGAAGTGGCACTGTCAGTGCCTGGACTGGATGGCATCAATAGAGGTGGTGCTGTCAGTGCCTGGACTGGATGGCATGTAATAGAAGTGGCGCTGACAGTGCTTGGACTGGATGGCATCAATAGAAGTGGCGCTGTCAGTGCCTGGACTGGATGGCATCAATAGAATTGGCATTGTCAGTGCCTGGACTGGATGGCATGTAATCGAAGTGGTGCTCTCAGTGCCTGGACTGGATGGCATAGACGGTGGTAAAAAGGCCACCATGCATGTATTCTATGGCGTAGAGCTATGGAGAACACAGCGTGGCACAGAACTAACCCTGGGCGTATTTCGCTGTGTTTTGCTACGCGGAACTCCGCGAAGTTACAAAACAAACTCTGCGAAGTTCCGCGAGTAGCGGAGTGCAGTGCGAACTGCAGTTTGTGCTGGTATTCCTGCCGCTCGGGTAGAAATTCTACCCGAGCGGCAGCTCCCGCTCGCGACCTTACCGTTCGCGATCGCGAGCGGGGAAAAAACCCTTCTGCACATCGCGAAGCGAAGTTTTCTGCACTCCACGAGCTCCGCGGAGTGCGGAGTGCAGAAAACTCCGCAAACTCCGTGAGCGGAGCAAAGTTCACCGCCCAGGCCTACACAGAACCCAAATGCGCCATCATTATTGGTGGCTAGCCAACAGAGGCTAGCCAACAGTGCCACTAATAGCCACTGGTGCATCCCCAAGTAGCAGGTTTACCGTTCACACTTTGCCCATTGTAAAAATGCACAACTTCTGTATGTTTGTCTATGACATGGGCACTCGCAAACATTTTCACAGAGGTCACAAAGTATGGTCTGTGGTGTGCTCAAGGGCCGCATTGATGCCAGCGAAGTGGGAGTAGTGTCTTGGGGGCTGTGGTGGTGGTAAGGTGGGTAATGGGAAAGCGAAGCACGTACATGGTGTGGTCAGTCAGTCATGGTGTTATTTTGAAGGTTTCATTCCATATTACATTTTAAAGAAACCCCTGGTCTCTAGAAAAGCAATTGATTTGATTGATTGATACTGTGTGGCGCAGTATCTTAGCTATCCCTCTACCACACCTTGGGGTAAGCCTTCTGTACTTGCTATCGCTACATTGGGAGAGACAAATGTGAAAAAAAGAAGATACTTCATTACTGAATTGGGATGAAATAGAATTGCAGAATCTAAAACCAGAAAATCTATGATCAGTCCCGGCTTCCCCACTTGACCAACTTGTGTAATCCTAGGCCATTGTTTTATTTCACTTCACTTCCCTTTTCTTCCTTATCACATGTAAGAGCACCTTGAAATATATGTGCCAGTGGGTGGGAGTAGTGCTTTGTGGGGCTGTGGTGGCGGTAAGGTGGGTGCTGGGAAAGTGAAGCACGTACATGGTGTGGTCAGTCAGTCATGGTGTTATTTTGAAAGTTTCATTCCATATTGGGGGGGCAGAAAGCCCACTAGGCACCAGGGATTTTTTTATACGTATGGGTGGGGGCTGCCCAGAATGGGCATGCCAATGCCGACACCCCCTAAAAATGTCTGCAGTCTGTCTGCCCCCCCCCTCGGGAGGCAGATTGGGGAAATAGCCCCTTATCTGCTCCCTCAGGGGGGCAGAAAGCCCACTAGGCACCAGGGGTAAAAAACAATTCAAAATTCAGGGGTGGGGGCTGCCCAGAAAGGGTATGCCAATGCCCCCCCAAAAAAGATGCTACAGTCTTTCTTCCCCCCCCGGAGGCAGATGGGGGCAGTAGCCCCGGGGAGGGCAGAGAGCCCAATAGGCACCAGTGATTATGCTGGCTTATATACGCAGAGGTGGGGGCTGCCCAGAATGGGCATCCCAATGCCCCCCGACCCCAAAAAAAGTCAGTCTTTCTGCCACACCTGGGGGCATATCGGGGCAATAGCCCCTGATTCCCGCCTCCCCAGGACGGCAGAAAGCCCACTAGGCACTGACTTTTTTTCGGAATGTGCCTACCTGTGGATTTTGGGTCCTAGCGCAGTTGGCACCCAAGGAAAAATAGCAAACCTGTACATTTTTTAAAACTAGACACCCAGGGAAATCCAGTATGTGGTGACTTGTGTGGCTCTCACTAGGTTCTGTTACCCAGAATCCCTTGCAAACCTCAAACTTTGTAAAAAAAAAAACACATTTTCCTCACATTTCTGTGATGGAAAGTTCTCGAATCTGCACAGATTCACAAACTTCCACCCACCCAGCATTCCCCAAACTCTCCTGATAAAAATGGTACCTCACTTGTTTGGGCAGACCTACTACCCGCGACAGGAAACGGCCCAAAACGCAATGTGGACACACCACATTTTTACAGTGAAAACTGACCGTTTTTTTTTGCAAAGTGCCTAGCTGTAGATTTTGAACCCTAGCTCTGCCGGCACCTAGGAAAACCTAGCAAACCTATACATTTTTGAAAACTAGACACCCAGGGGAATCCAGGATGGGGTGACGTGTGTGGCTCTCACAAGGTTCTATTACACAGAATCCCTTTCAAACATTAAACTTTGTCAAAAAAACATGTTTTCCCCACATTTCTGTGATGGAAAGTTCTGGAATCTGTGTAGATCCAATAAATACCACCCACCCCGCATTGCCCAAAGTCTTCCGATAAAAATGGTACCTCACTTGTGTGGGTAGGCCTAGTGCCCGTGACCGGAAACGGCCCAAAACGCATCGTGGACACACAACATTTTTACAGTGAAAACTGACCCCTTTTTGCTAAGTTCCTAGCTGTAGATTTCGAACCCTAGCTCTGCCGGCACTTAGGGAAATCTAGCAAACCTATATATTTTTGAAAATTAGACACCTAGGGGAATCCAGGATAGGGTGACTTGTGTGGCTCTCACCAGGTTCTGTTACCCAGAATCCCAGGCACACCTCAAACTTTGTAAAAAAAAAAAAGAAATTCCCCACATTTCTGTGATGGAAAGTTCTGGAATCTTCATTGGGCTGCAAACTTTCCACCCACCCCGCATTCTCCAAAGTCTCCCAATAAAAATCGTACCTCACTTGTGTGGGTGGGTCAAGTACCGACGACAGGCAATGGCCCAAAACTTATTGTGGAGACATCAAAATTACCTATCACAAACAGACCTAGTTTTGCAAGGGGGGCACCTGGGTTTTTGACTCCGGTCTCAGCGCCCCTCTAGGGAAACGTACCAAACCCACACATTTCTGAAAACTAGACACCCTGGGGAGTCCAGTGAGGTAGGCTTGCATGGATCCCATAACGTTTCCCTACCCAGAATCCCCTGCAAACCTCAAATTTAGCTGAAAAAAACCTAATTTTCCTCACTTTTCTGTGTGGCAAAGTTGTGGGATCACTGGGCTGACACAAATTTCCTACCACCCAGCATTCCCTCAGGTCTCCTGATAAAAATGGTACCTCACTTGTGTGGGTGGGCCAAGTGCCTGCGACTGGGAAAGGCCAAAAACATAGGGATTGAGGGTATACCACTGCAAACTCTAAGCACTATATTTAAAAAGAAAAATGTTTTTTATGCGATTCTGCATTGGACACCCACACAAGTGAGGTATAATTTTTATCGGGAGACCAAGGGGAACGCTGGGTGGTAGGACATTTTAGCCAGCACGGTGATACCACACACAAATGTAAGGAAAATTTGATTTTTTTTTAGCTAAATTTGAGGTTTGCAGGGGATTTTGGGTAGGAAAACATTTGGGGATCCATGCAAGCCATACCTCTCTGAACTTCCCCTGGTGTCTAGTTTTCAGAAATGTCTGGGTTTGGTAGGTTTCCCCCGATGGCCGCCGAGCGCGGGACACAAATCACAGATGCCCCCCTTGCAAAACCAGGACGTTTTCTGATAGAAAGGGGGCATCTGCGTTTTTGGTCCTGGGGTCGGCAGCCTTCTGGGGAAACCTACCAAACCCATACATTTCTGAAAACTAGAGAGCCGGGGGAGTCCAGGGAGGTATGGCTTGCATGCACCCCTAAATGTTTTCCTACCCAGAATCCCCTGCAAACCTCACATTTTGCTGAAAAAATCAAATTTTTCTCACATTTCTGTGTGGAAACGTTGTGAGATCACTGGGCTGACACAAATTTCCTACCACCCATCGTTCCCCCAGGTCTCCCCATAAAAATGGTACCTCACTCGTGTGGGTGACCCAAGTACCCACGTCAGGCAAGGGCCCAAAACGTATTGAGGAGACATCAAAATTACCTATCACAAAACAACCTGGTTTTGCAAGGGGGGTCACCTGGGGTTTTGGCCCCGGGCTCGCCGGACATCTAGGGAAACCTACTAAACCCACTCATTTCTGAAAACTAGACACCCGGGTGAGTCCAGAGAGGTATGGCTTGCGTGCACCCCCCAACGTTTTCCTACCCAGAATCCCCTGCAAACCTCAAATTTAGCTAAAAAAAAATCACTTTTTTCTCAAATTTTTGTGTGGGAAAGTTGTGGATCACTGGGCTGACACAAATTTCCTACCCCCCAATGCTACCCCTGGTCTCCCGATAAAAATGGTACTTCACTCGTGTGGGTGGCCCAAGTACCCACGACAGGCAAGGGCCCAAAACGTATTGAGGAGACATCAAAATTACCTATCACAAAACGATCTGGTTTTGCAAGGGGGGTCACCTGGGGTTTTGGCCCCGGGCTCGCCGGACATCTAGGGAAACCTACCAAACCCACTCATTTCTGAAAACTAGACACCCGGGGAGTCCAGAGAGGTATGGCTTGCGTGCACCCCCCAACGTTTTCCTACACAGAATCCCCTGCAAACCTCAAATTTAGCTAAAAAAAAATCACTTTTTTCTCAAATTTCTGTGTGGGAAAGTTGTGGGATCACTGGGCTGACACATTTCCTACCACCCAACGTTCCCCCAGGTCTCCCCATAAAAATGGTACCTCACTCGTGTGGGTGACCCAAGTACCCACGACAGGCAAGGGCCCAAAACGTATTGAGGAGACATCAAAATTACCTATCACAAAATGACCTGGTTTTGCAAGGCAGTCACCTGGGATTTTGACCCTGGGCTCGGCGGCCATCTAGGGAAACCTACCAAATCCACACATTTCTGAAAACTAAATACCCGGTGGAGTCCAGCGTGGTATGACTTGCGTGGATCCCCCAACGTTTTCCTACCCAGAATCCCCTGCAAACCTCAAATTTAGCTGAAAAAAACACATTTTCCACTTATTTTTGTGTGGGATCACCATGCCAGCACAAGTGTCCTACCACACAGCATTCCCCGCAGTCTCCCGAGTAAAATGATACCTCAGTTGTGTGGGTGGGGCAAGGGCCTGTGACTGGGAAGAGCTAAAAACATAGGGATTAAGGGTATAGCACAGCGAATTCTAAGCGCTACATTTTAAAAAAATATGTTTTTAGCCAATTCTGCATTGGACACCCACACAAGTGAGGTATCACACTTCCCAGAACTTTCCATCACAGAAATGTGAGGAAAATGTGTTTTCTTTTAGAAAGTTTGAGGTTTGCAAGGGATTCTGGGTAACAGAACCTGGTGAGAGCCAGACAAGTCACCCCATCCTGGATTCCCCTGGTGTCTAGTTTTCAAAAATGTATAAGTTTGCTAGGTTTCCTTACGTGCCGGCAGAGCTATGGTTCAAAGTCTGCAACTAGGTACTTTGCAAAAAAAGGGTCAGTTTTCACAGTAAAAATGTGGTGTGTTCACGTGCGTTTTGGCCCGTTTCCTGTCGCGGGTACTTGGCCTACCCACACAAGTGAGGTACCATTTTTATCGGAAGACTTTGTGAAATGCGAGGTGGGTGGAATTTTGTGGATCCATGCAGATTCCAGAACTTTTCATAACAGAAATGTGAGGAAAATTTGTTTTTTTTTTTACAAAGTTTGCGGTTTGCAACGGATTTTGGGTAACAAAACCTGGTAAGAGCCAGACAAGTCATCCCATCCTAGATTCTCCTGGGTGTCTAGTTTTCAAAAATGTATAACTTTGCTAGGTTTCTCTAGGTGCGGGCAGAGCTATGGTTCAAAGTCTACAACTAGGAACTTTGCAAAAAAAGGGTCAGTTTTCACTGTAAAATGTTGTGTGTCCACGTTGCATTTTGGGCCGTTTCCTGTCACGGGCACTAGACCTACCCACACAAGTGAGGTACCATTTTTATCGGAAGACATTGGGGATTGCGGGGTGAGTGGAATTTTGTGGATCCATGAAGATTCCAGAACTTTCCATCACAGAAATGTGAGGAAAGTGTGCTTTTCTTTTTACAAAGTTTGAAGTTTGCAAGGGATTCTGGGTAACAGAACCTGGTGAGAGACAGACAAGTCACCCCATCCTAGATTCCCCTGGGTGTTTAGTTTTCAAAAATATATAGGTTTGCTAGGTTTCCCTAGGTGCCAGCAGAGCTAGGGTTCAAAATCTACAGCTAGGCACTTTGGAAAAAATGGGTCAGTTTTCACTGTAAAAATGTGGTGTGTCCACTTTGTGTTTCGGGCTGTTTCCAGTTGTGGGCACTGAACCTACCCACACAAGTGAGGTACCATTTTTATTGGAATACTTTGGGGAATGCAGGGTTAGTGGAATTTTGTGGATCCACGCAGATTCTAGAACATTCCATCACAGCAATGTGGGGAAAATGTTTTTTTTTTTTACAAAGTTTAAGGTTTGCAAGGGATTCTGAGTAACAGAACCTGGTGAGAGCCAGACTAGCCACTCCATCCTGGATTCCCCTGGTTGTCTTGTTTTTAAAAATGTATAGGTTTGCTAGGTTCCCCTAGGTGCCGGCAGAGCTAGGGTTCAAAATATACAGCTAGGCACTTTGCAAAAAAAGGGGTCAGTTTTCACTGTAAAAATGTGGTATGTTCACGTTGCGTTTTGGGCCGTTTACTGTGGCGGGCAGTAGACCTACCCACACAAGTGAGGTACCATTTTTATTGGACAACTTTGGGGAATGTGGGGTGGGTGGATTTTTGTGGATCCACGCAGATTCTAGAACTTGCCATCATAGAAATGTGAGGAAAATGTATTTTTTTTTACAAAGTTTGAGGTTTGCAAGGGATTCTGAGTAACAGAACCTGGTGAAAGCCAGACAAGTCACCCCATCCTGGATTCCCCTGGGTGTCTAGGTTTTAGAAATGTATAGGTTTGCCAGGTTTCCCTAGGTGACGGCAGAGCTAGGGTTCAAAATCTACAGCTAGGCACATTGCAAAAAAGGGGTCATTTCACTGTAAAAATGTGGTATGTCCACATTGTGTTTTGGGCCATTTCCTGTTGTGGGCACTAGGCCTACCCACACAAGTGAGGTACCATTTTTATCGGGAGACTTAGGGGAACACAGAATTGTAGAGCAGCTGTTATTACCTATTGACTTTCGATGCATTTCTGCCTTTCAAATGTAAGACAATGTGTGAAAAAGAAGTCACTTTGAAAAATGTCCTATAATTCAAATGCTAGTATTGGTACCCACAATTTTGGGGTTTGTGCAAATAGCTACTGTTTCTAAACTCTATATTTTGTTCCCATTTTAGAAATACGTAGGTGTCTTTCCTACCGATTTTTCACTATTTATATTTTCCCAAATTAATTGCTATATACCCGGTACACAATAAAAAACCATTGCAAGACGCTGCTCAGTTATTGGCTCTAGGTTCGTCGGGTTCTTGGTGATCCTGCAAGTCCTATATATCCCCACAACCAGAATGACCCAGCGGATGTAACAGTATATTGCTTTAAAAAATCTGTCATTCTTAGAAGAAGTTACAGGTGAAAACGTTGGCACAAATGGCTGTTTTTTTCAACTCACTTTCAATTTTTCCTATTTTCAACTGTTAGTTTCTATAAGAAAACCTTGAAGGATCTACACAAATGACCCCTTGCCCAATTCAGAATATTGTCTACTTTTCAGAAATGTATAGCTTCCCAGGATTCATTATTTATTTCATTCCCATTTTTACCATTAACTGGAAGAAGGTTGAAAGCACAAAAAATAGCAAAAATAGGCTATGTCCCAGTAAAATGCCAAAACTGTGTAAAAAATGTTGGTTTTCTGACAAAAGTCTGTCAGTCCCTGAAATCTGGGAAGATGGTGATTTCAGCACCACAAACCCTTTGTTGATACCATTTGCAGGGAAAAACCAGACGCTTTCATCTGCAGCACTTGTTCCCCATTTCCCCCCCCCCCCAAAAAATGTTTTGCTGTATTTTGGCTAATTTCTGGTTCCCCTCCAGGGGAATCCACAAGCCCTGGATACCTTTAGAATCCCCAGGATGTTGCAAGAAAAGGACGCAAATTTGGCGTGGATACCTTATGTGGTCAAAAGGTTACAGGGGCCCAAGCGTGAACTACCCTAAATAGCCAAAAAAAGGCTTAGCACAGGGGGGTGGGGGGGGAGACCCAGCAGCGAAGGGGTTAACTTTGCCTCCCTTTTCTTCATTATCACATATAAGAGCACCTTGAAATATATGTGTTTAGAATATGCACTGTACAAAAGGTTCTCTTGGGTTTGATTCAGTAAACTATAATTTTTTCTCATGAAAACGTATGGCTTTTAGACCAAATATGTTTGAAATACAGTGCAGTATAATGCACATTTAGCCCTATTTGGTAATACACTATTAGGGACGGAATTCCTCCCAGTAGCCCTCCCCCCAGGAGTAGTTCTGCTCCCTTGGGATGCTCGCTGGAATGCCCCACTTTCCCTAAATCTGATAAGGATCTCACCAAGTAGGTGGGTCCTTTTATTATGTCCTGTTTGGTGACAAGTGGTCAATGTACCTGAATAAGAAGGGTCAGTCTTACACTTCACCAATAGTCTTTGTGCAGAGTTTTCAAGGTTTGCAAGTCCCTTGCACATAGCTCATCCTTTCGAATTTGGCTTTGCATTCTGGGATTTGGAGTGTAGCCCTTATTTTCTAAAGGAACAAGCAGGAAATAAAGTCTCAGAATGCAAAGAAAAAACACAGACTAGATGAGCTGCTCGAACAAAGAGCTGGGAAACTTTACAAGTCAGATTGAAGCTTTAAAAGCCCATTTTTCAGCCTTGACCTCCTGAAACCTGTATCCTGCTGCCTGTTGACTGCTATGGATAAACTGCTTATTTCAAGTGTATGGGGCAGATCCTGAACATGGACACTGTCCCTTACACATGACATCATCAAGAGCCCCGCATCCCATCATAGACTTTCCCACTCTAACAACTCAAACGCCTCCAGCTCTATGCAGACTCACCTGCCTTCATCACAACACAAGACTATTCACTTCATTGTGCAGTGATTCTCCAGAAAGAGACCCAACTTCGATCCCTCAGGTGAATTTTTCATCCAGATACTGAAAGGCCTGAACATCTGGTGCCTGTGCACTCACCTCCAGTAGAGTCCTGTCCCTCCACCGGAGGCATCATGCAGAGCCCAAGGAGGGCGGCCAGGAGCAAGATGGCGGCTGCAGTCTTCATCATGGCTGGGGCAGTGATATCTGCGTCCCTGCTGCTCCTGTGACTGGGATTTATAGGATAGCACAGGAGGAGAAGGAGGGAGGGATGACGCTGGCAAGGACCGACTGGACACCAGCCAAAGGTGGTTTCAAACCATCTCTGTCGCAAGCTGCAGCATTATAGACACTCCCAGAAAAACCGGTTTCCTTCACTGTTTTCTCATTTTGTTAGAGACAGAACAGATGTTTGAGAACAGTGACTAACTCTGGAAATGCCTGAAGGGATGAGCATGTTACATAAATGTCAGTGATTACATAAACAACATTGAAGGGTATTTATGTATCTAATCCTGATGGAAATGAGGCCTGTGTGCAGTTGCTGAAAGGAGTCCTCCATCAGAGCCCAGTACTCCTGTGAGGGGGGACATATTGGGGGGATCAGGACTGTTGAAATGATGATCAGGGCAGCAGAGGGTTACTGCACCAGGACCTCCAACCACACAGCATGGAGCTGTCCCTTGTGGCCCCTGACACTGCTTTTGGGACCCCTGGCAGTATAGGTCGAGAAAAGAAGGTAAATGGTATTTTGATGAGCCCTGTTTACTTCCTACAACTTCCACTGGAACCGGGACTGGACGCTGTTTAAAAATTAATAAAACCAGCAGGGCCATGGACACTCCTGTGATTAAATAAATAACTGAAATAAAACACATACACATTTAAAAAAATAAAATTGCTGCCAAGCTACATTATCGTAATTACATGAAAAGTTACCAGCTTGAACAAAGCCTTCACCTTCGTGCTCTGCACAAGTGAAGTTGCCTTACAAATGAAACATAAATCAAAATGAACAGTGGCGGCTGCTTTACTAAGGCAGAGGAGTATCGCCCCACTGCTCAAGAGGAAAAATAAAATGTAGTTTTCCTATTTTAGTCAGTGGCTCTCAGGGCGGGGCTGGCCAGAGCAGGGGAAGGAGTTGTTTGCACTCCCTAAGTGCGCAAGACTCCTTGGCCGGCCCTCTTAACATGGAGGGAAAGTAAGCACCAAACTGTGTGACACGCCAGGTATGGGAACACATGGAGAGAAATATTGCCTTTTAGCAGGAAATGGTATAGTCCAAAGCTCTGTTTTTAATATAAAATCAGGGCCTTCGGTGATCATATCACTGAAAATACAAGATTTGAAAAATATATTATTGTCTACGGGTGCTCGTGGAAGACAGTTTCTATGGACTGGAATCTAGAGAATGCTAAAGTGATTCTGGTATTTTACTGCAAGGTGGGTGGGGAACAGTGAGGGTTTCATTATCATACAATTAATATTTGTTTGTTTTCATTTACTTCAGCATGCTGAATGAAGCCTCCATTTTAAAAAAGTGACGTGAAAGGGAGGGGGAAGTTTCCTCGGAGCGAGTCTGCTCTGACATGAGACCAGCAAGTGGTGCTGAGCATTACGAAATGACATGAAGGAGTGAAGGTCAGAGCATCAGTTGACTGTCAATTCCCGTACCCAAGCGTGAGACCGGAGACATGCTCTGCGGAAATATGAACTGAATAAAGAAGAATGTATTAAATGTATCGATATATGGGAAACGAATGAATAAAATAAAGTTTGGACCATGGGAACCTTTTTGCACAATAAAGTTGTTGAATAAAATGTGAAGTCATAGTGGCATGATCATGCCACCCCCTCAAAACCCACCAATCCCTGTTCGAATTGAATGTGAAATGCAACATTGAGTGGGTTGGTGCTGTCACTCTTAGGGTATATCTGGGGTACCTTTAGGGGCGTGTTTTTAGTCTTGGGCAGGCAGGAGAGAGGAGGGGAGATGCGTCGCTGACCGTCGGTTTACAAAGAGGCCTAGCTGTTTTACTATCCTGTCCTATACCTGACTGAAATTTCTTGTATTCCCTGAATACCTTTTGGGGAACCTCCATCATCTCCTGGGCTCAGGGGGTGATATTCCCTACAGACCAATAGGTTTGTATCTAGCCTGTATTGTTCTCAGCATTAATGTATTTGTCTCTGAATCTTTTGTCTCTCCACCTATCCACTCCGTCAACAAAAATATTGATATGCATTATTTTTAGATGGACCTGTTGTCTCTTCATCTATCCTTCCGTTAGGTATTATATTGTTTGGCATAATCGTTCTGCTGAACCTTTTTGTCTCTTACCCTATCCACTCCTTCATTGCACAATGTCGTTGTAGAAAGAGTCTGTGTAGATTGCATTATTTCTCTGATCATGTGGTTCAGTGTTTGTAATTGTTACCTGATGCAGATGAGCATTTACTTTGAATTTTGAGATAAACTCACTTATTAATCTTTCCGAGAGTCTGTGATTAATTTGATAATGTTGGGTGGGTTAGTGTCTTATCATTACCATCAACTACTCAACTAATTGGTCCATCGACCAAATAGAGGAAGAGTTGATATCAATAAATGTTCTTTAAACAGATGTTTAGGAGTTTATAAGAAATAAGAGATGAACGAAACAAATTGACCCCAGCGCATCAGGGATACTGGGTGAATGTGTATGGGCCATTAAAGTGAATTGTGGAGTATCGATCCCTGATCAATTATTGGTATTGGCGCTGAATCAGTTTCTTGGCAGCAGAGGAAGGTTTATTAGTGATTATATGTTTCTAACATGCAGAGATAGTGTCATGTTCTATGTTGTCTAGAATTCCAGGTAAGGAGATACCTGAGGAATCCCGGGAAGGAATCTGCTGGAAGTAGGCAGAAGAAGAGTGTGGTAAAGAAAACCACACTGCAGAAGTACTTTGTCTGTTAAAATAATACCTAAAAGCTACGGAGGGCTGTAGGTGTTATATTTAGGGAATTTTGTATGTGAGTAGAGTGTTTGAAATAGCAAAGGGTTCACCTGTGAAACTTTGGCCTTATTCCCAGGGGAGTATAAAGACTCCTTTTCACGCCAAAAAGTCCTCTTGCGAAACTCAAGTTTTATCTCTAGAGGAGTACCAGGTCCTCCCTGAGCTTGTTAGAGAAGTGAGATAACGCTGGTCGTTATTATTACTTGCAGTGTAAGAAAATCTCTTTTGAAAGGTGAAGACTGTCTCTTTATTTAGTGGAGCAGACAAGGTAGCATTGTTTTACGTTGTTACTAATAGAATTTGATTAAGAAAAACTCAGAAAAATATTGCCGTAAAATTTTGTAAAGGGAGGGTCAGTAGGAGTAATACTGACGTCAGAAAAAGCTGCGCTGACATTGGTCAGGCAGCGGACGTGCACTGGACTGTGATTGGTTGGTTGGTGTGAGACGCGCTGGTATAGGACGAAAGTTAACCAATAGTGTGAGTAGAATTACGGAAGAATTGTTTTTGTTGTACATGATAAGATCCATTAGTGGAGGAAGTCAGAAAATGAAGTTAATGCAGAAAATAAAGAATTTTTTCAAGAAGGACAAACCAGTTGTGACTAGAGAGGGGATTCTGATTCCACCTCCAAAGACGCCTGCTTCTTTTATGATGTTAGAACGAGGATATCATACATGTATGTGGTTGGAAAATTGAATTGAGTATACGAAAGGCGATGGTGTTTTAGCTTTTCCACAACATGGTTCCTTTAATGTGAGGAGATTGCAAAATTTGAGAAACCGAATGAATTCATTAGTCGCAAATCTTAGATTGACTCAGTACGAAGCATTGGAAGAATGGGAAGTGGAAGCATTTGAGAGAGAAAAATATAGAGTTGGTAACAGAGGTTACAGGAGTATGATGTTTAGATACCCCTTTGAAAGCAGGGAGGAAAAGTTGAAAAGATGGAGAAGAGCCGTAGTAACGGAAGGGTTGTATCCAGTTTTAACAGTTGATGAGCAGACTGGAAGTAAATGTAAGGAGAAAAGAAATCATTTAGAGACTCCAAGTGTAGGAGGTGATATGAATGAGTCAGATGATGATGAATTGATAGAAGTTATCATGAACAAAAAACCTCCACCATATGAAGAAAATGTAGGGGTCGTGACTCCAAGTGCCCTGCAATTGGGAACCCCGTTGACTCCACAAACTACAGATATAGCGAAAGTGATGAAGGAGAATGAAGCAAAGATGTTGAATAAGGCCAGATTAGAACAGGTTCAGAAAATAAATCAGTTGAATTTGAATGCAGAAGCCTTGACGGTACCGGTAACGATTGGTCCTGTAGTACCATTGTATGGACATAGACAGAATGTAACTAAGGTACATGCATTAGTGGTGCCAGGTAGCAGCATCAGGAGCAGTGCAAGTGGGGAGGGTCAGGCAAATGCGAATAATACATTGTTAGATCTCCCGATTAACAAGCTGATAACTGAGACCTCACAGAGAAAAGTTCAATGTGAGCCTAGAAGAATAGGACCAAATGATACTCCAGTAGCAGGGAGTTCCGCAGGTCCCTCACCATAAGAATTAAACAATTGGATAAAAGAAATGTCAAAGTCAAAACAACAACCTCAGAGTATAAATGTAAGTCAATTGAAGGTTGACTTGGAAGAGATGATTATTGGAACATTAAGCCCCGACAGATTAGGAACTTATCATGATGAAGAATTGTCATTTTTATGTAAAAGTATTACCTGGAGAGCAAAGAACTTACATGAAAAATATCTGAAGCTGCCAGTGAGTATGGAGTAGACATAGAAAAATCAAAGGTGTTACAAAAATCATACAGATTGGCTTTTACTGACAAGGACTTGGAAAGTTTGAATGGTTCCGGAAAAAGGTTACAGATAAAAGAGATAATGAATATTCTGAAGAAATGGGGAGATGTAGATCGTTGGAAAGTTAGATGGTCTAAAAGGAAGGAAGATGCAGCAAATAAAGGAGCGACTATGTTTCCTAGGAAAGAAACCGAACAGGTTGAAAGGGCGCGTCCAATGAGAGAAGTACCAGGTGGTGGATATGTACATGTTCCATGGTCGAGACAGGATATATTGTCTTTTACAAATGATTTTCCCAGATTAAGAGAAAAACCGGTTGAATGGTACAAACATGTAGATAGGTTTGTAAAGGTGTCAAACGTTTTGTTAAAAGATTTGGATGGTTTATTTGACATTGTTGTTCCCGCTGACTTATCGACAGAGTGTAATATTACTGTTGATTGGCCAAAAGAGGAATACCCTAGGGATCCTAAAACAGGTGCACCATCAGAAGTAATGAAAAAGTATAATCAGGTAATCACCTTCTTAAAGGGAAAGATTTCCCCAAAAGAAACCGATTGGGTTAAGATTGACAGAACTACTCAGGAGCCAAAAGAGTCAGTACACGCCTATTATGAGCGTTTACTACAGGTATTTAAACAATATAGTGGTTTTGAAAATAATGGAGATAAAGATATGGGACATTTTGTGTATTGTTTTGTGTTCAGATTGATGCCTGAGATTAGCAACATGATTCAACAGCATTTCATTTGCTGGCAGAGCAAGACAGTGGATGAAATCCTACGGTATGCAAAGTATTGTAGTGATGAAATTAACAGTAAGCATAAAAAGTTCAAGGAGAAAATGATGTGGGCACAAGTGAAGGTAGCAGAGCAACAAGAAAACAGCAATAATCAAACAAGTGGACAGAGTCAGAATGGGCAGAATTATAATGGAGGTAAGGGAAAGGGGAAAATGAGTAAGGGAGAAGCTATGAAGAAATTTCCTTGTCATGCGTGCGGAAAGTTTGGACATTGGAGGAATGAGTGTAGAACTGCTAAGAAGAATAATGGGGGAAATCAAAATTTAATTCCACAGATGCAGAATGAGGAGGGTGTAAGTCTACAGCAGCAGCCGCAGATAGTTACGCAGCAGTTACAGGTGCCACAAGCTCCCATTTCAAGTAATGTGAATGCTCAGGTGCAAAGGTACAATGTGAACACCGGATATCACTGAGGAGACCCGCTTGGTAAGAATCAAGGTGTGAGTCAGCAGTATTGGATGCAATGCAATGGAATTGATTCAGACTCATCTCAATGACGGTGCCTGAGGGGGGAGGAAGAGTGCGTACTTGGCGCATCTTTAGCGGTAGATCAGTCGGGTCCATTTGTTGACGGAAAGGTGGAAGGAAATGATATTACATTCCTAGTGGACACTGGTGCTACACGTTCTACTGTGAGAGCAGCAGAAATTCCAAACCTACCCCTCTCGGGAGAAATTATCCAAGTTGTAGGATTCTCAAATAACCATATTCGAACGCCAGTCACAAACCCTATAGAAGTTCATATTGGAAACTTCAAAGACATGCATCGATTTGTGGTATGCGACTCAAGCCCGGTAAATCTCTTGGGAAGAGATTTGCTGTGCAAAATGAACTGCACCATCTATTGTACCCCAGATGGAATTGCATTTCAGACCCCAGATGAGGATGTGGAGTTTAAGATGATGTTAGTGAAGCAAGGGACAGAAGTGAATGAGTTGTTTTCGCTTCTCACTGAAAATAATCTGCCTGAAGAATTAAGAAGTACAGTGAAACAGGATGTATGGGATTTTTCAGGAAAGGAAATTGGTTTAATGACAAGAGTAGATCCGATTCAAATAACCGTGAAGAATGGTGCTGTATACCCAAACACACCACAATACAAAATGAGCCCAGAAGTGATTGCAGGTGTTGCTCCGGTAATTGATCAAATGATTGAACAGGGAATCCTAAAGGAAATAATGAGCAGTCCTTGTAAATCGCCTATCATAGGTATCAAAAATGCCGAGTGGGAAGTACCGGATAGTGCAGGATTTGCGTAAAATAAATAAAATTGCAGTGCCCTGTTGCCCAGTAGTACCGGATCCAGCAGTGATTCTTTACCAAATTCCTTGTGATGCAGAATGGTACACAGTGATTGATTTGTGCCAAATATTCTTTTCGATTCCTTTGCACCTGGAAAGCCAATATTTATTTGCTTTCCGGTTCGGAAACCGTGTTTTGGCATGGTGCCGAGTCCCTCAAGGTTACACCGAGAGTCCCTCAATCTTTAATCAAATCTTGAAAAAATGCCTAGAGACTTTAGTCATGCCAGGAAATTCGGTTTTGATTCAGTACATTGATGGCCTACTGGTGGTATCAAAGACACGAGAGGCATGTGTTACAGACACAATTGCTCTGTTGAACCATCTGGCAGACGGAGGACACAAGGTGTCCCCAGCAAAATTACAATTTTGCAAACAGGAAGTACAGTACCTTGGACACAAAATAGAAAAGGGAGTTAGAAAAGTAACCCCAGAAAGAATCCGTGTGATCAAACAGATGAATCCACCCAAAACTCAGAAAGAGGTGCGAATGTTTTTGGGAATGGTTGGATATGTAGTTTCTCATTGATTGCAAAACCCCTACAGAAATTAACACGAAAGGATGTGAGAGATCCGATTGTTTTGGATGATGAAGCTATGGATGCTTTCATAAAATTGATTGGTAGTCTCTGTAGAGCACCAGCCTTGGGAATGCCAGACTATATGAAAGAATTTGCATTGTACTGTTGTGTGAGAGAGACGGATGTGCACTCTCAGTCCTAACTCAGAAACATGGAATGGCACGACGTCCAGTAGCATATTTTTCTGCTACCCTGGATACAGTGGCTACAGCATTGCCAGGATGTCTGAAAGCAGTAGCAGCTACTTGCATGAGTCTGGAACAGAGTGAACCGATTGTGATGGGATATCCTGTCAAGGTATATGTGCCACATTCTGTTGAGATTCTTTTGACTCGCACTAGAACCCAGTGTCTCACTTCTAGTCGGCTGACTAAGTATGAAAGAGTAATTCTGGGAGCTGAAAATGTGACTGTAGTCAGGTGCACGACTGTAAATCCAGCAACTCTATTGCCAAATTCTCACAGTGAAGAAGTGTGTAGGAGAGTAGGATTTGCCTCTTATGTTGCCCCCACTTTTTTTCTGATGTTTACACTGGTTTCTGGCTCTAGTCTGGCTGGGTCCCTGCTAATCAGAGCCCCAGCCTCTCTGTTCTCTCTAAATGACTTGGAGTGCACTCTAGGTGCACTAGTGATTGGATGCTGTGGTACCTTATGAGTCCCTAGTATATGGTACCTTAGGTACCAAGGGCATAGGTACTTCACAGGCCTACCAGGGGCTGAAGCATGTATTATGCCACCCCTGGGAAGCAGACTAAATCTGACAGCACAGGCCTGCTACTGCAGCCTGGGTGGGGTGGTGCTAGCACTCCTCACTGAGATATAGGTTTCCATTATCTCTCCTGCACACACATTTAAACCTATCAGTCACCCCTAAGGCAGGCCCTATCAATCCTGAGGGCAGGGTGCTTGGTTCCTATGTGAGAGGGTGCCTCTGCCTGAGCAGGGCCCCTCTGCAGCTCTCAGAGTCCATTCTCTGGGGCTGTTTGTGGATGCGGTTAAACCATATACTCTTAAGTGCATTATATCCTCGCGGTAAAATGCTAACTTTGGAATGGCTGCATCAAAACATGTCGTGTTTGGTGTCAAACATCTTGGAATACTATCCCCCACCGCCAGTCCTGGCGGCGGGGTAGCATTCCACCCTTCTAGAGGGATAGACATGTACCTACTGTGGAAACGCGGTAGAATCCTGCAGAGCCCTGGCATCACAAAATGGATGCCACCAGTCACAGACACTGGGCTGCCCTCCTGCTGATGACCGAAACTCGCAGTGGAGGAAGCCCAACAATAGGCATCCTGTCACAGGGAGGTGTAACCACCTCCCAGACAGGATTTAGTGTTTTGGGGCTCGGTGGGTGCACTCTTAGAGTGCTTTGAAGTCCTGCACTGGGGGAGCAGAAGGCTCCTCTGTGCATATGCCAGTTCAAACCAGCTCAGGGGCTACCTGCCCCTGCTCTGGCGCGAAACTGGACAAAGGGAAGTGGGTGTAGCCACCCACTCCCCTGACCCTCCCATAGGTGGGGTCATAGAGCTAGTCCCTCCCTTCCTTACAGTATAAGTTAGGGAACCTTGCCATTGCAAAGTAGATATCCCTGGATGACGCTCTGAAGAAGAATCCTGGACCTTCGACGTTCCACTACCTTTGGAAGACTGAAGAATCTCCCTTGGAGTCAAGGAGTGACTCCCCTGCTTGGCAGGCACCAAAAACTACAAACGACGGTCGCAAACTACGCCGCTCCTGCCGGAGTCCGAAGTCCCTGCAGCCCAAGAAGTGGATTTCCTGACTTCTCAAAGGCCATCTTGAGTCCCCAGAGAAGCTGAGGCCAGTGGACCCCAAGAGTGATGAGGAACCGCGACCCCTGGGTACCGTGCACTATTGTCGAGTGCAACCCCTTTACAACGTTCTACGAACTTGTGCTTTAGACCACGTATGGTCCTAGCCTCCAGCAGAAATCCCTCTAAAGATCAGAGGCCTACCACGTCCCGAGTGACCGCGGGCCCCTGTTGAGTGAATCCTCCCGAGGCGTCTTTACAATCCCTTGCCAGCTGGCTTGTGGGTCCCCTGAAGGCTTTCCTATAGAACCAAAGGGCTCCCCTGGTTGCTCCAGGCCTGCCCTGACTTACCCTCGCTGGGTGAGTCCCTCAGACCTTGCTGGTCTGCGCCATTGCCTTTTTACACTTTCCCCAAGCCTTGCTGTTACCAAGGCTTGTTGGCTCCAATCGAGTCGCCGACACCGCAGTAAGCTGCAAACATTGTAGAACACGCCGAATCCAGCTCCTGGTTGTCGTCGACGCCTCCTGGACCTCGTGGCTGAAGAGTCAAGGCACCCATGAACGACCTGAATCTTGCGACGACGGTGGGCATCCATCTTCCTTGCCCCGAGTCACTGCTAAGTGACTTTGAACACTGTCCCCTCTGCTTTCAGGTCTTCCATCTTCTGAATCCAGGCTTGGATTCCTCCGGACACTTCTCCTGTCGCCGCAAGCAGCAAGTCTTCACTGGCTCCCATTGAAAACGACGCCGCGACCCGACACCAAAGAACACCTATGCACCCGGCTCCCCTGGGTGAGGTAACTTCAGCACTACGGTGCTCCTGTGGGTGTGGGCCCTAGAACTACTTACCCTGTAAGTGACTTGCTTGTAGCTACCCTAGAAGTGCCCTAAAACTCTTACTTTCCAAGTGCGACTATCGCGCTGACTCGTACATGGTTCGCGTCTGTGTTAGACACACCGCATCCAACTCCCTTGCAACTCTATCTGTAACCGCGTCCTTCGACTCGTACAAGGACCGATCAGTGTGTTCGCCTCGAACACGCAAGGGACCTTTAACATTGAAATCTCAATCGCGTCTTTTCGCATAGACTCGTACAGGACTCGCACCGGTGCCAGGACACCGCGTCCGTCCCCTGTGGGTCTCCTAAAACTACCTGGGGTGGTTCTTGGGGGTCCCTCGATTCTAGATGCCCTAGACCTAGGTCTAGCCAAACTAAGATTGTGATATTTGATTGTGCTAAACTTATTTTGATAACATTTGATTTGTACATATGTTCCTGACTTCTAATCTCATAAAGAGATTAGTAGAGAGTTGTTTATTAATAAATACATATATATTTGATATATATACCTGTGTGGTGTCTTTTCATTTGGTGATTCAAGAGATTGTGTGGTAAAACAAGCTGCTTTACATTCCTTCAAGACTTAGCCTGAAGGCTGCTCTCCACAGCTACCACTAGGATAGCTTTCTTTAAAGGTTGTCTTAAACCTACCAACCATAAGAGTCGAATTGTTCTGGTGCAAGGTGTCCACTTTAATTAGTGAACAGCATATACCAGGCCAACTTCTCACAAAGTGAAAGAGGAAGCAGATCATGATTGTCTGGATCTGACAGAGTTATGCACCAAGCCCAGGCCAGATATTGAGGATAGTCCTTTGGAAGATTCAGATTGCAAGTTGTTTGTTGATGGGTCGTGTTTGAGAAATGAAAGAGGTGAATTACGCACTGCCTATGCTGTTTGCACCCTAGAAGGAGTCATTGAAGCATCCTGTCTGAAAGGAGTAAACTCCGCCCAGATAGCTGAGCTGATAGCTCTGATTAGAGCATGTAAGGCTGCCAAAAGTTTGAAAGTAACCATATTCACAGACAGCCAATATGGATTTAGAATAGTGCATGATTTCGGCCAGCTATGGATGCAAAGGGGATTTCTGACATCTGCAGGTTCCCCCATTCGAAATGGTAAAATTGTAAAAGAATTATTGGATGCTTTACAATTTCCCAAAAGAATTGCAGTAGTTAAATGTGCTGCACATCAATCGGGAGACGATTATGTGACAAAAGGCAATAGATACGCAGACCAAAATGCACGATATTGTGCCCAAAATACAATGGCTTTAAACAGATCAATTGAAAAAGGAAATACCGAATGCCATCTTATGTTTATAACTTCAACAACGTTAGAAACTTGGGATGAGGTGAGGCAAATGCAGGAAGAGGCAAGTGATGAGGAAAAAGAAAATTGGAAACTTGCAGGCTGTAGAAGGAGAGCAGATGACGAGCTGTGGGTTTATCAGGATGAGAGACCAGTTTTGTCAGACTCTTTGCTTTCTCACATGGCCAGGGTGTACCATGGACATGCACATATTGGAAGAGATGCAATGATCAGACTCTTCAAGCAGACATGGTATAATCCGAAGTTCAGGGTCATTGCAGAGAGCCTCTGCCAGAGGTGCATCATATGTCAGCAGCAAAATCCAGGGAGAAAGACAGTTGTAAGTTGGGGACAGATTGGGAGAGCAGGAGGTCCATTAACCCAACTCAAGCTCGATTTCATAGAGCTTCCCCCTTGCAATGGGCTGAAGTATGTCCTAGTCATTGTATGCTTGTTCTCTCGCTGGGTGGAAGCCTATCCTATGAGAAGAAATGATAGCCTCACTGTAGCCAAACTATTGTTGAGAGAACTGATCCCTAGGTTTGGAATTCCAGACACTTTGGAGACAGATAGAGGAACTCATTTTAACAATGAAGTAATTCGGCTGATTTGTGCAGCATTTAAAATTGAACAGAAGCTGCACTGTGCCTATAGACCAGAAGCCTCTGGAGTGGTCGAGCAACATTAATGGCACTATAAAATCCAGGTTAGGGAAAGTGTGTGCATCCACTTCACTGAAATGGCCTGATGCTTTACCCCTTGTGCTAATGAGTCTGAGAAGCATCCCTGACAAAAAGACTGGATTGAGTCCTCATGAAATCCTCATGGGAAGAGAAATGAGACAGGCATATGTACCAGCGAACAAATTGATGAGTATATCTGATGATCTGGTGCTTGACTATTGCAGAGGATTGGCTGAACTGGTACGTTCTGTGTCCCACCAGGTTGGAGAAGACGCCACAACAATACATTGAAATCAAGCTCATGATCTGAGTCCTGGTGAGTGGGTCTACATCAAGAAACACGTAAGAAAATCGTGTTTAGCCCCCAGGTGGCATGGACCTCATCAAATCATCCTGGTGACGACAAGGGCAGTGAAGCGTGCTGGCTTGCCAAATTGGATTCACGCGAGCCACACCAAACGAACCCTAGACCCACCTGAAAGACCGAAAGAGCCACAACCGGTAAATCAAAGACAAAGGTCAGTGGCTGAAGTGTGTGAAGCTGATGAATCTAGAGTGAAAGATTCTAATGAACCTGCGGATGGTGAACAGCCAAGCACAAGTCAAGTAAAGTGGACGAAAGATTCTATGGTTCCAAAGACTGTTGTTGAACCAGAAGAAAGTAAGTTCACTGAAGATCCAGAAAAAAGTGAACTTCGGGCCGAACCTGAAACAGGCAAAACTGTCATTGAACCAGAAGAAAGTAAGTTCACTGATGACGCAGAAGAAAGTGAATTTCAAGTTGAACCAGAACTAGCTGAAACTATACTTGAACCAGAAGACAGTGAGTTCACAGTTGAAAGGGAGGTTATTATAGAATCAGAAGAACAGGAAGAAACTGAACATCAAGAGGAGAAGCAGCCAGTGGACTGCTTCTGCTGCTAAGAGAACATGTGAACAAGATGAAAAAGGTGAAAACGTAGTCAAAGTAAAGAAACCAAGAAGAGGTGATAATTGGCCAAAGGGAGTGAAAGGACTGAAGTACATTCTTGTGAAAAGAACATTAAGAAAAAGACTAGAGCAAAGTAATGAAAATATCAAGTCAAACAGATCGGGAAGAGTCAGGAAAAGAATCAGTACGAAAGACTCGAAGAGTGAGAATCCCAAGTAGAAAATACAGAGCACTCGAGTGGACGTATGTTATTTTGGAAGAACTTGAAAGTCCAGATCCAAGAAAAGAAAAAGAAAATTCTGACGCTGAGCAAGTTGATGAAAGCAAACTAAGACCTCCTTAAAGAACTATGACAAACTAAGGTGCAACCTTGGTGATTCAAATAAAATAAAGATTCCAAAACTGACTAAAGACAAAGAATAAAAAAGGGGGTTGAAGAAGAAAGCCTTGAAGTGAAGGATTTACACTACTATTTTTTCCTTTTTCCACTACTTTTGTTTTAGAAATTTAAAGGCATAGATAGATTTTTAAAATTTTTCTTTTATATAGAAAGAAAATGACTGAAGTAGAAGTGACTGAATTTCCAAAACCTAGTTTTAAACGTAGGTGTATTAAAGCTTGCTTATATAGTGTCTTATTATTAACATTTATGTGGATGATATTAACTGTCCTTATACCCATACTAATGATAACTGACAAAAGAAACAATACTAATGATGTAACAAAAGAAAGGATGAATGATGTCACTAACGAAACCCCAAATACTAAATTAGTACCCTTTGATGGAAGCATTCTCCATCATGATAAATCAATTAGTGATTTCTCATTAAATGTCTTTACCAAGTTACTCTACGAATATGTAGAAACTATGAATGTGAGTAACTGTTATGTGTGCATGCAACTGCCTTCGTCTGTTTCTGAAGGAGTGACTTATCACCACCTTCCATTAACCTATGGTGTGTCTTGTAGTATACTTACTAGCCTATTCTATGTAACGGGGAAACTGGAATATCATTATTCTAATATAGACTTAGCATTTTCTGAAATTCCTGTTATTAAAGAATTGAATAAGGTGTCTAGTGCCAAGAATGCACGATACATGGGGGAATTTTTTCATATTACTAAAACTTTAGACATAGAATATGCCTATCAGAACAATTTAACATGTAATTTAAGGGTTGAAGAATTTTTTTTTGTAGAAATGGTAGAAAATAGAAGAGAAAGCTTCCAAAAGAAAGCTGCTGAACAAAAGTCCCGAATACCACCATGGGACTTTAGGGAAGGGAATTATGAAAAGGGCAAAGGATACGCTGCAATGTCTCTGGACTGGTCACAGAAAGGGAAGATTTGTCTATTTAGAACTAAGACCAATTATAATAATTATTTTATTGGTTCAAGTGAATGTGAGCATACCTTCCAAATTACTGGAGGTTGGGGATTGAAGGGTGGGACCGATCCTGTCTATCCCGGAGTATATTATGTGTGTGGCAAGAAAGCATACTATAGGTTACCTGCACATTGGTATGGAAGTTGCTATTTTTCTATTGTCTTTCCAAAAGTGTATCACATGGACCAAAGCGAACACAAACTGAATGAAATAGAGCAAGGACTAACACGTAACAAAAGAGCAAGTTTCTCAGAAATAGTAGGTGATATTTTTGGTGCACTGATACGCTCAGTTGTAGTCGTTCTGAATTCTCACAAAATTTGAAAATTGTCCAGAGTGGTTGATCGATTATCTACAGATACTGCTGGTGGGTTTTTAATGATTGACACGGAAATGGTTGCAATCAGATCAATGGTTTTGCAAAATTGACTTGCCCTTGATATCTTATTGGCAAAAGAGGGTGGAGTCTGTGGAATGTTGAAAGTTCAACATTGCTGCACATATATCCCTGATAAAAGTAAAGGAATTGAGGGAAATATAAAGAATATTACTAAATTACATACAGATTTGTCCCAAATGGAGGTTGACGGTGTTTGGGAGAGACTTGGTAAGAGTTTCTCCTCAATAAGTAATTGGTTTTCTACATTTGGAGCTAGCCTATTAGGAAAAATAATAAGGCCAATAGTGTCAATAGTAATAATAGCTTTGGTGATAATAACGGCATATAAATGTTGTAAGTGGGGGGGAGAAAGAAAAGAAATAACAGAAATAAAAAATAAAAGAAGAGCAAGAAAGAGAAAAAGAGAAGGAATAGAGTTAGAAGAGATGAACGGAGAATACTATGATTTAATGAAAGGTTTAAATGAGGGTATCATAAAAAGAGAGAAAAATACTGAGTTTTAAAAAATGGAATAAAGATGATACTCGGTATGGTAGGTATTTTATGATGGCTCCTAAAAGCCAACAGAGGGGGAATTGATGGAGCAGGGTTTCGCAAAATGAAACCTGCTCGGACCAAGTACCCCGATAATACATACTAACAGTAAGTAGATGTGATTAAAATCTAACATGCACCCACATAAACATAAGGGAATTGCTTTGCGCATGCCTGAATTAATACGTTAATGAATAATTGGTATTAATCTTGATTTTTGAAAAATAAACAAAGAAGTTGCACGAGTAGGCCGCATGTACATCAGTGTTTTGCACGTTGCATTCTGCTTTAAAAGGTTAATTATTATTGCCGCTTTTGCACTAGGCTAATGCTAGGTAACCATAATGGGGAAGTAGTGCAAGGTGGGTGGGGAACAGTGAGGGTTTCATTATCATACAATTAATATTTGTTCGTTTTCATTTACTTCAGCATGTGGAATGAAGCCTCCATTTTAAAAAAGTGACGTGAAAGGGAGGGGAAAGTTTCCTCAGAGCGAGTCTGCTCTGACATGAGTCCAGCAAGTTGTGCTGAGCATTACGAAATGACATGAAGGAGTGAAGGTCAGAGCATCAGTTGACTGTCAATTCCCGTACCCAAGCGTGAGACCGGGGACGTGCTCTGCGGAAATATGAACTGAATAAAGAAGAATGTATTAAATGTATCGATATATGGGAAACGAATGAATAAAATAAAGTTTGGACCATGGGAACCTTTTTGCACAATAAAGTTGTTGAATAAAATGTGAAGTCATAGTGGCATGATCATGCCACCCTCAAAACCCACCAATCCCTGTTCGAATTGAATGTGAAATGCAACATTGAGTGGGTTGGTCCTGTCACTCTTAGGGTATATCTGGGGTACCTTTAGGGGCGTGTTTTTAGTCTTGGGCAGGCAGGAGAGAGGAGGGGAGATGCGTCGCTGACCGTCGGTTTGCAAAGAGGCCTAGCTGTTTTTCTATCCTGTCCTATACCTGACTGAAATTTCTTGTATTCCCTGAATACCTTTTGGGGAACCTCCATCATCTCCTGGGCTCAGGGGGTGATATTCCCTACAGACCAATAGGTTTGTATCTAGCCTGTGTTGTTCTCAGCATTAATGTATTTGTCTCTAAATCTTTTGTCTCTCCACCTATCCACTCCGTCAACAAAAATATTGATATGCATTATTTTTAGATGGACCTGTTGTCTCTTCATCTATCCTTCCGTTAGGTATTATATTGTTTGGCATAATCATTCTGCTGAACTTTTTTGTCTCTTACCCTATCCACTCCTTCATTGCACAATGTCGTTGTAGAAAGAGTCCCTACACAGGCACGCCGTAGAGATCTGGGACCTGCTCGACACCCTCTCGCCCGACGTCGCCTTCTTCACCGAAACCTGGACAAACGCCCCCTCCGGCCCCGACATCACCACCACCATCCCCGACAGAGACAAGATCCAGAGATGGGACCGCCCCCACTGCCCCAGTGGAGGACTCGCCATCGCTCACAAAACCTCCCTTCGACTCTCCACCTCCAACAGGAATGACCCCCACTCCAACACAGAACACCTCCACTTCCAGATCCAGACCAACCCCAGGACGACACTATGCGGCACCCTCGCCTACAGAC
Source organism: Calotriton arnoldi (assembly GCA_963921515.1). Taxonomy (NCBI): domain Eukaryota; kingdom Metazoa; phylum Chordata; class Amphibia; order Caudata; family Salamandridae; genus Calotriton; species Calotriton arnoldi. The sequence goes on along the minus strand of CAWUFW010017486.1, from coordinate 139,448 downwards.
CCCCAGGACCTCGCACCCAGTCCGCAACCACCATTGCCGACCTCGTCCACACCCCACGCCATCACCTCTACAGACTACATCCTTCTCGGAGACCTCAACTTCCACCTCGACAACCGCATCGACCCCGACTTCATCACCCTCCTCGACAACCTCTCCAACCTCGGACTGAAGCAGCTCGTCACCACCCCCAACCAGAGAACAGGACACACCCTTGACCCCATCTACGCAGGAGGATCAAACATCCACTTCAGCCACACCTCGCAGCCCCTCTAGACGGACCACCACTGCGTACACTTCACCTTCAACACAACCACCGGACCCAAACCCGCCCGCGACCGCCACGAAGAAACTGGAGTAAGATCACAGAAGAGCATCTAAACACCACCCTCCGCCTAGACCCTCCCTGCGCCAAGACTGACGCCAACTCCGCAGCCAAGGAATTTCACCGTAGGATCTCCAGATGCGCCGACAAGCTCGCACCCCTCCTCCACCCTAGGCCTGGGCGGTAAATTCCGTTCCGCTCGTGGAATTTGCGAAATTTTGGCAATTTTGCGTTCCGTGGAAAACGCGGAATTGGCGAAAATTCCGAGATCCGCGGCGTAGCAGAATTTTTTCCTTGTTCGCGCTTTCAAAATGCGTGTTTTCGCGCGCGGTAGTGACTTACCGGGATCCCTCCGTTCGCCGACGAGTTTTCCTATCTGTTCGCGCGATACCGCGAGAGTGTGCGATTACAAACACGTCATTCGGACGCGCCATCGGACATCTGTGTTCGCGAACAGGAAACACGCATCGCGAGCTGGCGGGACGAGTGAAACAAGATGGCCGCGCCAATTGGTGACCGCATGGGCAAGTTCGCTAGATATTTCCCCCCGAGCACGCAAACAGCGTCCCCGAACAGGGAAAACGAATCGCGAATGGGCGGAACAAGCAATTCCGCGTGCTCGCGGAATTCTGCGTGCTCGCGGAGATTTTTTACCTTTTTACGGAATTTTGCGTAACGTGACTACGCAAATTCCGCCCACCCTTACTCCACCCCAGCAAACAACGCCCCCTGAAAGCCGCCTGGTTTACCACCGAACTCCAAGAGACCAGGCGATCCTGCAGACGCCTCGAGAAAGCCTGGCGAAGCCAGAGAGCCATGGAAGACCTTAACATCTACTGCAGCACCCTGAAAGAATACCACCAGCGCATAAGAGACACCAAGCGGACGTTCATCAAGAACAAAGTCCTCACCAACGCAACCAACACCAAAGAACTCTTCAACGTCATACAGCAATTCACCAAACCTCCCTGCGAAGCCACGGATGTAACACCATCCCAGGAACTCTGCAACAAGCTCAGCTCCTACTTCCATCTGAAAATCAAGGCCCTCTACGACAACTTCAGCGAACAGACGCCAGACACCAGCCCCCCCCCCAGCAACATAGAGCCGACCATCACTACCTGGAATCCCGCCACCATCGAACTCACCACGGCGACCATGAGGAACACCCACTCAGGAGCCCCCATGGACCCCTGCCCTCCGCACATCTACCACAGAGCCGCCGCTGTCGCACTCAAACTAGTACGAACCATCAATGCCTCCTTCGAATCCTGCATCTTCCCAGACGACTGGAAGCGGGCGGAAGTCAAACCCCTCCTCAAGAAGCCCACGGCCGATCCGACAGACCTGAAGAACTACCGGCCCATCTCTCTCCTCCCCTTTGCAGCCAAAGTCACCGAGAGACTCGTAAACACCCAGCTGACCGCCTTCATCGAAGAGAACTCCATCCTAGATGCCTCCCAGTCCGGGTTCCGCAGCAACCATAGCATTGTGACCGCCATCCTCGCCGCCACCGACGACATCCGCATGCTACTCAACCAGGGACACACCGCAGCCCTCATCCTACTAGACCTCTCCGCAGCTTTTGACACCGTCTCACACCGCACTCTCGCTGCCAGACTCCGTGACGCTGGTATACGAAAAAAACTGCCCTCGCCTGGATCCGCTCCTATCTCTCCGGAGGAACCCAAAGGATCAGACTCCCCCCGTTCCTCTCCGAACCCACAGAGATCACCTGCGGAGTACCCCAAGGATCATCACTAAGCCCCACGCTCTTCAACATCTACATGGCCCCCCTCGCCGCCATCGTCAGACAGCACGGGCTCAGCATAGTATCTTACGCAGACGACACACAGCTCATCCTCTCCCTCACGAAGAACCCCTACGACACCAGACTTTGTTTCCAGGAAGGAATGAAGGACGTCGCCGACTGGATGAAAAACAGCTGCCTGAAGCTCAACTCAGAGAAGACTGAGGTCCTCATCCTCGGACCCTCCACCTCCACCTGGGACAACAGCTGGTGGCCCTCCGCCCTCGGGAGCTTGCCCACTCCGACAGACCATGCACGGAACCTCGGCATCATCCTAGACTCATCCCTCACCATGACCCGCCAGATCAACTCCATCGCCTCCACCAGTTTCAACTGCCTTCAGGTCCTCCGCAACACCTTCAAATGGATACCCCCCGAATGCAGAAAAACCGTCACCCACGCACTCATAACCATCAGACTGGACTACGGCAACGCCCTCTACACCGGAATCAACAAAACTCTCCTACACAAGCTCCAAACCATCCAGAACACCGCAGCCAGACTCATCCTCGGAACCCCACGGCACAAACACATGACCCAACACCTACGAGACCTCCACTGGCTCCCCGTCGAGAAGAGAGTGACCTTCAAACTGCTCACCCACGCCTACAAATCCCTCCACAACATCGGACCCAAGTACCTCAACGAGAGAGTCTCCTTCCACGTACCCAAGAGGAACATCCGCTCCGCCGACCTCGCCCTCGCAGAGACCCCCCGCATCCGCAGAACCAGAGCAGGAGGAAGAGCTTTCTCCTACGTCGCAGCCAAAGCTTGGAACGAGCTACCTGTCAAAATCAGACACTCACCCACCCTGCACACCTTCAGGAAGAACCTCAAGACCTGGCTCTTCGCCAGAACCGGAGCTGTACTCACCCCCCCAGCGCCTTGAGACCCTCATGGGTGAGTAGCGCGCTTTATAAACCCCTGATTGATTGATTGATTGATTGTGTAGATTGCATTATTTCTCTGATCGTGTGGTTTGGTGTTTGTAATTGTTACCTGATGCAGATGAGCATTTACTTTGAATTTTGAGATAAACTCACTCATTAATCTTACCGAGAGTCTGTGATTAATTTGATAATGTTGGGTGGGTTAGTGTTTTATCATTACCATCAACTACTCAACTAATTGGTCCATAGACCAAATAGAGGAAGAGTTGATATCAATAAATGTTCTTTAAACAGATGTTTAGGAGTTTATAAGAAATAAGAGATGAACAAAACAAATTGACCCCAGCGCATCAGGGATACTGGGTGAATGTGTATGGGCCATTAAGGTGAATTGTGGAGTATCGATCCCTGATCAATTATTGGTATTGGCGCTGGATCACAGACAAGTCCTAACGCTGACCTCCAGAGCCCACAAAGTACATACACATAAGTATATACTAAAGTATATACAAGAGGTCTCGAATGCTCGACCTAAAAAAGTAGTACAACTGTACTCAGATTTTTAAAACTCTATGCATGAGTGTAGGTTTACTACTTTTTGAAGTTCACAAATTCCCTTTCCAAACTGCATGCAAAGTTGCATCTCGCACAGATTTCAATATGGATTCATTGGGAAATTACGTGATTTCCAAGTTTTGAATCCATTTCACAGTACTCAGCTCTCGACGGCAGAAAGCTCACACAGTGGAAATAGATCCCCCCGTGCAAATGCACATTTTTTTGTTTCTGTATCTGCCATGAAATATTTTTCCCCTTCTACAAATCCATTCCACTACTCTCCTAGGGGTGATCCATTCCTGTTCCTACCCTGGGAAGGGATTTATGCAAGAGCTTGGACGGAGTAAAAATACAACTCTTTACAGGCGGGAAAGTGGAATAATAGCAGTTTCTGAATGTTCACAAACCTATTCGTTTGCGAGAGGTTATACACTTCCAAGACAATCCAAGCTTCCCACATACACCCATATACTTACCGCTTGTGTGGGACTTATGGATGGGGAGAACTCCACACTCGTGCTTAGATCTCAGTCTCTGGAGAAGGATTTTCACCTGCCAGGAATCCCCTTGCGCATTCCTGATAGTCATAAGTGAGGAAAATGTTTTCAGTGGGAGACCCAAAACATTTTGTTTATCTTTGTCCTCCTGTGGGAACCCCCCCTACAAGGGCTAGGGGGTCAGAGTATGCCTATCCTGGCCCCCTTTGCTTTTTTAGTTTTTCAAGGCTCAGGGACCAAGAGTCCTAAAATGGCAAAGGCAACATTTTTCTTCATGGTGCGTCCTGCTAATCACATTGTGCAGTGCTTTGGGTATCCCACAGGATCAACCAATCAGATTGTGCATGTTGATGATTTTCTCCTGGACTCCTCCTGCAGTTCCACGGGGATCTGCAGCAACACATAACTATACATTTTAAACCTTCATTTACCTAAAACGGGTCAACAGGATGTTTAGCCTACTTTTGGTGTTTTAAAATTTTTCCAGATCTATCAAGAGGGGCAATTAAAAGGAGAGTGATGTTAATTTTCTAAAATCTTTGGTGTGCATTTTGGTATGACTTTAGAAAATCTATTGCAATGTCAATGTCAATCATTCAATTCATTTATTATCATCAGCAAATTGCTTTACAATAAAAAAATACCAATGAAGATGAAATGACTGATCAAACTGGACAATGCACAGTCTAATATATACCACATAATTAACAGCAAATCACCATAAAATTCTATTATATAAATTAAAAGCAAATCATAAACATAAACGACCTAACCTGGGACTCTCATTCATAACAGTTGCATACAATACCCAATGTCTATATCATAAAAAACTTCTCTGGGGGTTCTTCTGTTAAGCCCTGCCCCTTGCCGCGCCCCCTCCCAGGAACTACATAATGGCGGCCCCAGCGTGGACTAGCCATCAAGCAGGTGTCCAGGCTCTTATTACCTGGACCAGTCCACCCACTAGTCAAGACTGTTGCTGACCCGGACCCTGTCCCTTGAGGCACCCGCCTCATAGTCCAAGCTCCTATTGCTCTCTTATTACTCTCTCTTGTGTGTGTATCTCTCTCTCTCTCTCTCTCTCTCTCTCTTTCACTCTTTGTGCCTCTTGACTTTTGTGTCTCTTGATTCTCTCTCACTGGTTCACCCTTCAGCCTCTATTTGTTTGCTTTTGCCCTTTTTTGGTCTCTGTTGCTCACTCGTTCACCTTTGAGTGCATCTCTTCATGCATCTTCCTTTCTACCCTTTTGCTTTGTATGCTGTGCTCCCCTTCCCACCTCCTGTGCTTTCTCCATCTTCCTCACTGCTCCTTACTGGCTTCTCCCATGTTTACTCTCCTGCACTCCCATCTAAGCTCCTCCCACCTCCTAGAACCTACTTAATGGCAGCCTCAGCGCAGATGCTTAGCAGACCTGCACAGCAGGCACGCTTCTGGCTTGCCAAAGATGCATCAAATGCAAGCCTGTCTGCGCCCATCCATGCCTGGACCCCGCAGAGCACCAGGAACCCAGGCACCCCAGAGGTACTCTGCTGCACTCCAGCATTCGCTCAACCCCTGCTGCCCATCCCCCCACTGCTGCCGTTTCGCAACACACACCACACAAGGAGCCTTTTCATGCAATACTTGCCACTCACCTACAACACCAGACCCACAACACAATCACCCCGACCACCCACAGCATGCCTACCCTCAACCAGCTAACCAATACCCCCAAAATCACTTTCATGCATGCTGCTCAATACTCACTCACTCTGGGACCTGGTTAGGAATTACACCCTGCACCTCCTATTCATGACTGAAACCTGGCTGACCCTTTCATCTGTCACGGACATCGCCACGGTAATCCCAGCAGGACACAAGATTGCAAGATGGTACCGACAACATAAACCAGGGGGAGAGGTCACAATCATCTTCAAGGAATTTCTCATCTGTATCACAACCATTGAAAGCAAGGTCCCCTACATGGAGCACCTTCAGTTCAACCTCCGGACTGAGAACAAATTCACCCAAGACATCACAGACTTCGTCACCACCCTTGTCTTGGACTCCACAGCCTACATCGTCCTAGGAAACATCAACTTCTCCCTGGAAAACCAGACCAACCCCAGCACTCCTCAAGAGCCTCAGCATCCTCGGACTCACCCAGCACATCACCGTATCCACCTATACAGCTGGACACACCATCTACCCCATCTTCGCTATCTTCAACAGAGTCCAGTTCACCTCCACTACACCCCTCATTTGGACAGATCACTCCATCATCCACTTCCAGATAACCACACCATCTCAAGAAACCTACCAACACCAGCCAAATGAGCAGTGGCACAGAAGCAGAATGGACCAGTGCTCTACGCAAGACCAGACCCACCCTCACCAGAAACATAAACTCTAACAAAGAGCAACTCAACAATTGATTATCTGACTGCGCCAGCACTCTGGCACCCCTCAAACACAGCCAACACAAAAGAGCCAGAAAGCAGGCCAGATGCACTCCGAGCAGCCAAACGACAATGCACACAATTCAAGAGGAAATGGAGAACCCGACACAAAGAGACTGTCACGGACACTTTCAGGGACTCCCAAAGTGGATAACACCACAAGATCAGAAAAACAAAAAGATGGATGTTAGAAATGGGGGTCTCTAGTTAGCAGGGTGTTATACTGTCCAAGTAGGGACCCGTCTTCCTAGTCAGGATAAGGGGGATACACTTCTAAAATAACCCCAGCTCACCCCCTTGGTAGTCAGGAATATCTCAGAGGCAGTGAGTAAAGCATTTGCACATAACCAGCAGTAATACAGTGAAAACACTACAAAAGGACATAATACCAGCTTTAGAAAAATATCCAATATTTTATCTGTGCAGAACAAGACCAAAAATGATAAAAACAAAATACACCATATGGTTCTTAGAGATATCAGTTAGCAAAAATAGACTTAAAAAACAGTTCCATGAAGTCAAACCAGCTACGGTGTATGGAAGACCCGCAAAACAGTACCTTTAGAAATGTAGGGCGTCTGGAACCTCGCAGTGAGCTGCGAAGAGCCAGCGTGTGTAGGCCTCGGTTCCGGAGGTCGGTGCAGGAGTCTTCGGTCCCTTGAGGGCACACGTGTTGCAGATCAAACTCTGTGCGGTTGAAGTCAGGAGCTCTGGCGTTGGTGGGCTTTGGGGCTGCAGTGCAAAGTGCAGTGGTGCGGCTGGCAGTGCCATCAGGTCACGGTGCAGGCAGCGGCTCGGTGATGGCGTCCAGTGGCATCGGTGAGACCAGGGCTGCGGTGCGAAGTGGGGAAGTGCTCGTTGTGGTGCCATGCATGTCACGGTGCAAGCAGAGGCATCATTGCTTTAGCGCTGTCGTCGGCTGATGAACTGGGGACGAAGGCGTGAGTAGGGCCAAGGCTGCATTGTGGGACAGAAATGTGCAAGCAGCGGCGTTGATGTCGGTGTGGAGCAGATTCGTCGGGAATACCAGGGCGGCGATGTGAAGCGAGGCAGTGCGAAGTCCACAGATCATGGCGCAAGCAGCAGCTTGGTTGCGGTGGGAAGTACGGCGGTGCCCACTGCGGTGCCTGCAGGACATGGAGCCGGAGCGGCGTTGTTGATAGCATCGGGTTGCTTTTTCTTCTGTTGCAGCACAAAACACAGAGTTCCCAGTGCTGGAAGCAGATGAACTTGACGTCTTTGCTGTTCCTGAGACTTCTTGAGGGGGCAAGCTCTACCTCAAGACCTTGGAGAAACACAAACAAAGAAGTTGTAGAAAGTTCAGTCCAGTCCTTTCTCTGCCCAAGACAGCTCTTCTTTTTGGCAGGTTCCTTGATCCAAAAGAGTTCTAAAGTCCTAGGGTCAGGGCCCCAATATGTATACCCCATTTTCTCTTTGTTCTCTTTGTGCAAGGGTCTCTGAGCCCAGTCCAAACCAGTTTGGCCCTCTCTAGCCCAGCTTCACTACAGGAGGTGGAGACAGCATTGTGCAGAGGAGACACTACCTATTCAGGTGATAGTGACAACTCCTCCCACCACTCTAAATGCAGTCCAGGCCTATTCAGCCCAACTATGAGTCACCCAGGAGAGGCAGGACACACCTCAACCCCCTTGTGGATGTCTACAGTGAATGCACATCCCCAGCCCCTGTCACTCCAAAACCAGACAGTCCGTACACAAACCAACAAGGGCACACAGAATGGTTAAACAAGAAAATGCCTACTTTCTAAAAATTGCATTTTCAAACACACAATTTAAAAACCATCTCCCTAAAAAGATGTGTTATTAAATTCTGAGTTCAGAGAGCCTAAACTCCATTTCTCTACATTATCCCAATAGAGAGTTATGCTTGTAAAATGTTACAAGGCAACTCCCATGTTAAGCCTCTGGGACATACAGCCTTTCAATAGTGGAAAAAACGAAATACATAGTAGTTCACTGTCAGGACGTGTCACACACACCAGTACATGCCCTACCTTTCACATACACTGCACCCTGCCCATGGGGGTACCTTGGGCCTACCTTGGGCCTACCTAGCTCGATCCTGTTCAACATCTACATGACACCACTGACAACATCATCAGATCCCACAACATCAACATTGTCTCCTACGCAGATGACAACAAACTCATATTCTCCCTTTCCGACAAGACTCCAGTGATCAAGACCAACTTCAACACCTGCTTGACTGCAGTAGCCATGTGGATGAGGTCCGACTGCCTCAAGCACCACATAGATAAAACCAAAGAGTATGATCTTATGAAACAAAACCTCCCTGTGGGACTCTTCCTGGCGGCCGGCGAACCTTGGCCACCCAAACCCTCAGCACCCATGCCAGAAACCTGGGAATCTTCTTGGACGATAAACTGGACATGACAGTACAGGTCAACACAGTTACCTCCACCTGCTCCACCTGCTGAATATGCTTTCAAAGAATTTTTAAGTGGATACTGGAAAACACCAGGAAAACAGTCACACAAGCCCTCATAACAAGCAGACAGAACTACTACAATGCATCTTCTGCCAGAATAAACAAACAGCTCCTTAGCAGACTCAAAACCATCCAGAACGCCGCAGCAACACTTGTCCACAACCTCCGGAGAGACAGCACACCTCTCTACACCACAAAAGATTCCACTGACTCCACTTACATGAACGCACCCACTTCAAACTCCTCACGCACATCTGTATAAAATATGTATTGCATTTAGCAAGTTATACCTAGTGCAGGCAGTTCTGGTTATGCACAAATCCAATGGGAGGATGCTTAAAGGGGAGCCAAAAGATTTTTGATTTGCTAATAACTTTGGTGCCACTTGATGGATTTCCACAAACTTTGGTAAAAATTTACAATTTTTAGATTACTCCTGGTATTCATTGGAAAACTCATGCAGGTCCATCACGATGAAGGGGGCACATCTACAATGGGGGGGAGGGTCAAAAAAGGGTTCATGTCCTAATATTTTGGCACCAGCATTCTGAGCGGAACAGACAAAGGGTGGGGTCAAAGATAATTGGGGGAGAAATACAAATTTCATTCAATAACACCTTAGGTGCAGGTTAATTAATGAGCATGAAATTTGGCAGAAAGTTACCAAATTAAGCCCAGTGTGAAAAAAACAACTTTCATACAGATCTAACAAATGGAGACAAAGTTAAAGGATATTGTCAAAAAGGGTCCTGGCCCTTTATTTATAGAGGGTTAGGCATAGGATTTGGCAGAAGGCCAGGTTTTGCTGCCAATTCCGTTAGCACATGGCAAATCACTGTGCCCAAGGGGTGTTGTTTGCCTAAGGGGATGGGGTAGAGCTTGCAGCCAACCCCTTCTGGCCATTGCTGAAGGATTGGCACACAACTGTTGAATGTAGGACACAAAAAAACACAAATTCACTAAACACAACAAAAAAATAGACAAAAGTCAGCTATGCCTCTGTAAATACAAAATGTAAAAATCCCTTTGTCAATTATGGTATACAAAACACACAACACACATAAAATAACACCCGTCGCCCACCATGCTCAGTATACCACTTTGCAGATGACGTAAGAAAAAATGCTTTCTCTCAACAAGCAAACAATGGCAGGTGGTGTCAGTTATGCTGGTGTTAGTAGAATTTTTCTGAATGGAGCCAGACGAGGTCATAGGAGTCAGGCACTTTGAGTTTATGTGCTGGGCTCCTACAACAAGGAGAGATTTTGCTCTGCAGGATTTGAAGTTAAATTTGGCCTGAACAGTTAGGATTGTATTGTTTTATTGTAGCATATGGGTTGGAGTGTAACACAGTAAGAACAGTGACTGAAGATATTGTGGACCAGTTCCCCCTCAAAACTTTGCAGAGACGTTTGCAACTGGAACCAAGTACAGGACTTTGAGAGCAGGGTGGTCTGGGAGGATTTCTTATGGTTGAAACAGATTTTGATTGCTTCATTTTGCAGTCTCTGGAATTTCAATATCTCTATCTACTCTCAAGTATAGAATACATGGCAGAAATCAATTCTTGCAAGCATCAGAACGGGAATGGCTAAAAAGGTAAAGTGCTTGGTTCGTCAGAATTAAGCACACTGGCATTTCTAAGTAACATGGTAGATTGCAATGAAAGTAGAGCTGTATAGTCATACGTACTGGCATTCATGGATGCACAATACATGTACAATTGCAAGTTAAAGCATTCATTTTTTTCAATGTAACTTCTTATTAGCTGTGCCTCCTGTGTACCTTTTCCTGTCTGGTATCCTCCTTCTAGCTAATAAATTCCCTTCTTACCTTGCCTAAGCCATCTAGCTATGTCCACCCCCTCATGCCCCTCCTTTCATCTACCCATACTTCTAATGTTACCTTCCACAGCTGCTACAGCTCTGTCCTCCTTCCTCCCTCTCCCTCGACTCATGCCATTCTTCCCACACATTGCCTCTCAGGTGCACCTTCCTGCACAAAAGCAATCCTGCTTTCAACGCGGGCGCCTTTGCACCATGACGCAAGAGTGACTGCGTTTGCACATTGTGCGCCTGCGCAAGGAAAAGACAGGAATGTGCCTTATAATGTTAAATACAGCGCATTCCTACCCTTTCCATATCACGCAGAGCAGCAAGGTGGCTTGCTGCGCTACGTGTTGTCTTTGTAAATGTGCCCCCAAGACTTTGTGTGTCTGATGCCTTCTTGTTTAGCTTTTCAGTATTGGGAACAGATTGAAAGCAAAGTAGACCTAGATTTGCTAAACTTTAATGAGAGAGCACATGCGAATCAAACTATAGCAGTGATAAAGTTCCTCTTTAAAAAGGAATTTTTATGTGAAAGTTGATGCAAGCACAGGGACAAATGCAATGCTTTGTATAGCGGGCAATATCCCTGAAAATCAGTCCAAAGAGGAGAGACGAGGGGATTCCAGTGCAAACACCCCTCAGATTCTATGCAAAGCGAGATCGGCCAAAGGCTTGACAAGTAACCTAATGAAAACGGGAGCAAACAATGGGCAAAAGGAAATAGTGTGCTATTGCAACAAATGTATCATTTTCATCACAACTGCACATACTCCGCGATTTGACCCCTACACTTTTGTCGTATGAAGAGATTCTTAAGGGTGTGTGTGCTTCCAGGACTCACTCCACACAAGGTGCTGCTGCTTGCTCTTGCTTCGCGGTGAGACTCTAATTCAGGTTCAGCAGCGTGAACCTACTGTCCTCTCAGCATCAGCATGCAGAATGTTTGCACAATGCAATGCTGCAGACGTTTGTGTGCATATGAATCAAAAAAGTGGGTGCAAAATATAGTTGTGAGCCAGAGATAACCTGTGTGCATATGTAGTATTCATTATGCTGAGGGTACAAAAACGGAAAAGAAAGTTCTGCTGACAACAAACACACGTGCTCCTTAGCTGCTCCATCTTATGCCCATTGGCTGATGAATTCTGGTGGTCATGGAGAGCTGCCCACTCACAGGATTTTATGACTCGGGTGCGCCAGGATGAACACTGATTGAAATGTAATGCAGGCTCTTTAGCTTCTCGCCGGAGTATCCGCCATTATTTGTTTTCTTCGACTTGTTTAAAATAAGGAGCCAGGACAAAAACAAGTAGGAATGAGAGTAGTTTACAGAAAACATACCCTGACCAATCCAAGTGTTCTTATTGACAGAGTGAGAACCCCAAGCAGCCAGTGACGTGCAAATACACGACCAGGCACAGCAAAAGACTGATCAGCATGACCAGAGGCCACGGCTCTGAAGGACGGGCAGGGCAGCAGCATGGTGTCCGGCTGATTGTCTTGTGAATCTGACAACAACGATGAGGCCAATGGAAAATAGGCTCTCCCAAATAGCCGCGCGGACCTTTTTATGCTTAGGGTGACCAACCGTCTGTAAATTTCACGGACCGCCCGTATTTGGGCCACATGTCTGTTGTCCGTAAGGATTTCTTTCACGGACGCCTTTTGTCCATAATTCTGCACATTGCAGTGAGATGTCCCCCTGCAAGCAGCCTGAGAGTTTTGTAACTCTCACTGCAGAGGCCAGCTCTCGCTCCTGCTGTGCTCAATGGCCTGCACCAGCCCCTCCCCGGCCTGGCGTAGACTGCTATCGGCCCATAATCATTCTGTATGTCGGCCTAATTATCCAAAACAGAATGATAAAAGGACCTCTCTGCGCAGTGACAGGATGACCTCTTTTCACTAGTAAGTTTCACATGATGCCCTATGCAGCCAGTATTTGGTGTTTGATTTTCTCCCCACAACAATCAGAATATTTAAAGGAGCCAATCTCTGACTGTGTCAGAGAGTGACCGCTTAAAACAATGTTCAATAATCACAGACAGTATTTGCCCTGCTTGGCTCTCATCTGTGAGATGGGACAACCCAGTGCAGTAACCATATAAATAAATTATGATAATGTGAAATAACACAAAAATACCTGCACAGTTGCTCAAAGCTGCAGGCATACCAATTAAATGCGAAGTTGTTAGAAATGGGATCTCTAGTTGGCAAGGGCTTGCGCCTTTGTCCAAGTAGGGACCCTTCTTCCTAGTCAGGGTAAGGGTGTTACACTCGTGAAGTAACCCCTGCTCACCCTCGTGGTAGCTTGGCACGAGCAGTCAGGCTTAATTCAGAGGCAGTGTGTAAAGCATTTGCACATAACCAACAGTAATACAGTGTAAGCACTACAAACGGACACCACACCAGTTTAGAAAAATAACCAATATTTTATATACTCAAGACAAGACCAATTACGACAAAAATCCACAATACTATACTTTAAAAATGAATGCTTGATACGGTAACTTCTTCTTTGCAGGAATAGCACAAAAGCAAAGTTCGTACGAGTCGGTAGCTCCGTCCGAGCCTACCGTGATGCTGAAAACCACAGAGTCTAACAGTTCCAGCCGACCGCGTCGATACGGGCCAGCAGAGTCATGAACAGACTCGGTTACAGTACCTTTTCTCGTTGTGGCTGGTACGGAGTGTACGAGCCGGTCGGCGTTCGTCGCGGTTGCGGTGCAAGACGGAGCGATGCAAGGTGCGGTGTCCCTCGATGCGGTGCAGGCAGCGGCTCGATGAGCGTCGTGCAGACGGAGTCGGTGAGTCCAAGGCGTGCGATGCAGGGTGAGACGATGCTCGATGCGGTGCTGACAGGTTGCGATGCAGGCGACCTAGCCGGAGTGCGGGAGCTGGCGTCGGACAGCGGTGCGAGTCGGAGCGGTGCATCGCAGACGTGCGAGCGGTGCCCCAAATGCGATGCGGTCACGACTCTTGAGCCAGTTGCAGCGACCGCGTCGGTCGGGTCCGGCTGGTTCAGTGAAGCGATGCGATGCGAACTGCGGTGCCCACAGGTCACGGTGCAAGCAGCGGCTCGGTGTTGGCGGCGTCGGACGTCGCCCACGGTGAGACCAGGGTTGCGATGCGAAGCGGGGCGATGCGGTCTGCGGTGCAAACAGGTCACCGGCCAGGGATGGATTCGGTTGACGGAGTCGGTTGCGGTTCCCTTCCTCTGTGGCAACTGAAACAGCGTTCCAGAAGCGGTACCCAGAGGCTTGTGAAGTCTTTGCAGTCCCTGAGACTTCTTAACAGGAGGCCAGCTCGGTTCCAGGCCCTTGGAGATACTCAGCACAAGTTTGTAGAAAGTGCAGTCCAGTCCTTTCACTGCCCAAGGCAGAAGCAGCAGCTGCAGGCCAACCCAACAAAGCAACAACACAGCAAAGGGGCAGTACTCCTCCTGGCAGCTCTTCCAGCTCTTCGTCTTGGCAGGTTCCTTGATTCCAGCGAGATCTAAATTCATGGGGTCAGGGCCCCAATATTTATATCCCAAATTCCTTTGTTCTCTGAAGGCAGAGAGGCCTTTGCCTAGTCCAAACCAGTTCTGGAGCACTTTGTTGACAAGTCTCCGTCCCTTCTTTCAGTGAGTAGGCCAGGGACATCAGACGCACCACAGGAGGTGGAGCCAGCATTGTGGTGGGAAGGCACTGTCCTATTCAGGGCCCAGGTGCGACCCCTCCCACCCATCTACGTGTAGATCTTGCTACCCAGCCCTGTGCTGACTCACCCTGTCTCCTGGCATCCCCCAGCCCCTGTCACTCACACTCCAGACACGGAATACACAACCTCGCAGAGGCAGGCTTGGATGGTTAGACAAGAAAATACCCACTTTCTAAAAGTAGTATTTTCAAACACAGAATGTTAAAACCAACTTCACTAAAAGATGCATTTTATCATTCTGAGTCCAGGCATACTAAACTCGAATTTCTACCATGTTCCCGGGGTCAGTTAGGACTATAAGCTGTAATAATCAAAACTGCCCGTTCTGGCCTAGGGGAACAGGTAGCCTTGCAATAGTGAAAAACGAACTAGGCTGTAATTCACTATCAGGACATGCCACACACACCAGGGCATGTCCTACCTTTCGCATAAAACGCACCCTGCCCACAGGGGTACCTTGGGCCTACCTTAGGGGTGACTAACATGTAGCAAAGGGAAGGTTTAGGGACTTGCAAGTGTGTGCACTTGCCAAGTCGACATGGCAGCCCCAGGCTGCGCACAGGCTCTGCGATGGCAGGCCCGAGTTACACTTTACGGGCTGTTTGCGTGGGTGGCACAATCCAGTGCTGCAGCACACCAACAGCATTTGGTCTATAGGCCCTGGCACTCGCAGTGCACTTTACAAGGGACTGACACATAAACCAAATAGGCCAATCATGGAAACACCAATCCATAACACATTTTATACAGGAGCACTTGCACTTTCCCACTGGACAGCAGTGAGGAAAGTGCGCAGAATCATTACACCAGCAAAAACAGAGTCAAAACCGGGAGGTCAGAAAGCAAAAAGTCAGGGGAAACACGCCAAAAGATGCCAAGTCTAACAGAAGTCAACGATTGTCGCAACCTAATATAAACTTATTTTAACTTGTACTTATGTTGGTTGTCTATTTACGTACTCATATACTATTGCGTGACCTCCTCTGATATGTCTGTAAAACGTACCTTTTGTCCCGAATTTTTGTCCTGAATTTTTGTCCTGAATTTTGACCCTTTGTCCTGAATTTCCACACTCACCGTCCTGAATTTGCACCCATGCCAGTTGGTCACTCTACATGTGCATCATAGCAGCCACCAACCCCACTGACTTCACACCTTTCCCAGACACGTCAAATACACCAAGGTATTAAGTTAAACAATTAAGCTGAGGAAGCGAGGCCTCAGCCCCAGCGGAATCATTACCGAAAAGAACAAACGTTGTTTTTTAGGTCGAGCCCTGAGCCAGCGCGCAAGCGCTGCTCTGGGGTTGATCTGGGGTAGTTGAGTACGGGAGAGAAGCCACGCCCACTCCCCCGCCCATCTTTTTCATTGGCTTGTGTCTTTGTCCTTTACTAAATGCTGCCTTCCATTGGTTTATATGCCTGTTAGTCCCTCCCTATGACGGCCATGTCGTCATTTGTATCCTTACATGGCTACTGGCAACTTTACTTCAAGTGCTATTTTCTCCCCGTGCCTTCCCCCCTCCCGCAGTCCGTGCCTTCTCGCCCCTCCCAGCACTTCTGTTCGTGCCTCTGCGCCCACCTGCCCCACGCCCGCCCGTTTGCAATGCAATAGGTCTCGCGTAAATGCGAGTCCTATTGCATTGCAAATGCTTGTTATAAATGAGCAATCGAGGCCCATTGTGTGGATTGGAGATGAGGGAAGTGCCCATAACATCAGACATCATATGACAGTTCAGTCCAAGGTCTTGGACCTGTTTGCGTCATTCTGTTTTTGCAGAACTGATTATATCCTGCTAAACATGAAACGTGACATGTACTTGAGCGATTGTGAATCAATTTAAGAAACGTTTAGTTTTTTTTCTCCCCAGCAGATGTTACTCCAAATTTTTTGGTCCATCAGTCGCTATGGGAGTTTGGCCTCCGAACCTTAAAAATGTGTTTAGTTTATGTTAGAAAGAGGAACGCACCCTCCCTCTGTTGCTTATGTTAGGTGCCCCGCTGGGAGAGTAGAACTGACAGAAAAAAATAATTTGTCGTTTTAATTACAGGGACACACTGAGCCTGTGCAGGCCCCCTTCCTACACGGCCTAAGCGTGACCGCACTGTGCGCAGTGCAGTCAGTCAGTCTGTCTTCGCTCCGCTCGTGGACATTTTTAAAGCACGCAGTTTGTTGTCTCTTTGTAGCACCAGTAGATGATTAGACAATTCTGGACTTCGTACCGATTTTTTTTTTTAAAACAAACCGCCTTAATTCAAAGCTGATACTTCATAAGATGGCGCGTGACTCAAACCTCCCTTGTCTAACAAACAGCACGCATATTTTGTGGGTGGGTGGCGGGGACTGGAAGGTCACTAAAACGTTTCTTGGACAGGATAACCTATATCACGTGGCTGCAGGAAACCTATGAGAAAAGTGTCACAGAATATTTTGCTTTGGGGGCCTCCAAGTTCAAAATGAAACAAGCAATATATTGCAAAAGATGCACAAGCACCTATGTTTTTTGTAGTTTGCCCTGTAGCCCCTTCTCATTTTCCTCTACAGTTCGGCACCGCTGTTTAAAGAGACTCGTAATGGAGCAGTGTCATCCTCCCATAAAATGGAGGCCAAATGGAGGAATTGCTTCATTGATCAGAGTTACATAAAGTAGAAAAGTAACATGTTTCTACGTATATTGATATAGACATGAGAATGTATCGGGTTTCCACGTAAAAAAATAATAAAATCTGACAGTACAGACTTTTTTTTTTACAGCATGTTGGCCCAAATTGTCGCTATTCTATCACAGACATTTTCTTTTCTATTTTGTTTTTTAATCGGTTGAGAAGCACTAGCTCTTCCTTCTCTCACATAGATGCGCTGGATATAGCCCATTGACTGCCTCGGACTGCATCCGCACCCATGACCAATGGGGCGATCACAGAAAAAAGGCGCTATGACATGGCCGCTCCTGGCAGCCACAGCATCTCATAGGCACGTGCATCCGTGATGATCTATGTGCGCTGAGGTGTCATCGCGCAGGTGCCCACCTACGAACTGACGCAAAAAACTTTTTTTGAAAAAAAATAAATCTACCTATCCCAGATGGATCAGTAAGTTTAAACAAAATATTACATTTGAGTTGCTTGAATCCATTATTTGTTTTGTTTTAGGTG
This sequence comes from Calotriton arnoldi, assembly GCA_963921515.1. Classification (NCBI taxonomy): domain Eukaryota; kingdom Metazoa; phylum Chordata; class Amphibia; order Caudata; family Salamandridae; genus Calotriton; species Calotriton arnoldi. Next base: position 121,780 of record CAWUFW010017486.1, on the reverse strand, counting down.
AAGGGGCTGGCAGAAATTTACTGCTTGCCTTAAAAAAAAAACTAACACATTTTTCCCCAAAAAACGATTTGTCAACGGAGGAGCAGGTCGCAGGATCAATAAAGTAACAAGCATTTGCAATGCAATAGGTCTCACATTTATGCGAATTGGAGATGTTGACATAGGGAATGACATAGCCTTTTATTTTTGTTTTCGTTTTTGAAACATAAATAAAGGCATTGTCATTTACAATGCCAATAGCTTAAACTTGCGTAAATGCGAGACCTATTGCATTGCAAATGCTTGTTCTAATTGTATCTGAACCTTGGGAGAGCCCGGCCCGCCTGCCTTCCTGCTCTAGAACTGGGCCTAAACACAAGACAATTATTTCTGAGAATCAAGACAAAAAAAAAGAACTTCCAAAGAGATGATGAGAGGCCTGAAGGAGTGAACTCTGTGTACTCACTTGCGGAAACATCTTGCCCCTCTACTGGAAGCGTCACGAAGAGCCCAATGTGCGCGGCAAGGAGCAAAATGGCGGCTGATGGCTTCATCGTGACGTGGACAGCAATGTCTGAATCCCTGCTGCACCTGAGTCTGGAATTCATAGGAGGGAAACTCATGCTAACGAACAACGGCAGCAGCCAATGAGGATTTAATAACTGTCCTCGTCACAATCTTCAGCATTTTGCCAACCACGCCTCAGCCCAAGGGCTTCTTTGGTCTCTTTCGTTGGTGACGTCACCCTCCTGTTTACCGTATTCAAGAACAGGTGTTTTGCAATAGCGGATATCCCGGTCTTAAACTTGCATAAGAAATTTGGAAGTGAAAATAAAACCAGTGATTGCACAATCACCAGAGCATTCACTTTTGTTTACTTAAGAATCTAAAGTTAGGAATAGGTTGAAGAAAACAAACCCTTATACCTTGCCCATGGTCAGAGATGCTCACGGGCATGGGCAAGGTGGGCAGCTGCACTCTTACGGGGCCTATCCACCCCCAATTAGCAGCTTATCATGACACCCATTTCCTCCTCCAGGCCTGACAGATAATTTCCAAATTTGATGAAACACAGATTGTTTTTGCTATCTTTCAAGTGGGTGTGAAGGTGTGGTCACTGAGCTTGTTGCTCTCGTGTTTTGCTCTTGTGTTTTGTTAACCGTATGCAAAGTTCACAAACATATGTCCAAAGATGGGCAACGTAATACAACATACATTCTCACCGAATATCACAAGGTAACAATGACAACTTGCAGCGCTTAGAAATGGTAGCAAGAGTGGTACGAAGCACTGAATAAAGATAGTACTTATATGTGATGGAAGAGCTGCACAATGTATTCATGCCAAGGACACTGGGAAGCAATAGTTTTATCACAGAATAATGAGACAGCCTCCTTGTGCTGCCCTGGATATATGTAGACACTCTGAACCAACAAACAGGAACTTCTCCAAAGAACTTCATATATTAGGCTGCAATATGTCCATGATATACAAAAGGCCATGCACCCGACCCGTGGTTTTTAAAGTTTATTTTATCTAACATAGAAAAATATATTCATAAATTCTTCATCTTTTAAAAAAAATATATGTGCATCCTTATTTTTTGTATGTAAAAAAACAAGAGAAAGAATACATACAGTAGAATAGTTCTATGTATTCAATTGGTGAGCGCCCACAACAACAATACAATAGTCCAAATACATACAGAACACATCATATCTCACAGTGCAAATAATGACAAAACCAACATAGATCCTAAGACTAAGCAAAACAATATACAAGACAAGTGAACATATAACATACAAGGAAAAACATTCGCAAAAAATGTAAATAATTGTTCATGATATAAATATATATATTATAATCAGTACTGTACATAATGGGTACTTTCATAAACAGAAATGCGCCGACGAGCGTTTCGGAAGTAGACAGAAGATGGCCAAATACTTCATCTGTCTGTCTGAATATATTTGTGGCAGGATGCCATCCACTCCAAATATAGGCACACTGATTGACTGACTGCGCAGGGTGCGCACAAGCGCTCACAACCACTGGTCTAGGAACAGAAGGTAAAATAAAATAAAATGATGCAATAAAAACGAGGGCGATATGGAGCCAGGAGAAGACCAGGTGTAGTCATACTATTATGCAGAACTGTGTGTGCCCAAGAGTCAAGCAAGGCAAGCGATGCCCATTAGTAGAAAAGAAAAAGCCAAGTGCAGATGAAAAGTACACCCAAGATACCGTGAGATATAAGTGGTAATCCAAATATAAATTCAGAAAAAAGCCTACTGTGAACCGAAGTTCAAGGGGATGTAATATCAAAGGCACATAGATGTGGCATCCACATCTCTGATGTCGGTATTACGAGTGCCACTCGACCTCTGAAATGTCTAGATAAAATAAAAACATACAAACATGAATGAACCGGACAGCAAAGGAGTTCAGAAACAAGGGGGCCGATAAAGATAGCCTTACCTAATCACACTTGAAATGAAAGGAGAGCAACATGGCTCAGGGACCCCGGTAAGTAAGTGGATCCCACCAAAATGAAGCAAAGCAGTTACAACTGGAGTAGAAACATCTGCAAAGAATAAAGGGCACACCTGCTGTTTATTAAAACCCCTGAAGGGAGGAAAACAGCAGCAAATTAGGCTAATGTGAGCCAGGCTTACCGAAAAAGAAGCACTACTCACACGAGAGAAACTGCTGGAGGCTTTTAATGGAGCGCCGGTATGTGCGAACAGCCGGGCATGGTCCTAAACAGATGTATGATCTATATCGGGTAGAAGCAAGGGCTGTCTGTAAAGAGTGACAGGACACCACTAACCCAGCGAAAGGGTAGGGAGATCGGACTTACCCGCATCACGCGTTGCATCACGAATCCTGCCGATGGGGATATCTTCTAGATGTGACATCGACCAGCAGACTGACTAACCTATCGATGAGCTTATACATGCCAGAAGCGCGCGGACCGTGCTTTACAAATATGAGACACCTGGAGCCAGAGTCATGCGAATAGACCGAGTGCCTTGTGTCTTTAACTTTATTTAAATACACCTAGACACACCCAACACTTACGTCATACTTACCGAGTCCTTAAGGGACCAGAAGGGTCCCGCTACACACATGTATACAGGACAATACATTTCCCCCTTTGTTAAATAAAGACTACAAAATGTAGATAAATACACATTATAGTTCCTCGACGAGGCATCGAGGTGCTTGAATTAGCCGCCCAGATCTCGTCGTGGGAGGTTGCAGAGACACTTTCCTCAGCTGTAGGGGATGCAAACAGGCGCAGTGCGTCCATTGGGGCGTAGCCCAACTAAGCCACATGGACCCATTCACTAGTCGACCGTCACGCAGCACGCTACATAAATTTAATTGCCAATGCCTTGCCTTGCAAACGTCTCGCTGAATATACGTGGCCGCTACCGGGACACGCCCGACTCAATCGGACTGCACTGAAGCAAGGGGGTGGGGCTGGGCTGCGGCAGCTTGAGTGACAGACTCAGCTGCAGCAGTAGTGCGCATGTGCATTTTTGGACTGGTCATTTTTATGACCAGCCCGAACATGCGCGCACACTACCTTCCCCTTACTGAGCGACTGGTGGTGGCGAGGGACCCAAGGAAGGGTGCTGCTTCATACAGCAGCCAGGCAGCAGCCCCCGGGTCTCATAATGGGTGGAGAGTAACTGTGCCCTTAGCCAATCCTGGTGCTGCAAGCAGCGCCAGGATTGGCTGAGACACCGCGCAGAAGGGCAGGCAATCCATTATTGGGTGCCGCGCGTGGGTGGTGGCACTGCCGCATCCACACTTTGTATGGCCAATCACTGTGGCTTCATGTGAAGCCATGCAGTAGTGATTGGCCATTTCGGGACGCTGTCGTGGTGACGTCGCAGGCTCGCAGTCGCAGCGCAGCAGTCCGACTCCCTCGCGTCACCGCACTGCACACACTAGACCTCGTGCCGGTCTGCTAACTTTACTGGACTGCTGGTGGCTCGCCTGCTCGTGTCGTCGTGTGACGTACACTGGTACTAAGTACTGTCTGACACGTCTTCTAGTGGACTGAACTCACCAGATCCTGAGAAAAGTAAGAGTCGGGTGGCCCGGGCCACATTTTCTCCTAATTTGTGTTGTGTTAGAGTTATTTTATTATGCAGACTTTGCAGAGGCCTCCTCCTGTCCTGCTCTGTCAATGCCTGCCCTGCCCCCCGGCCCTTATCTTCACTCACATAGTCAGGTTGGTACTATATACACTATGTAAACAACGTGGGCAAAGTGAAGGCCTGCTGTCTTCCTGCTGAGGGCTAGTCGGGGACGGGGTCCGGGCAGGTTGCGTACTATTAAAAATTAAATAGGTACATTAACCCTGAGAAGGTCTAGTTTGCCCTAAACGTCGTAGAACTGTTTCCCTGAGAGCGAGAGCGCTCCTACACCGGGAGGTCGGAGGAGTAGTCGCAGACCTGGCACAGTGCCAGTCGGCGTACCTCGAGGCACTTGCCTGGCTGTGCCACCTGTGGCTGGCGGCACCCGCTCAGGCCTACCCTCCAATCAGGCCCAGTGAGACCCCTGTCTCGCGACTCAGTCGCGAGATCTGCAGACTGCAGCAGCAGCCCTCATGGGCACTGCTGAGTGGGACTGGCATCATGGCTGCTTTTATCACTCGCCGTCATCTGAGGGGAGCGCTCGACTTTGTAAAGGATGCCAGGCGCAGAGATCACATTTCGGACACGGACACCCTCAGGTGTGAAGAGCACAGGGCATGCCCTCACCTCACAAAAGGCCCGGCCCCTACATCTTTACAGCTCGTCTTTGTGTGTCGCTGCCGAAAGGGCCGAAGTCCAGGCACTGCAGTGACCGTCCCATCGTCGACATGCTCCCGAAGGCCCACTGCAGCATCCCGTGCGCCAGTGTGCTGTAGAACTGTACATTCATTCTGTAATGCTGTGAGTCCGCTGGCCCAGGTGGCTCTGAGGAGTTCACCTCAACAGTGGTGCCAGATCATGGTATGGCCCGCATCACGTGGGTGAGGGAAATAAAAGCTTCAAGGTGGAAGTTAGCGTCAGCCATAAAGCCAGCAAAGCGTCCAGTGTCTTTTTGCCCCCCTTGCCTCGCATCAAGGCACCACAAATGATGATGAGTAGGGTGCGGCCCCCGGACCCTGCCCTTGTGTAATGCGAGCGCACATTGCCCCTGCTGTGCCCCGAGTAGTAGCGGTGCCCCGGGTGCTGCTCCAGCTTTAGTCTGACCCGGGTCCCGTGGGTGAAGCTTCAGTTGGGCTGACACGCACCTGTACTTCGCGACGAAGCAGCCACCTGCGTCCACGCGAGACTCTCTACCTGCTGCTGTCCAGGCCCGAAGTCAACGGCACTCGGCATGCGCCCTTCCTCTCATGCCTGCCCCATGACAACAGCTACTCCTGGCCTCATGATGGCCATCCTTTGAGCACACGAACGCAACCCCAGACTGGTCTGGTTTCTTCTTGTTGCCCCAGCCTGCATGCTGAAAGGGCAGGGGCCACTGGCACGTGACAGCATCATATCCTGTGGCCCTTCCACTCTGTAAATCGCCCGGGAGGCCATCCGCCGCCAGAGGGGCTCTGAGCAGCAAGGCAGGGACGACTCTAGGGAGAGACGCGGGTCACGCGGCCTAGTGGGGCCGAGAAGAGAGGGGTCGTGTAGGCAGTGTCCTAGGGGGTGTGAAAACCGAGGAGCGGCTGTAGGCCCCGTGAGCTCTGAGGTGTCCTGGAGACTGAGGCGTGGCACATGCCCGCCAACACTTTGAACGTGGTGAGAGGGAGCTTTTGACTTACATTAAAGAGGAGGACATTTTAGGGATTTTAGGCTGGAGACACCTAAAATAAAGCCATTTTGGGCTTATAAAGTACTACTTTATGTTGAATGCTGCTACTTTGCGACCAGTTTAGTTGTTTGTTAAATAAAAAACATCTGTGAGTGAGGTACTCAGAAATGCATTGTATCTCGAAGTCTGTTATGAAGCTCTGTGGTTATACTGAATAAGCAGCTACCTATGTTATATGACATCTCTTTATTAATGTAATAACTGCACTTTCACAATTGCTTTATTAACCTTCCTGCTTTCTCAAATTTGCTTGAAAATGCACCATTTTGCCTCTCTTTTTTCAAAAATTTCTCGGGGGGAAAACCCCCCGAACCCTCCTTATGGTGGTTCGGGCTCGCTCGCTACGCTCGCTCGCAACGGTGCAGTATGCATCATTTTACGCCCACCACTTTCAAATGTCACCAGCCGCCCCTGGATGCAGAGGTGGGTGGCGGACTCACACTCTTCAGACTCTCAGGTGAGCGTACCTCAGTGCGGAAATCTGGAGCCCACGAACATTGAGGGAGTAGTTTGAAAATGGGAGGAGTCCCTGGTGACAGACTTGCCAGGACGTTGAGCGGTCACCATATGCTCTTTGCCTGTCATGACCCAAAGGGGTCAGCATCGAAGAGTGTATCGAACGTGCACTTCCATTTTTGTTTAACTAAAACCCAGTCTCCTTCCGTGAAGATTGTGTCCCGAGCACCTCATCGTCGATCCAGATAAGTCTGCATTTTTGAACTTGCAGCCAAACCCCTTTCACAAGTTTCCTCAACTTCTTAGTGGTCCATTTGGCTACTTAATTTCCATGGCTCTGCCAAACATCAGGGTGGCAGGGCTTTCACCTCTTGTGAACTGGGGAGTGGACCAGTAAGCATGAAGGGCCGAACACAAAGCGGATCAGAGATCATTTCCTTCTACTGCAGCGCTCTGAACCAGTCTCTTCAGTGTACTCATAAATCGTTCAACAACCCCATTTGCCTGTGGCCAGAGGGGGATGCTTTTCTGATGTTTTACTCTCATGCTCGTAAAAAATCTTTGACTTCTCGACTGTTAAAAGGTGGGCCGTTGTCAGACTTTAGGACTGATGGAACACCCCTTGTCACAAAAACATAAGTCAGGACCCCAATGACTTTATCATGCATTGTTGATGGCATGTCCTTTACAAGGGGAAACCTGGAATAATCAATAACGATCACCATTAGTTGATGTCCATTGTTAAGGGGACCAAAGAAATCAGCAGCAATCCTTTCCCATGTTTGCTTCGGCAGATCGGACATTGTCAAGGGGTGCTGCGTTTTCTCGGGAGACAGACAATTACACAAATGACAGGCCGTTAATGCTCTCTCATCTCTTTCATCCCTGCGAGGAAATCCCACTTGATCTTAAAGAGCTCTATTAGTAGCTATAATACCACAATGATGCTTGTGGTACAGTTCAATAACTTGCTGCCTCAAGCTCTCTGGAATGACAACCCTCGTGCCTCGCAAGATAATGCATTCTTGAGTGACAGAGTGTTCTTCTCTTACATTTTTTTACTTTTGATATTCAAACTCATCCATTAGAGGTCTTACATGTTTAATCCAGGACTGTTGTAAAATGGAATCTTTGACAATACTCATGTTATGGTCAGTGTTAGTTGCAGTCAGAATTTGTTCTACAGACTGAGCAGCTGGCACACTAGATTTGAGTATAAAGTTAACATAGGCCTCAGCTGTTTTTGACATAGCAGCAGGACACTGCAATGGAACTTGTGAAAAATAATCAGAAGTATTTTGGTATTTTCCTGGACAGTGTACAATAGTGTAATCATACTCTTGCAGTCTTAACCCCACCACTCAATTCGAAGGGCATCTTGGCTTTTGGATTCCCAAAAATGGCGACCAATGCCTAGTGTCAGTGACAAGTAATCTCACCCCATTCACACGTGTTAGACGAGCTTAGCGTTCAATAGCTCGAAGCAGTTTTATTCACCCGAGAGAGTTTTTCTAAAACTCGGTCATTATCCCTTTTGTTTTACACTCGTGTTTCACAGTTTCTGTTCTTGTCAACATGTTTTTTTCACATTTTGTTCACTCTGCACTGGTTTGATCATCCCTCACCGATTTATCTCTCCTGGATTGAATATAGCCTAATAGCCCGCCGTAGTGGGCTATACCGGCTATTAAAGGCCCACTCCCGCGTTAAAGGCCCGAGCCGAAGGCGAGGGACTTTAACAAGGGTGAGGGACTTTAATAGCCAGTATAGCCCTGCCACTAGAGGGTAGAATGTTCTAACAAATAAAACAAAGGCTTCTCGAAGATCGGGGGATTTAAATCCCCTCGAGCTCCGAGAGGCCTTTGTAAAACATTGGAATGTTGCTCTCCGGGCCTTTACTGGCCCGTAGAAGCAGGCAGCACTCCATTGTCTTCAATGGAGCTCCCAACATTCCAATGTTCTAATACACGGTGTTGACTTGTACTGCACATCACCACGGACCCTCAGATTTACCTGTGGGTATTTTTCACAGTTGTGTTTCTACGTTTCATTACTTACATATTAAATTTCCCGTGACAAAGGGTTCGCCGCGAAATGCATTGGGTACGGATGACTTGACTCATTCCTTTCTACAATGATATTATTCTTTGAAGGAATTTGAACTTGATAACAACTATCTTGTTGAATAAATACTACTTAATTCTAACGTAATGTCCTTTTGCTGATTAACATCGGATGAACCTCCTTCGGTAGTTTGGCTGTGCAATTGGGGGACGTTTACCAGTGGGATAACGCCTTCTACTTCAAGTGTAAAATGTTTCCCATAGAGAAACATATGGAAGTGCTCACAAGCCCACACTACAGCTAGGCTTTCTTTTTCAGGTTGGGAATATGCACATTTGGTCTGCGAAAGACTCCTGCTCGCATAAGCCACAATGTGTCTCTGTGCATTTTTACGACCATTGTGCTGAGCCAGGATAGCACCCAACCCCACTGGGCATGCATCAACCACAATCTCAGTATGCAATTATGGATCAAAATAGGCCATCTCAGTAGCGTTTTCTATGGCATGTTGTATCTTTTTGAAGCTGTGATCACATTCATGAGACCACCTGAACACAGCGTTATTTTTAGTTAGGCCTCCCCATGGTGCACTGACTGTGGCAAAATCACGAATGTACCTGGAACAGTATCTGACCATGCCAAAGAGAGACCACAACATGGTCACATCTCATGGAGGGACTGGTGGATGACAAAGCTTGTACTTTAGCTGAGTCTGGTATCATTCTCCCTTCAGAGAAAACATGGGGGAATAATTTGAGCTTTGTTTTGTGGAACTCACACTTTTCTGCATAAAATGTGTGTCGAAAATTGCCCATTTTGCAGGGTTACCCCAAATCATTTGCCTTCCTCTTCCTCTTTTTCTGACCTAGGTTTTTTTGGCAATAGGACTCTCAGCACTTTACCTTTGCTGACCAGTGCAGAAATGCATGTGCTTCTTGCCAAAACATGTGTATGTTTGTGTATACCTGATGGACGTATTTAGTTTACTTGTAAGTCTCTTGTAAGTTGGTATACAATGTACCCAGGGCCTGTAAATTAAATGCTACTAGTGGGCCTGCAGCACTGATTGTGCCACCCACACAAGAAACTTTTCAAACTTGTCTCAGACCTGCCATTGCAGAGCCTGCGTGTGCAGTGTACTACCACTTCGGCTTAGCCTTTAAAACCACTTGCCAAGCCTTAAACTCCCCTTTTATTACACATAAGTCACTCCTGAGGTAGGCCCTAAGTGACCCTAAGAGAAGGGTGCTGTGTAACTAAAAGGCAAGACATGTATTTTTAGGTTTTACATGTCCTAGCAGTGGCAAACAGCTAAATTCGTTTTTTCACTGCCTCCGTTAGCAAACAACTGTGGCGAGTGGAATTTTGGCCGCTACTGCTACTCGGTCTACTCCACTCCTTGGTTTCGCTGTTGCCGCCGCTGCAGCTGCAGTTTGTCCAGGTCTACACCGAGCCTGGCGTGGCCCATGGCCCCTGGCTCCCAGACCTTCGGCGGTCATCTTGGCTGGAGCCGCTCCGGTGGGGGAGCTGCTGTGGCGCCCGTGGCCAGGAGCGGAGGATCATAGCCGTCAGCAGCCGAGACCATCACTCATCGTTTTCATCATCGTTGCAGTCAGGAGCAGCATTTCAATGGCGTCAGGTGTCTGGCGTCTGGTAGAGACCCCGGGAGACAGCAGAGAGGTACGCTCGAGGTATATGAGCGGTGTACGCCGCGGGAGGCGGGGTCGAGTGTGAGAATCGTTGTGCCCCCCGGGCCTCCCCGGGCCCCCTTGAGGTAAAATTCCTGAGCCGGTGATAATTGACCTTGGGCCCTCTTGACTTTGCCTGGCCCTCCCGGGGTGAAGTCGCCTGTTCGGCTCGCTCATCGCCGCTGACCCCTGGTGGGATATCGGGAGGTCTGCAGGGGGCCCGCGGTTGCAGGAAAACCGAGGGGCAAGGCTTCATCCTCGGTGTTGGAAGCTGAGTGAACAGCTTGCATCCGGGCTCTCGGGCGTTGGTGTGGCTTGCGGGGGCAGTAACCAGGGGAAGTTAACAGCCCAAAGATCATCCAGCCACCCTCCCAGGACCCAGGGCATTGAAATTTGCCTAGTTCAGGCCCCAAGGAGGAAGGTCAAGCCTAACGTGGTACCATACAGCCACTGACAACTGGGCACCCCAATCGAAGGATGACAAAAAAAAAAGCCTCCCAATGCCAAGAAAACGCCCTCGCAAAGACAATCCCCCTGATTCAAGTATCACCTAGAATTCTAAGGAGCGCACAGAATGTAGTCCCCGACCAAAAGTCCTTTCTAAAGACTCCAACAGCAGGTCTCATAACCCAATTTTTATACAAACGTCTCCCAAATGACGAGAATCCCTCCACCCCGACTGACCGATCAGCAAGGGCCAAGGCCAGCAATGGAATGAACCACCTTCTAGGGAGCCCTCCCAACACCAATCCCCTTGCAACACAAGAACAAAGTATAGACATCATGAGATGCCGGTCTCAATCCTGTTCTTGGCCGTGTTGCTCCCCAGGAAACAACCATAAACATGCAAGTGATCCACCCGTTGACACCACTGCTCCAACCCTAGGAAACCACGAGCAGGTTGTCACAGCCCAAATACACTGCCATCAACAACTCACTCTGCAGTCTCCCGTCCAGCCAACTCCCTTAGAGCCTTCAGGACCGGGACCAACCAAGACAGAAGTGTCAGAGTGTCAACAAAACTTTGGGTGTTTATCACCGATATTTCTTCAAAATTTGGAATCAAAGATACAAAGAACTCTGGAGCTCACCCCAAAGCTCTTCAGAATGGCCAATGAAACCCGGCTCTCTCCCCCCCACCCAAAGTTTTCAAAGCCAAAGTCCTCATAACAGCAGTTTCATTAATGACCCAGGACCAACTTCAACCGGTGAAATAAACCACTCCACGGCAAGGGCACTACTCTGGCAATCCAATAAAATGGAGTTACAAATTGACCTCCTATCTACCATTGCACAACGTCTAGTGGAGCTGAGCAACAAGGTGGACTTCTTAGAGAATAAGCTTTGTGATAATCAGAATAACCGGCTCTGCACCTGTTCGTGTGCAGTACTCATCGATAAATGGGCAACACTACCAAAAATTCTAACAGACTTGGTAGTCTCATTAAAGGTACAAACAGGAGGCACCACTTGCCCGTCGAACAACAGTGGTACTGCAGCTATTACAAACTGTGCCGACCCTCAAGCTAACTCAGCCATAAATAATTTGGGCAAACCCTTAACAAAGCCCGATAATCAAGTTCTACTCGTATCTACTAAACTTTCCACCAGCCCACCCAGACTCAATTCCAGTCCCCGTACCTTACACTCAGGGAAGGATCTTGAGGGCAATGCTCCCATTCAGATAAGAAAAGTTGAACCTTTCTCGAGGAGGGCCAAGAAAAATTAAAGAAACAAGAGAAAAAGGCCAAAGCCGCAAAAAATGTTGCCCTCTTACTATCAACCCATACTCAAATATCACAAATGAACAATGACAAAACACGGATTTATCCAATTTTCACCAAAAAGCATGCCCCAAGCAACCTAACACCTACAGCATCAATTCCATGAGATGCCAAACAAGTGACTGATAGGCCATTACAGCCAACTCCCCGAGCGGGGGATTCGCACAGCCTATCAGGCAGTAGCGGCACGTGGAGGGAGTTCCGTGGGGCGGTGAGGCGGGGCGGGGGAGGGGCAGGGTGGGGGGTAGTAAACACCGGAATATGGATGAAGGGAGGTAAGTAAACAATTCAATAAATAAAACGAATTTCGTTGCGCGCGCTACATCGCATCGTCGTCACACCCATGTGGGGCTAACACCAGAAGAAATAGCTCAAATGGCAGACTGGGGTATTGACATTGCATTCCCCGTACCTGAGAAATACCCACACATGCTAGCAGCATCACCACCAACGAAGGAAGTCCACTCGGTCCTAAGGGGGACAGCGAGCAACCAACTAGGGAAAAGTTTAGCCGCAGAGCCAAGACTTTACAACGCCTACAGGATAACAAGCACTTTTGACCACAGGACAGTTCATATCAGTGGGCCAAGGCATACCCCCAGGCATGGTACTCGGACTTGTCCAGAAGGCCAGCTACCACAATGGCATTTCTAACACCATAAAGGCTGCTCGCCATCTGATCAGCACCAGAACCCCGGGAAATAACATACAGCTGTCCATCACATCCTGGAATGTTGCAGGGTTAAAAAGACTGTGTGGGTTCAATTCAGTAAGCAATTACTTTTGAGAAAATGACATCCTGTGCCTACAAGAGACATGGGCCACCGAACCTTTAATTCTCCCAGGTTTTTACGAACTTCATTCTGCAGCCATAAAACGTAACATCTTCGGGTGAGCATCTGGTGGGCTCTCAATTTTTATTAATCAAGCTCGCAGAATAGAGACAACCTTAATAGCAACTAACACCTTAGATCTGCAAGTGGTACTCATTAGCAGATTAAAAAGTAACAACAACTCAATTCGTCTTTTGTTAACTAACTGCTATGTCAACCCCGCTTCTCAGCAAAAAAACAAGTACTAAAAATATTGACAACAAAAATGGATCATCTCATAAACAAATATGTCTCACACTTTACAATTCTTGTCGGGGACTTTACCGGGTATTCGAAAATGCACTCCCTACCTCATACTGAAGCTGCCCCTCTGCAGTGGCTTCTTCACACTCAAAATATGGTTTCTGCCCACACCATCAAAAAAGCTGCGGATCCTCTCTGGCTTCCTCTCCCCTCTTTCAGGGATAAGTCTACAATAGACTATATCTTTATTTCGGACACCTGGTATCATACTTTAACAACTTCGAAGTGGTCAATAGGGATGAGAGTGACCACAGGCCACTGAGGGTAACCCTTCAGCTAAACGGGAAAACCGCAAAACAATTGGAAACTCTGGGGGTTTCAACTGGAGAAGAGCGTCATGAAGTTCTGAGCAGAATAAAATGGTCTACAAATCTTGGTCCAAAACTCCTGGAGTGGATTACATATAAAGAGTCGAACCCCATAGACACAAGCACTGTCTCCCCCCTGGAGCACTGGAAAGCACTCCTAGCAGAATTAAAATCCGTCCTAGGGGGACAAACTGGAATCTCCCAAGCGCAGGATATCTATCCCCAACGACTATTTTCACAAATCAAACCAAGGGCCCTAATTCACAACAAGCGCAGTCTCTTAAAGGCCTTGAAGGCAAGAAGAAAAGGAGCCAAAAATCCCCAAAGACAGGCAATAACAGCGCTTCGCGCGGAACATAGAAAGAAAGTTTGGGAAACATGATCAAAGAAAATCGAGGCAGAATGGCTGTTACCCTTCTTAAAGAAAGGGGACACATTCAACTTTGGAGATATATTAAGCAACATAGTCACACCGGTCAGTCTAAAGGAAACGGAGTGGCAGCTATGGAGTGGGTTAAATATGCAAAGCAGTTGTACTCAATCCATCAGAATACGATTCCCCCCAGTAACACACAAAGTCGTCAAAACACCTATCATCACTGAGGCCGAGATAACCATCCTGATTAAAAGAATGAGGACAGATGGCGCTCCAGGTCCCAACGGAGTCCCTGCATCAGTGTTTAAAGCCTCACACAAATTCTGGGCAGAACAGTTAACACCACTTTACAAGTATGCTTTAGCCACTTCTACTGTCCCATCGTTGTGGAAAGGCTCAATACTTTTTCCTATTTATAAAAAAGGGGACAGCACGAAACCTGAAAATTACCGGCTCATTGCTCTATTAGATATAGAAGCAAAAGCATATGCCAGAATACTGCTGAAAGAACTAGAAACCTGGGCCAAAGATCATAACATCCTTCCCTTCTTTCAATCCGGTTTCAGGCCCCAAAGCTCCACCATAGACAACATCTTAGTTCTGGGACATTTGTCACTCCGCGCGACCCAGCCATCACAATTACCCCTTTTCTGCTGCTTCGTGGACTACAGTGCAGCTTTTGACCTGGTTGATCGAGGGAAGCTGTGGGAAAAACTGGACTCTTGGGGAATCCCCCAACAGCTGCTAAAGGCAATAATTGCCCTACATCAGGGGACCTGGGTCCGTATTAAGACCAGCCAAACGACTGTAACAGCTAAGGTACTAACTAATAATGGCCTAAAACAAGGGTGTGTCCTAGCCCCTCTACTTTTTAATCTTTACACAGCCGACCTGGGAAAAGCCCTGGAGGGGGCAAGTCTACTAACACCAAGGCTGGGGAATGTGCGGCTCCAAATTCTCCAGTACGCTGATGACATAGTAATAAAGGATCACACTAGGACAGGCCTACAGAAAGCTTTAGATGCCCTGCATAGGTTTAATCAAAAGAACAACCTCCTGGTGAATCAGGAGAAGACCAGGATACTTATCTTTGGGAAGTACCACCGAAAGAAGACAGCACAATGGCGCCTAGGTGACCTGCAAATCAGAACATGCATAAGTTATAATTATCGGGCCTCAGGTTATTGGAAGGGGCCAAACCCACAGCCCACCTGAAACATCTAAGAAGCAAGGGGGCCGGCATCATTTACAGTTTGAGAAGCCTTAATCAGCGACTTCATAGTCTGACTGCAGAACCCATTTTGAAAGTTCTAAGAGCAAAACTAGTTCCCTCTCTTAACTATGGCCACTTAGTCTTCCCTGGTGCCTTTACCAAGCTCCTCACGAACCACCAAATTTCTGCCTATAATAAGGTTCTAGCTCTCCTACGACAGGCTAGGAGAGCAAGAGTAAGGCTGGAGCTGGGACTCATTCGTCCGGACATCACTTGCTCAGGGGACATATTAAAATACTATATTAGTACCCTGCGTGCCCCAGCATCCTCATTGAAAACGCAAATTAAAACAATCTTTGAAGAGGGTGGCTCTCCATGGCAGGCTCAGTTGGTAGCAGCCACAAAATTATTGGAAATAGACGTCCAAAACCTGCACAACCCAGACATCCCTATAATAGCCTGGAAAAAAACAGTGAACACACAGGTCAAGAAAATATCTTATGAAAGGGACCTGGAAAGTTTACATCATCAATCCAACCTCTCTTCACTGGACACCTCCTACATCGTGGGAAAACCACAGTCTTATTTTGAGCAAGCCTTGACAGTCCTGGCCCGGAAAAGAATTACTTATATGAGACTTCTCGCATTGCCCATTGCGGACTTTAATCCATCCTGGGCCCGGCAGGACAATTCAGTCGCCTGTCGACTCTGCAGTTACCATCGTGAATCCTGGCTTCATTTGCTGTGCTGCTACCCAAAGTTAGCTAGCGAGCGGCACCGTCTGTTACTCCCTATTTGTAGGTCTCATGGCCTTGTACAATGCAGAGAAGTTTCAGACCTGTGCTTCTCTGCTAATACATCTCAAACTGTCGCTCGGCTAGGGAAATTTATAGACGCAATCCGGGCCGCACTGATACAGAAAATTGAGACACAAAAAGCAACCAGCAGGCCATTAAGCAAGAGAGACCATGACAAAACTCTTCTCTAAGTTTCACGGACCTGCACTTTATTGCCAGTTTGGACAACAGTTTTTTAATGTTTTTAATTCCCTTTTAGTTTTAGCAATCTGAGTGAGATATTAATTATTTCTTTTCTTTCTTATAGTATATTGAAATGATAGTATATTGTAACGATTTTAAGTAATTGAACAATAAAGCTCAATATATACACTGCTGTGAAGCCTACTCCTTCCATATGCTAGCATTGGGAATTCCTTAAAACATATTTTAAGCTGTAATTCTTGAATGGAAAGGGTAGCTACTTCATGTTTAATATCTTTGGAATTGTGGTGATAAATCCTCTTTAATGGCAAAGTTGGATTTGATATTACCATTTTACAAATTATACTTTTGGAAAGTGGACATTTCTGTGCTCTTAACTTTGCTCTGTGTGCCTGCAGCCAGTCTCCAATATATGTCTGGACTGGGTGACAGCTACACTTTATGCATTGCCTCTAGTCACAACACAGGAAGGGCTGGGTGTGACAGGGAACTCTTCAGCAGATTGAGATCTTTCCTGGGCTGGAAGGGCGAGAGGATGCTCACACTTACATCTGAATAGGTTGTGTCCTGCCTTCACACAAAGGGCTGATTTACCACCCACTGGTAGACTGGAGCCAGGGCTGGGTTGAAAAGGATCCTTGTGCACTATAGAGAACTGCTCTGAAGTCACCACTACATCAAAGGCACTTTTTGGTATAAGTACCGGGGTCTGGCGCTCTACCAAATCAGTTCACTACTGGGCCGGGGAAGAGCTCTGTTAGAGTAAGACTGCTGTGCTGAAAAGATTGCCACTTTGCTGTGACTGACTGTTCTGTGGAACTACTTCTCTGCTTTGCTGAGCTGCCCTACTGATCTCTGCCCTTCTGAGGATGAGGACTGGACCCATCTCACTTGAACCCAGAGTGACTCCAAGGGCTTGCTGGCTTGCCTCCTGTTTTCTGAAGTCTGAGGGACACAAACGACTTCCTGCAGTCCTGCTGGTGCTGCTGGACTCTGCAGTCCATGAGTCCTAGCCTTGCCTGAAGTGCCCCCTCCAGTCCTGGGCATCTGAAGTGGGTTTGCAGCTGTTTTAATCGTCGACACAGCAGCAGCTTTGTGCCGCCTGGTGCCGACGCATGGCCCTGCGATGCAGCGGCCTCTCAATAACAGCGTTTCCAGCATGGCTTGACGACGACAGCGATCCGATCGCCAAAGTTGCTTGACGACGACAGCGCACCTCGACATTGATGCAGAGCCTGCATTGAAAAAGGGTTCATCACCGAAGTTTCAGTCGATGGCACAGATCGGAGCGGATGCTTGCTTCCTCGACTCAAGTCTTCAAAGTCAACAAAAGCTCTAAGGAACTTTGGTAGTGGGTCCTGTAGCCGGTCAGCCTGTACTGTCGATTTGCACAAGTCCCTCACGACCTCAAGTAACCTTTGGGCTGCTAGTGACTTCTAAGCACTATATGCCACATGTGCTAACATTTCCGTTTGCAAATTCCTAATAGCAAATTTTTGCAATTCGCTATTAGGAAATAGTGAACAGCTATGTTCTAATGTGTCTTTGACACATTTAGCGATTCTCAATTTGATTACAATTGACCAACCTCATTAATATTCATGAGGTAGGTTGCAAGTTGCGATCCATTGGGAATCTCTAGAAACACAGGGATGGTGGCCTGCAGGGGGCAGACCACCATGTCGGTGTTTGCTTTTAAATAAAGTAATTTTTTTTTTTTTTTTAAAGAAACCCGTTTTCCTTAAAGGAAAATGGGACATGTTCTAAAAAGGAAAATGAAAACTTTTCTTTTCAGTTTTTTAAGAGTAGGCAGTTGTTGACTGCCTGCTCTCAAAAAACATTTTCGCATACATTCAGAAAGTTGAAGGGGTGCCTTGGGGACACCTACCAGTTTGCGAATTGAATTTGGTGGTAAAAAGTGAATGTTTTGCAAAAGCTTTTTTGTCACAAAACATTCATACACACCACTGCAAAACCCCCTTAACACGGCCCTTCCTAATATCAAATCACTAACGTATAATTCGATAAAAGGTTACCAAATCCAAAATAGGGTTTGGTACATAGACAAAAGGCTTTTTACCAGTTACAAACGGCCCAATTCTGCAAATCGGGCCATTTGCAACCGGGAAAAAGCTGCATGCATGTGGCCCTTTATCTTTAAAAATTCATATCTCGACTTCTGCTTATTCGATTTTTTTCATTTTGAACTTGTTTTACTAAGATACATATTCACTAGTTTTCTAAACCTGTGTGGAGTCTTTTTGTGGTGTTTTCATTCAGTTACTGTATCTTAAATCTTACACAAATACTTTAAACATTGCCTCTTAGGTTAAGCCTGGCTGCTCTATGCCTAGCTACCAGACAGTGAGCACAGGTTAATTTAGGGGGTGTTTCTGACTTACCCTGACTATGGTGGGGGTCCTTACTTCGACAGGGTGTGAACCTCGGCCAACTAGAGACCCCATTTCTAACAATGTGAGACCTGAATCAGCAAATAAATGGCAGACTTGTGTCAGGGCTTTGTCATGTTCTTTTCGAGTAGCCCCAAACACCAATATGTCATCACTGTAATAAAAGGCGTGTTTAGCAGGCTGTATTATGTGTCGAATGACATCCTGAAAAGGTTCTGCTGCTGATGACACCTCAAAACTGAATTATTTACATAACTGAACAAACCAACATGAGTCGAAAAGGTAATAACCTACCAGCAATTTCCTTCCAGTTCAAGTTGATGATAGCCTTTGTTCAGATCAAGGCGGGAAAAGACTTTGACACCATTCAGCTGTGTAATCATATATGTAATATGTGTGCCTGGATGGCGTTCCCTCTCAATTGGCTTGTTAGCTTGGCGCATGTCAGCAAAAATGCCCATGGCTGCTCCATTGTCCTTTTTTGGCACCACCACAATGGGCAAAACCCATGGCGTTAGACTAGTAGAGTATTCAATTATGTCAAATTTTAATAGTGTTTCTCAATTACTTTTCAACAGCTGCCTGTAGGTGAAAAGCAATTTGGTGAAGTCGTTGAGCAATAGGACAAATGTCCTCATTAATGTGAAGCTCCACTTTCATGGTTTTTAGCTTTCCAAGTCTGTGAAACAATGATGGAAATTGACTTACTATGTCCGCATGTGCATTTACATTGTAGTTGATAGAAATCAGACCCATGACAGCAGCAGTGCTGAAAATGCGTACGCTTGATGAAGTGCCTTGAAGAACATGTATTTGCACTTGTACCATAGTCTTCTTGTGTCGCATGGTTGCTACAAATGATCCTTGACTCTGTAATGGCATAGAAGCATGCCATGTGTATAGCTTTGTTTTCGATATTGTGAGCCGGGGCACCGGAGACCGTTCATGGTGCGTTACGGCAGGCATGATGTTTATTGATGCACCACTGTCGATGATAAAAGGTATGGGACAACCATTCACTTTGAGTGTGATCATAGGTCAATGTCCAAAGGACTTTGGTTGTTTCACATGGCCATCTCTTTTGGACGTGGACTCTTCTCTGCATGAAGCCAAACCCATGTGAGCAAATGGCTCACTTGTAGACATCGTCACTGAACAACCATCTTCTTCACCGTCGCTCAACATTGAAGAACTTTTGGACTATGACTTGTATGACGATCGACATCGTTCTGTTTCCACGTGCCTCAAATGATGTCGTTGCTTCACTTTTCGGGCGTGGCTGACATGACGTCATTGGTTTCTCTTTCGCTCTACACACAGCCATGAAATGGTTTTCGTTCCCTCAGCTTTTGCAAACCTGTCCAATGGCGGGACATTTACCATAATGAGGAAAGGTGAATCCGCATCAGAAACACAGTTTCTTTGTTTTTGGAAACAGCACTTTATAGTCCTTTACCATGTATCTCTTCTTACGTTTCATGGTCAATGCTGATTCACCATGGGCTCCATCGACCTCAATATCAGCAGCCTGTCTATTTGCACACTCTTCTGCTCTTGCAGCCATGAGCATTGCTTCTAGGCTGAGTGTCTCATGCAGTATACGTCAACTGAATGAGTCAGACAGGCAACCAATGATTACTCAAAGTCGTATGGCTTCTTCATCATTGAACCCATTGAACTTGCAATGTTTGATGAGAATCTCGAGTCTCTCAGCAAATTCATCCATTGTTTCTCCAGCCTGCAGTCTGGCTTGGTTGAAGATGAATATATGATGTTACAACGCATGCAATTACAACGCATGCTTTTACAACACAGTCTTTACATCGCAACTACCATTACATTGCATGACGCATGTCATTACAACGTATTTTAAAAAACTACCATTACAACGCATTCCATTACAGCGCATACCATTTCAACGCATACCATTACAATGCATAATACTTTTAGGGCAACAGTAGGGTAAGTGTTGGATAGCGTCGGGGTAAAAATTACTATTCCCACTCCAGTGAGTGCAACAGTAGGGAAAGTGTTGGATAGTGTAGGGGTAAAATTTACTATTCCCATGTACCCCAAAACCCATACCCACCCTAAAGCTAAACAAATCTCCATTACTTACCTTATAATACGTTGTAATGGCATGCGTTGTAATGGTATGCGTTGTAATGGCATGCGCTGTCGTGACATGCATTGTAATGGCATGCATTGTAATGGCATGCGATATAAAGGCAGTTGCGCTGTAACAGTTGCGTTGTAAAGGTAGGTCGTTGTAATGACTGCGTTGTAATGGATGTTTCCCGTTGAAGATGTACCTTTAATAGTCAAATTTCGGCCTGGATTGAACTTGACTTCAGCTTGTGGTATTTTCTTTATCGCTTCTTTTACTCCATCACCTGCAAGGTTCTTTAAGTATTTGATGATTTTCTTGGCACTTGCTTCTTCTAGGGCATCAATGATATCATTGAATTTTTCAATCCAGGCAGTCCATCTGGCACCAATATTCAGCTTTTTGGCTGTATTGAAAGGTAGTGGCGACGCCATATCTGACCTTCTTCTCTCCAGCCATCGGAGACCTTCACAATCTCGAGGACTTCATGCGTTTTGCTGTGCGCAACCAGCAATTTCGATGGGCGTTGCTTTGGGCACCAACAGCTCCGTATGCACAACCCTGTGCGTTCTCCTGGGTCATTGTTCCCGGTGCTCAGGATGGATGGCTCTCTTAACTCTGGCGCTCTGGTAAGTACACTTGTACTGTTTGTTCCTGGTTGCTGCTGCGTTAATGCTTCTTGACGCCTGCTGGCTTCTGCTTTTTGGTGCACTTTTACACATGGCTATCGCTGCCTTCAGCACCTCTCTGTACCAGGTTATCGCTGCCTTTAGCGCCGTTTGTACCTGGTTGTTGTTGCCTTTAGCATTCCCCTGTATGAATGATGGCTCTCTGTTATGCAGTTGCGCAGTATGTCTTCTTTCGGGCTTGCCACCCGGTTCCTGGTCGTCTGCGACTGAACATTTTCGTAGGGCCTTCTTCAAAAGCCTTCTACTGGCTGGAGCAGCATTTTGACCCAACTTACACCAACCATCGATTAACACCTCAACCAAGGCACAAGTGGCATGCACAAGAAGTTTGCTAACACTTCGGCAAACTCTCTGAGAGAGCACTTTCGGATCTTGGTGTTGCAGATGCCCTGACTCGTCGCCAGTTGTAGCGCCCTACCCAGCCTGTAGGTATGCAAATGAATACACCACACTCACGGAGCTCTGTACTATGTCTTTATTCTTTAGGGTGCAAACGTTAACTCCACTCCCATTGCATCATCAAGTTTGTTTAAAGGCACATAGGCTCATCCAACACTTATGTCATGCCTACGGATTCCTTCAGGGACCAGAAGGACCCCACTATACACATATATACAAAACACTACAGACTCTCATGAAATATTCTAAAACATCAAGAATTGCATATTCAAGCGAACCTTTCCCAGTGAGGTTAGGAGAGTTACTCCTTCCCAAGAAAATTGAGCCACACTCTTTTACATCACAATTTTTATCACTAACTGGCTAAAAAGCCATATGATTTACAAGCAGTTCTGAAGGACTCTTGTGTAATATTTTAACACATTTATTGTGTACCATACAAAATCCATTATCCCCAGATGTTTTTGGGGTGTCCCTCCATTGAAACATCTGGTATTCAATTTTATGTGGCCTCCTACTATTCTCAACGTAAACAGACACCATTTTTCATTTTCCTCCATTTCTGTCTTACATCTCCTTTCGGATTCTGATGTTGCCCCTTAACCATCACCAGCAGAAGTGCAGTTGTTTATTATTTTTCAGAATTCTTTCATATGGCCACCACTTGGTACTCACAAGGGCCCTTTGTGGTCCTCCCTTTGCCTCAGTTTAAAACAGAATACTACCAGACACACTGTTGTCCTCAGTCAATGTGTTCACTCCAGACTTGGTGTTCGCTGTATCATGCTGTTGAACGCTGGTCCTTGCCAAAACTACATCCTGTAGGTGGAGCCCTGATTGTTTCACAGTTTCTGGTCCCTATTTATAAACAGACACATACATATATGCTTTCTGGACTGCCCACTGTGTTAGCTCAGATCCACACTCCATTACTGGTTTCCTTGTTTCCCTTGTTATGTCTCCTGGCTTCTTTAGTCTTTGCTTCTCCAAATCCCAGTGCAGCCTTCCCTCCCATGGTAGAGCTCTGATTCCCAGCATCTGTCTAATTACTAACACCTATCTGGCACGCTCTCTCCCTGCACCAGAGCTGCCAATTACATCTTCCCAATGCAGCTCTGCAAGATAGTCCCAGGTCCTTGCATGGTGTCTGCTCCAGACAAGGTTTTTTCTCTGAATTTTGAGACTTGCAGTCATGTTTATTCCATTGAACTTGGCAGCTGTGCCAATGAGGTCATGGCTCAAAGTTTTCACAATTGTGTTGCTTCTGAGACCCTCTGTGAGCTTTGCACATTATTTCTTGATTTGACAGTAGCTGTCTTGCTTATATAGTCTCTTCCTGTCCATGGCTCTTTTATGATGAAGTTCCTCTGTTGCTGTTCTGTTATTTGATGTTGTAGCTACCTTGGCCCTGTATTCCAGAGCTCCCTGTTCTGCCTCCATACTTCCAGTCCTGGGGACGCATTACAGTAATGCCGCATTTTCATTGCTTGCGCGGGCGTACCTTTAAAAAGGTATGCCCGGTGTAACCAATGAAAATGCATCATATCATAAATGCGCTGCCCCTAGGGCAGCCCCAATCTCGCGTTGCCATGGGGACAACGCATTCCTGTGAAAAGTGGCGTGGCTGCTTTAAAGTAGCAGTTCCATGTTTATACTGTGCAGGCGGCAACCCACATGCACTTTGAAGGGTGATTAGATCTCCCCTTGCAGGCTGGTGCAGTCACTGACTGCAACTGCCTGCAAAGTGATGTCTGAGGGGTCCATAGGACCCACTTTACCCCCACCAGAGGGCTGCTCTTAGGAGGTGCAAAAGGTGGCATGCTGTCAGTGCACCTCCTGACAGCTTCTTTGCCTCTACGCCCACCTCTGTAATGCAGCGCGGGTGCAGAGGCAAAGGGATTCCCTCATTTGCATGGGGCACAACTCCATGCAAATGAGGGAACGCCCCCTACAAATAGCGATGGTTCTTTATGTGCACCAGCGCTATCCGTATTACAGAAGGGGATGCACAAGCATCTGCGGCCCCTTCTGTAACATCAAAGTGCCCCGGGGGCATGCAAAGCAGGCACAAATGCCTGTTTCACCCCCGGGGCACTCTCTGTAAAATGGTCCCTGTTCTTCTTTGCATTACAGATTCCTTGTCCTGTATCCCAGAGCTCCCTGTTCTGCCACCATGCTTCCTGTCCTCTTCTGCTTTGTATTGTAGATTCCTTGACCTGTATTCCAGAGTATTCTGTTCTACCTCCATACTTCCTGTCCTGTTCTGCTTTGTAATTTAGATTCCTTGACCTGTATTCCAGAGTATTCTGTTCTGCCTCCATACTTCCAGTCATGTTCTTTGTATTGTAGGTTCCTTGTCCTGAATTCCGGAGCTCTCTGTTCTGCCTCAATACCTCCAGTCCTGTTCTTTGTATTGCAGGTTACTTGCCCTGTATTCAGGAGCTCAGTGCTCTGCCTCCATACTTCCAGTCTAGTTCTTTGTATTGTAGATTCCTTGTCCTGTATTCCAGAGCTCCCTGTTCTGTCTCCATACTTCCAGTCTAGTTCTTTGTATTGTAGATTCCTTCTCCTGTATTCTGGAGCTCCCTGTTCTGCCTCCGCACTTGCAGTCCTGTTCTTGGTTGTATTGTAGGTTCCTTGCCCTGTATTCCAGAGCTCCCTGTTCTGCCTCCAAGTTGCAGACCTGTGCTTTGTATTGCAGGTTGCTTGCCCTGTAGTACAGAGCTCTCTGTTCTGCCTCCATACTTCCAGTCCTGTTCTTTGTATTGTAGATTCCTTGCCCTCCATTCCAAGCTCCCTGTTCAGCCTCCATAATTCCAGTCCTGTTTGTATTGCTTTGTAGATTCTTTGTCCTGTATTCCAGAGCTCCCTGGTCTGCCTCCATACTTCCGGTCTGGTTCTTCTTTGTATTGCAGGTTGCTTGACCTGTATTCCAGAGCTCCCTGTTCTGTCTCAATACTTCCAGTCTAGTTCTTTGTATTGTAGATTCCTTGTCCTGTATTCCGGAGCTCCCTGTTCTGCCTCCGCACTTGCAGTCCTGTTCTTGTTTGCATTGTAGGTTCCATGCCCTGTATTCCAGAGCTCCCTGTTCTGCCTCCTTATTTTCAGTCCAGTTCTTTGTATTGCTGATTCCTTGTCCTCTATTCCAGAGCTCCCTGTTCCGCCTCCATAGTTCCAGCCCTGTTCTTTGTATTGTAGGTTCCTTGCCCTGTATTCCAGAGCTCCCTGTTCTGCCTCCGCACTTGCAGTCCTGTTCTTGTTTGTATTGTAGGTTCCTTGCCCTGTATTCCAGAGCTCCCTGTTCTGCCTCCAAGTTGCAGACCTGTGCTTTGTATTGCAGGTTGCTTGCCCTGTAGTCCAGAGCTCTCTGTTCTGCCTCCATACTTCCAGTCCTGTTCTTTGTATTGTAGATTCCTTGCCCTCCATTCCAAGCTCCCTGTTCTGCCTCCATAATTCCAGTCCTGTTTGTATTGCTTTGTAGATTCTTTGTCCTGTATTCCAGAGCTCCCTATTCTGCCTCCATACTTCCGGTCCTGTTCTTCTTTGTATTGCAGGTTGCTTGACCTGTATTCCAGAGCTCCCTGTTCTGTCTCCATACTTCCAGTCTAGTTCTTTGTATTGTAGATTCCTTGTCCTGTATTCCGGAGCTCCCTATTCTGCCTCTGCACTTGCAGTCCTGTTCTTGTTTGCATTGTAGGTTCCTTGCCCTGTATTCCAGAGCTCCCTGATCTGCCTCCTTGCTTCCAGTCCAGTTCTTTGTATTGCAGATTCCTTGTCCTGTATTCCAGAGCTCCCTGTTCTGCCTCCATAGCTCCAGCCCTGTTCTTTGTTTTGTAGGTTCCTTGCCCTGTATTCCAGAGCTCCCTGTTCTGTCTCCATACTTCCAGTCTAGTTCTTTGTATTGTAGATTCCTTGTCCTGTATTCCGGAGCTCCCTGTTCTGCCTCCGCACTTGCAGTCCTGTTCTTGTTTGTATTGTAGGTTCCTTGCCCTGTATTCCAGAGCTCCCTGTTCTGCCTCCAAGTTGCAGACTTGTTCTTTGTATTGCAGGTTGCTTGCCCTGTAGTCCAGAGCTCTCTGTTCTGCCTCCATACTTCCAGTCCTGTTCTTTGTATTGTAGATTCCTTGCCCTCCATTCCAAGCTCCCTGTTCTGCCTCCATAATTCCAGTCTTGTTTCTATTGCTTTGTAGATTCTTTGTCCTGTATTCCAGAGCTCCCTGGTC
Source organism: Calotriton arnoldi (assembly GCA_963921515.1). NCBI lineage: Eukaryota > Metazoa > Chordata > Amphibia > Caudata > Salamandridae > Calotriton > Calotriton arnoldi. The sequence goes on along the minus strand of CAWUFW010017486.1, from coordinate 96,078 downwards.
TGCCTCCATACTTCCGGTCCTGTTCTTCTTTGTATTGCAGGTTGCTTGACCTGTATTCCAGAGCTCCCTGTTCTGTCTCCATACTTCCAGTCTAGTTTTTTGTATTGTAGATTCCTTGTCCTGTATTCCGGAGCTCCCTGTTCTGCCTCCGCACTTGCAGTCCTGTTCTTGTTTGTATTGTAGGTTCCTTGCCCTGTATTCCAGAGCTCCCTGTTCTACCTCCTTACTTCCAGTCCAGTTCTTTGTATTGCAGATTCCTTGTCCTGTATTCCAGAGCTCCCTGTTCTGCCTCCATAGTTCCAGCCCTGTTCTTTGTATTGTAGGTTCCTTGCCCTGTATTCCAGAGCTCCCTGTTCAGTCTCCATACTTCCATTCTAGTTCTCTGTATTGTAGATTCCTTGTCCTGTATTCCGGAGCTCCCTGTTCTGCCTCTGCACTTGCAGTCCTGTTCTTGTTTGTATTGTAGGTTCCTTGCCCTGTATTCCAGAGCTCCCTGTTCTGTCTCCATACTTCCAGTCTAGTTCTTTGTATTGTAGATTCCTTGTCCTGTATTCCGGAGCTCCCTGTTCTGCCTCCCAAGTTGCAGACTTGTTCTTTGTATTGCAGGTTGCTTGCCCTGTAGTCCAGAGCTCTCTGTTCTGCCTCCATACTTCCAGTCCTGTTCTTTGTATTGTAGATTCCTTGCCCTCCATTCCAATCTCCCTGTTCTGCCTCCATAATTCCAGTCTTGTTTGTATTGCTTTGTAGATCCTTTGTCCTGTATTCCAGAGCTCCCTGGTCTGCCTCCATACTTCCGGTCCTGTTCTTCTTTGTATTGCAGGTTGCTTGACCTGTATTCCAGAGCTCCCTGTTCTGTCTCCATACTTCCAGTCCTGTTCTTTGTATTGCAGATTCCTTGCCCTGTATTCCGGAGCTCCCTGTTCTGCCTCCGCACTTGCAGTCCTGTTCTTGTTTGTATTGTAGGTTCCTTGCCCTGTATTCCAGAGCTCCCTGTTCTACCTCCTTACTTCCAATCCAGTTCTTTGTATTGCAGATTCCTTGTCCTGTATTCCAGAGCTCCCTGTTCTGCCTCCATAGTTCCAGCCCTGTTCTTTGTATTGTAGGTTCCTTCCCCTGTATTCCAGAGCTCCCTGTTCAGTCTCCATACTTCCATTCTAGTTCTCTGTATTGTAGATTCCTTGTCCTGTATTCTGGAGCTCCCTGTTCTGCCTCTGCACTTGCAGTCCTGTTTTTGTTTGTATTGTAGGTTCCTTGCCCTGTATTCCAGAGCTCCCTGTTCTGCCTCCTTGCTTCCAGTCCAGTTCTTTGTATTGCAGATTCCTTGTCCTGTATTCCAGAGCTCCCTGTTCTGCCTCCATAGTTCCAGCCCTGTTCTTTGTATTGTAGATTCCTTGTCCTGTATTCCGGAGCTCCCTGTTCTGTCTCCATACTTCCAGTCTAGTTTTTTGTATTGTAGATTCCTTGTCCTGTATTCCGGAGCTCCCTGTTCTGCCTCCGCACTTGCAGTCCTGTTCTTGTTTGTATTGTAGGTTCCTTGCCCTGTATTCCAGAGCTCCCTGTTCTGCCTCCAAGTTGCAGACTTGTTCTTTGTATTGCAGGTTGCTTGCCCTGTAGTCCAGAGCTCTCTGTTCTGCCTCCATACTTCCAGTCCTGTTCTTTGTATTGTAGATTCCTTGCCCTCCATTCCAAGCTCCCTGTTCTGCCTCCATAATTCCAGTCTTGTTTCTATTGCTTTGTAGATTCTTTGTCCTGTATTCCAGAGCTCCCTGGTCTGCCTCCATACTTCCGGTCCTGTTCTTCTTTGTATTGCAGGTTGCTTGACCTGTATTCCAGAGCTCCCTGTTCTGTCTCCATACTTCCAGTCTAGTTTTTGTATTGTAGATTCCTTGTCCTGTATTCCGGAGCTCCCTGTTCTGCCTCCGCACTTGCAGTCCTGTTCTTGTTTGTATTGTAGGTTCCTTGCCCTGTATTCCAGAGCTCCCTGTTCTACCTCCTTACTTCCAGTCCAGTTCTTTGTATTGCAGATTCCTTGTCCTGTATTCCAGAGCTCCCTGTTCTGCCTCCATAGTTCCAGCCCTGTTCTTTGTATTGTAGGTTCCTTGCCCTGTATTCCAGAGCTCCCTGTTCAGTCTCCATACTTCCATTCTAGTTCTCTGTATTGTAGATTCCTTGTCCTGTATTCCGGAGCTCCCTGTTCTGCCTCTGCACTTGCAGTCCTGTTCTTGTTTGTATTGTAGGTTCCTTGCCCTGTATTCCAGAGCTCCCTGTTCTGTCTCCATACTTCCAGTCTAGTTCTTTGTATTGTAGATTCCTTGTCCTGTATTCCGGAGCTCCCTGTTCTGCCTCCAAGTTGCAGACTTGTTCTTTGTATTGCAGGTTGCTTGCCCTGTAGTCCAGAGCTCTCTGTTCTGCCTCCATACTTCCAGTCCTGTTCTTTGTATTGTAGATTCCTTGCCCTCCATTCCAATCTCCCTGTTCTGCCTCCATAATTCCAGTCTTGTTTGTATTGCTTTGTAGATCCTTTGTCCTGTATTCCAGAGCTCCCTGGTCTGCCTCCATACTTCCGGTCCTGTTCTTCTTTGTATTGCAGGTTGCTTGACCTGTATTCCAGAGCTCCCTGTTCTGTCTCCATACTTCCAGTCCTGTTCTTTGTATTGCAGATTCCTTGCCCTGTATTCCGGAGCTCCCTGTTCTGCCTCCGCACTTGCAGTCCTGTTCTTGTTTGTATTGTAGGTTCCTTGCCCTGTATTCCAGAGCTCCCTGTTCTACCTCCTTACTTCCAATCCAGTTCTTTGTATTGCAGATTCCTTGTCCTGTATTCCAGAGCTCCCTGTTCTGCCTCCATAGTTCCAGCCCTGTTCTTTGTATTGTAGGTTCCTTCCCCTGTATTCCAGAGCTCCCTGTTCAGTCTCCATACTTCCATTCTAGTTCTCTGTATTGTAGATTCCTTGTCCTGTATTCTGGAGCTCCCTGTTCTGCCTCTGCACTTGCAGTCCTGTTTTTGTTTGTATTGTAGGTTCCTTGCCCTGTATTCCAGAGCTCCCTGTTCTGCCTCCTTGCTTCCAGTCCAGTTCTTTGTATTGCAGATTCCTTGTCCTGTATTCCAGAGCTCCCTGTTCTGCCTCCATAGTTCCAGCCCTGTTCTTTGTATTGTAGATTCCTTGTCCTGTATTCCGGAGCTCCCTGTTCTGTCTCCATACTTCCAGTCTAGTTTTTTGTATTGTAGATTCCTTGTCCTGTATTCTGGTGCTCCCTGTTCTGCCTCCGCACTTGCAGTCCTGTTCTTGTTTGTATTGTAGGTTCCTTGCCCTGTATTCCAGAGCTCCCTGTTCTGCCTCCAAGTTGCAGACTTGTTCTTCGTATTGCAGGTTGCTTGCCCTGTAGTCCAGAGCTCTCTGTTCTGCCTCCATACTTCCAGTCCTGTTCTTTGTATTGTAGATTCCTTGCCCTCCATTCCAAGCTCCCTGTTCTGCCTCCATAATTCCAGTCTTGTTTCTATTGCTTTGTAGATTCTTTGTCCTGTATTCCAGAGCTCCCTGGTCTGCCTCCATACTTCCGGTCCTGTTCTTCTTTGTATTGCAGGTTGCTTGACCTGTATTCCAGAGCTCCCTGTTCTGTCTCCATACTTCCAGTCTAGTTTTTTGTATTGTAGATCCTTTGTCCTGTATTCCAGAACTCCCTGGTCTGCCTCCATACTTCCGGTCCTGTTCTTCTTTGTATTGCAGGTTGCTTGACTTGTATTCCAGAGCTCCCTGTTCTGTCTCCATACTTCCAGTCCTGTTCTTTGTATTGCAGATTCTTTGTCCTGTATTCCGGAGCTCCCTGTTCTGCCTCCGCACTTGCAGTCCTGTTCTTGTTTGTATTGTAGGTTCCTTGCCCTGTATTCCAGAGCTCCCTGTTCTACCTCCTTACTTCCAGTCCAGTTCTTTGTATTGCAGATTCCTTGTCCTGTATTCCAGAGCTCCCTGTTCTGCCTCCATAGTTCCAGCCCTGTTCTTTGTATTGTAGGTTCCTTGCCCTGTATTCCAGAGCTCCCTGTTCAGTCTCCATACTTCCATTCTAGTTCTCTGTATGGTAGATTACTTGTCCTGTATTCCGGAGCTCCCTGCTCTGCCTCTGCACTTGCAGTCCTGTTCTTGTTTGTATTGTAGGTTCCTTGCCCTGTATTCCAGAGTTCCCTGTTCTGCCTCCTTGCTTCCAGTACAGTTCTTTGTATTGCAGATTCCTTGTCCTTTATTCCAGAGCTCTCTGTTCTGCCTCCATACTTCCAGTCCTGTTCTTTGTATTGTAGATTCCTTGCCCTCCATTCCAAGCTCCCTGTTCTGCCTCCATAATTCCAGTCCTGTTTGTATTGCTTTGTAGATTCTTTGTCCTGTATTCCAGAGCTCCCTGGTCTGCCTCCATACTTCCGGTCCTGTTCTTCTTTGTATTGCAGGTTGCTTGACCTGTATTCCAGAGCTCCCTATTCTGTCTCCATACTTCCAGTCTAGTTTTTTGTATTGTAGATTCCTTGTCCTGTATTCCGGAGCTCCCTGTTCTGCCTCCGCACTTGCAGTCCTGTTCTTGTTTGTATTGTAGGTTCCTTGCCCTGTATTCCAGAGCTCCCTGTTCTACCTCCTTACTTCCAGTCCAGTTCTTTTTATTGCAGATTCCTTGTCCTGTATTCCAGAGCTCCCTGTTCTGCCTCCATAGTTCCAGCCCTGTTCTTTGTATTGTAGGTTCCTTCCCCTGTATTCCAGAGCTCCCTGTTCAGTCTCCATACTTCCATTCTAGTTCTCTGTATTGTAGATTCCTTGTCCTGTATTCCGGAGCTCCCTGTTCTGCCTCCATAGTTCAAGCCCTGTTCTTGTTTGTATTGTAGGTTCCTTGCCCTGTATTCCAGAGCTGCCTGTTCTGCCTCCTTGCTTCCAGTCCAGTTCTTTGTATTGCAGATTCCTTGTCCTGTATTCCAGAGCTCCCTGTTCTGCCTCCATAGTTCCAGCCCTGTTCTTTGTATTGTAGATTCCTTGTCCTGTATTCCGGAGCTCCCTGTTCTGCCTCCGCACTTGCAGTCCTGTTCTTGTTTGTATTGTAGGTTCCTTGCCCTGTATTCCAGAGCTCCCTGTTCTGCCTCCAAGTTGCAGACTTGTTCTTTGTATTGCAGGTTGCTTGCCCTGTAGTCCATAGCTCTCTGTTCTGCCTCCATACTTCCAGTCTTGTTCTTTGTATTGTAGATTCCTTGCCCTCCATTCCAAGCTCCCTGTTCTGCCTCCATAATTCCAGTCTTGTTTGTATTGCTTTGTAGATTCTTTGTCCTGTATTCCGGAGCTCCCTGTTCTGCCTCCGCACTTGCAGTCCTGTTCTTGTTTGTATTGTAGGTTCCTTGCCCTGTATTCCAGAGCTCCCTGTTCTACCTCCTTACTTCCAGTCCAGTTCTTTGTATTGCAGATTCCTTGTCCTGTATTCCAGAGCTCCCTGTTCTGCCTCCATAGTTCCAGCCCTGTTCTTTGTATTGTAGGTTCCTTGCCCTGTATTCCAGAGCTCCCTGTTCAGTCTCCATACTTCCATTCTAGTTCTCTGTATTGTAGATTCCTTGTCCTGTATTCCGGAGCTCCCTGTTCTGCCTCCGCACTTGCAGTCCTGTTCTTGTTTGTATTGTAGGTTCCTTGCCCTGTATTCCAGAGCTCCCTGTTCTGCCTCCAAGTTGCAGACCTGTGCTTTGTATTGCCGGTTGCTTGTCCTGTAGTCCGGAGCTCTCTGTTCTGCCTCCATACTTCCAGTCCTGTTCTTTGTATTGTAGATTCCTTGCCCTCCATTCCAAGCTCCCTGTTCTGCCTCCATAATTCCAGTCCTGTTTGTATTGATTTGTAGATTCTTTGTCCTGTATTCCAGAGCTCCCTGGTCTGCCTCCATACTTCCGGTCCTGTTCTTCTTTGTATTGCAGGTTCCTTGCCCTGTATTCCAGAGCTCTGTGTTCTGTCTCCATATTTCCAGTCCTGTCCTTTGTATTGTAGATTCCTTGTCCTGTATTCCGGAGCTCCCTGTTCTGCCTCCGCACTTGCAGTCCTGTTCTTGTTTGTATTGTAGGTTCCTTGCCCTGTATTCCAGAGCTCCCTGTTCTGCCTCCAAGTTGCAGAACTGTGCTTTGTATTGCAGGTTGCATGCCCTGTAGTCCAGAGCTCTCTGTTCTGCTTCCATACTTCCAGTCCTGTTCTTTGTATTGTAGATTCCTTGCCCTCCATTCCAAGCTCCCTGTTCTGCCTCCATAATTCCAGTCCTGTTTGTTTTGATTTGTAGATTCTTTGTCCTGTATTCCAGAGCTCCCTGGTCTGCCTCCATACTTCCGGTCCTGTTCTTCTTTGTATTGCAGGTTGCTTGACCTGTATTCCAGAGCTCCGTGTTCTGTCTCCATACTTCCAGTCCTGTCCTTTGTATTGTAGATTCCTTGTCCTGTATTTCAGAGCACCCTGTTCTGCTTCCGCACCTCCAGTCTTTTTTTATTTTTGTATTGTAGGTTCCTTGCCCTGCATTCCAGAGCTCCCTGTTCTGCCTCCTTACTTCCAGTCCTGTTCTTCTTTGTATTATTGGTTCCTTGTCTTCTATTCTATTCTCAAAGCTCTTGACCTTGCTGCAGACTTCCAGTCCTGTTCTTGTTTGTGTTGCAGATTCCTTGACCTGCATTTCAGAGCCCCTTGGTCTGTCTACATGCTAACCATCCTTGCTCCTTATCTCTGGCTCTTCTAGTTTCATGTGTTTGTCCTGTTTTGTTAGGTCGTTTGGTTGGTGTGTTCACCTGCCTTTCACGAGCTCTACTTCTATGTTGTTACTTGTGCACCATTTCCTGCTTCTTAGACTCCAGTCCTCCCTTTCCTGGTGCCCGTTTCTCTGTGTTGCTCCCCTTGCTCTGTTCACTCTGTCCACTCTTATGCTTGTGTTAAAGAACGTGGTTACTATTACCAAGAGGTGCCAGTGATCTCTAGGGCTTGTTGTCTCATGCACAGAAACACACTTAGCATTTTCTTTTTATAGGAACTGCTGGTAATCCCCCAAGACTCTAAGAATAAATATATCCTACCTTATTGTGATTTATTTCCCCTTTACAGAGAGAACATTCTCTATGGAGCCCACAAACTATTTGTGATAATTAGTCTACTGTTCTCTTCCTGCATACTTTTTTTATTGTTTAGATATTGCCATTTGATTGGGTCTTGTACTGTCTGTAGGCCTCATTTACAAGGCCCCGGCCTCACCGTAATGTCACTTTTAATGACGCATTGGTGGCGCACATTGCAGGGCCATATCTACAAGTCCACGTAGCCACCCTGAGTGGCGTTTCCTGGCCTTGTTGATATAATATGAGGCAAAGGACCGCAAGTCGCTGCGTTGCCTCACACTGCGATGGGAAGGTGTGCCATGGGCGTTATAGTGGGTGTTCCCACGTAAGACCCATGGCATTTGATGAAATCCCAGATTTACAACATGCCTCACATGCTAATGTTGATTAATTGCATACCAAGTTTGTCCATCATATTATAGTCGTAGTCTCTAACTGTCATGCATGCCCACTGTTGCTGGATTCACAACCCAATAGCTGGGTGTCGATATTTGCAAGGGATGTACCATGTTTTGTGTGTATTACCCCTTGATTTTCTGTTTTTGCTGACTGCAAAACTCTGAAGTGCCTATGCATCCCCTTTTAACAGGGTTGAATTGGCATAACCCTAGTTGGCATATATTACTCATCTATAAGTCTCTGGCATATAGTACAAGGTAATACGTCCCTAGTACAAGGTATACCCAGGGCCTGTAAGGTAAATTCTACAAGTGGACTGCAGTACCTACTGTACAATCCACTACAGTGGCTTTGCAAACATGGCTATAGGCCTACCATTGCAGCCTGACTGGGGCAGTTTAAAAAGTGCAATTTGTTTTTGTCAAAATAAACAGTTTGACAGGTCTAAACCTTCCTTTTAAATAATAATAAGTCGCCCCCTGTTAGACCTGACATCCTTGGAGTGGTATTCCCCTCAACCTTTTGCCTTCACCCCTACTGTTTTGCTGAATTTGTTTTTGCTGGCTTTAGGACTCTCTGCACTTTACCAGTGCTGACCAGTGCTAAAGTGCTTGTGCTCTCTCCTTCAATCATGGTAAAATTGAACTACACCTAATTGGCACATTTGATTTACTTTTAAGTCCCTAGTAAATGGTAATACCTATACCCATGTCCTGTAAATTAAATGCTAACAGTGGGTCTGCAGCACTCATTGTGCCACCCACTAAAGTAACCTTTTAAAAACGTCTCAGGCTTGTAATACTGTTTTTAACTGCCATTTCGACATGGCAAAGTAAACCTTTCTATACGAAAATGCAAAAGTTGTCACTTGCACACCCGTGAGTACAGATAAGTTCTCAACAATTTTTTCTTAAATTAAAGAATACCAAATGAATCAAACTATGGCGTGCTCCACGGTGTCAGAGGGCTGCCTGTCCCTCAGATAACATTAACATGTGGATAATTCAAGATGGTCCCGAAATACATTGGGCTGAAGAACATCAATTGCCACTGATTTTGTCTACATTATGTTGTTAATCGGTTACATTTTGCGCAATGTTTTTTACACATTGATTACCATGAAGCAATGACAACAGTAGTTGTATATTACGTTTGATATTTCAAGTTTCATTTCATTGAAAGTAAATGAAAATTATTGGTGAAACATGCAATTATCGTTTTGGTTTATAATGTATAAGAGTGTGAAGATACTGTGTTAAAATTTGATTCAGTAAGTGTATCTTTATAAAGTAAACCTTTCGCCAGGCCTAAACTTTTCTTTGAAATATGTATAAGTCACCCCTACAGTAGGCCCAAAAGGCTTATAGGACAGAGTGCCCTGTATGTTAATAGTAGGACATGCATACTTAACGTTTGTATGTCCTGGCAGTGAAAAACCCCTAACACTGGGTTATTTTACTGCATTTAATTACTGTTAACTTTACATTGAGAGCAAAGAGAGAGCAGATAGAAATATGATGTTTCCACTAAAATTTATTGTAATGTAAAGCGCAAGTTCACCGCTGCCCTGGAGTCAGTGCATTCACCCTAATACAGAGCATTTTTCTTGATTGCGCTGGGCGTCTGTTTTAAAAGGTGCGCCCGTTGCGGTCAAGGAAAGTGCACCATACGTATAATACGGGCCCTGGAGTTATAATAATCCTGTTCGATCTGCAGCGACATAACAATCAACAAGAGGCTTTTTCTGGAGATTCTCAGCTGATGAGGTCCAACTGGACCTGCCCTGGACACTGCTGGTGGCCTGTATTGAATTGATTTGTGAGTCCCAACTTCTGTTCCTGAGCTCCTGGAACCTTTGCTAGTGTCTGCTGGACTTCTCTTACCACCTTTGAAACCGTGGCACTTAAATATTTCTTGGCTCCAAACACCTCCGGAGGAAAGGGACAAACGTACCTAACCAAGGTGCATTACTATTGGACATGAAGATTCAAGTTTCTCCTGTTTGGAGATTTTTTGTGATGACAAATCATTTGCAGCTGGATATCACAGAGATGGCCTTCAGCCTCGAAGAACACTCCTTGGCTACAGCCTGTTGGAAGAATCTGACTACCAAAAAAGTTACTAAGTACAAATTATAAATCCTGTCTGGGCAAAGGCACCAAAAGTTTCTAGCCGGTGAGGGATCCTTCCTTGGTGTGAAATTTGAATTTCTCCTGTTCAGAGCTGTGATACCAAAAACCAAAAAGCTTCACCGACACCTTGTCCTGGGCTACAGCCTGCTATCTGCTGAAGACTTTGAACTTACATTTTTGCACCTAAGTACCAAGGAAAATCCTTTGAACAGGTCAAACCTGTCCCATGCATCCAACCAGCGCTTCATCAGTGTGGCCCTCAATCACAGTACAGATCTGTACTCGTATGTATATTTATCCGGATGACCTCTGTATGTTATGAAACCTAAAAATGCAATAAAGATATTTAAAAAAATAAATAAATCAGTGTGGCCCTCAAATCACGCTTAGGTCCCTGTCTACTGCCACTAGTTGAAAGGGGTAGGCGCCTAATGCTTTTTGGCACTATTTTTATTCAAAACTTTACAGATTCATGTCCCCTGTTCCCCTTAGTGGATTTTTGTTGTCATTTTATTTATTAAAAAATACTCTAATTTGGTTTTGGATTTTTTTGTGTGCTTTGTTTGGACTTTATTACTGTTTAGTACTATATACGTGCTTTATACATTGTCTCTAAGCTAAGCTCTGTGGTGTAGCTTAGTTGCCAGAGGGTGGAGGTCAGGTTGAGCCCAGGTTAATTTAGTGACTTTAGTGTTCACCATGGCAAGGCTTGTGTTTATTACTATAAATGGGTAGATGCGCCTTAGCTAATATAATAATTTCTTACATTAGTGTCCAATGGTGGGATCCATGACTTGCGTCTTTACAGTACCAGTCAGTAATTTCAGTTTAAATAAAAAATACCTTTTTAAATTGAAAGCAAACATTTACTTATTTTTTTCCGTTTGTTGGCTTTTGATTTGATTTTGGTCATTTTGGATTTTTCCTAAATTCACTCCTTCCCTCATTTGTGCACCATACGGTTTTGATAACATAGAGATGGATATGGCCAGCATAGAGAGCCTCAGCATGGTGGAGCCGAGGAAGATGTGGAAGGAAAGGGGGCTAAGGCTGAGCAGTGAGTATACAAAGGAAGACAATCAAATTGCCCTCAGAGTTTAGAAGGAATTTCGGCTGCTACAATCCACCCAATAGCAGCACGAGGATGAGGTTGAAGAAGGAGAGGAGAATAATATTGAGGAAGTTCTAGTGCCACTGAACTGCATAACCCGTGGAGCAGCTTCATCTGCAATGTTTAGGGCAGGGATCAGTATATCAGCCCACAATTTGAGGCCAACAGAGCTTGAGGACAGACAGTTGTGCGCTTGGAGCTTGGAGCTTGTGACCCTAGATGTAGAGGATAAAATCTGACCCTGGCTGCTAAGGAGAAAAAGATTATCTTGGCCTTGGAGAAGAACAAGACCCTGCTGGCCTATTAGAGGATCCACCATAAGATGGACTTGAGGTCCTAGAGGGCGTATCACTCTAGTAATGATGGTGGCAGTGACAATTAAGTACATATGAGAGGTAAAAGAGTCGACTTCGCAAAAGACCTGGTACCTAGCTGTGTGGTGTGGGAAGACATGGATAATTGGTTGTAGAAATATGAGGTGGCCTGAAGTATGCATAGAGTCCTAGAGGAGGACTGAGCGCAAGTCTGTGGAAACACATGCCCATTGCTGGAAGAGATACCCTATTGTCCCTAGAAGTAGCTGACCAGTTGAAGTATACGTGGAAACTCTTAACTGTAAGTTTGGTCTGCCCCACGAGAAGTATATCCTGAGGCTCAGACACTGTCAGAAGCTAATTATAATAATGATAATTTAATGTATTTCACATGTGTGATTATTTATAATCATTGCATGCGACAACAATTTATGCAGTTATTATAAGATTTATAAACAGTTATAATAGAAAAGACAAAGATGATATAAATAGGATGGGCAGGTCAGAGTCACTTTGAGTCCAATGTTTCACTTCCTTAATGTTGTCTCTACTACTTAGAGGGAAAAGTGGCTAAAACTGTGAAACGTAGGTTAACAGTGCATGTTCTCTTCCTCATTGCCCAGCGTCATTTTGAGGTCGGACACATTGAGTTTGTTTGCCACTGTTAGATTTGGGGGTCTCTAGTTGGCATAGGTAGGTACCTGTGACAAATAGGGACCCTTGCGTCTAGTCAGGGTGAGGGGCTACACTCCTAAAATAACCCCTGCTCACCCCCTTGGTAGCTTGGCACGAGCAGGCAGGCTTATCTCAGAGGCAGTGTGTAAAGCATTTGTGAACACATACAGTAATACAGTGACAACACTACAGATGGACACCACACAGGTTGTATTATAAAAATAGTATTTTTATATAGACTTAACACAAGACCAAACAACAGAAATCCACAATACTGTACTCAAAAATAGACTTTAGAATGTTATAAAATAGTTCAGTTCTCTCAAGTTGTAGATGCGACACTTTACTCTCAATGTACCTTGAATGCGTAACGCAAAGAAAACAAAAGGGTCACAGGGAAGGTGATGAGTCGGTTCCTTACACTCAGGGGAGTGGATGCGTCGGTTCCTTACTGCTGCGCAGGCGAGTTGATGCTCGCTTCCTTACTGTGTGGGGAGTTGATGCGTCGGTTTCTTACTGCTCTCCGGTGCGATGCGACAGATGGCACCTCGATGCGATACTCTTCTCCGGTGCGATGCGATAAAAATGGCGTCTTGGCTGCGATGCGACAACGTTGGTGCGATGCGTGCACGCCCGGCGGCCGTGCGGCGACTCGATGATCTTGGGAGCCACGACAGGCCCTGCGACGCGCTTCTCCGGTGATGCGACGATGTCCTCTGTGGCAGCGTCCCGCTTCTCCGGTGATGCGCCGCGCTTCGGCGATGCGATGATGACAGCGGCAGCGGCGTCTCACTTCTCCGGCGATGCGCCGCGCTTTGGCGATGCGATGATGACAGCGGCAGCGGCGTCTCGCTTCCTCGGCGATGCGATGACAGCGGCTGCGGCGGCGACACGCTTCTCGTTGTTGCGTCGCGCTTCCAGCTCCCAGCGACACGCAGTCTCTCAGAAGGCCCAGCACAACAGCAGGCACTTCAATTCCCAGCAAGGAAATTCAGGGGGAGCTGGTTGGTGAAGTCTTGTATCCCTGAGACTTCAGGCAGGAGGCAAGCTCTAGTTCAAGCCCTTGGAGATTCTTCTTCAAGTTGATAGAAAGCACACTCAGTCCTTTTCTCCTTTCTTTGGCAATGAAGCAACCACTGCAGGCCAACCCCCAAACACACAGCACAGGGGTAGTCTCCTCCTTCAGCTTCCTGGTTCTTCTCCTCAGCAAAGGTTCGTCTTGATTCCCAGAAGTGATCTAAAGTTCTTGGGTCAGGGTCCCAATATTTATACTACTTTTCTCTTTGTTCTCTGAAGGCAGAGAGGCCTTTGCCTAGTCCAAAACCAGTTCTGGTCAGTCCTGGAGCACTTTGTTGACAAGACTCCTTCTGTCCTTTCACAGTGTAGGCCAGGGACATCAGACACACCACAGGAGGTGGAGCCAGCATTGTGGAGGAAAGGCACAGCCCTATTCAGGTCCCAGGTGCAACTCCTCCCTCCTATCTGCATGCAGATCTCTCTATTCAGCCCTGTGCTGACTCACCCTGTCTCCTGGAAGCCCCCAGCCCCTGTCACTCAAACTCCAGACAAGGAATACACAACCTAGCAGAGGCAGGCTTGGATAGTTAGGCAAGAAAATACCTACTTTCTAAAAGTGGTATTTTCAAACACAGAATGTTAAAACCAACTTCACTAAAAGATGTATTTTATCATTCTGAGTTCAGGCGTACTAAACTCGAATTTCTACCTGGTTCCCTGAGTCAGTTAGGATTATAAGATGTAATAATCTAACTGCCCATTCTGGCCTATGGGGAGCAGGTAGCCTTGCAATAGTGAAAAACGAAAAGGGCTGTAATTCACTATTAGGACATGCCACACACACCAGGGCATGTCCTACCTTTACCTACAATGCACCCTGCCCTTGGGCCTACCTTAGGGGTGACTAATATGTATAAAAGGGAAGGTTTAGGGACTGGCAAGTGGGTACACTTGCCCAGTCAACATGGCAGTACCTGACTGCCCACAGGCTCTGCAATGGCAGGCCTGAGACACACTTTACAAGCTGCTCCGGTGGGTGGCACAACCAGTGCTGCAAGCCCACCAGCAGCATTTGATTTACAAGCCCTGGGCACACGCAGTGCACTGTACTAGGGTCTGACAGTAAGCCAAACAAGCCAATCATGGAGTAACTCATCCATACATCAATTTACCATAGGGAGCACTTGCACTGTGGCACTGAACAGCAGTGGCACAGTGCCCAAAAGCATCTAAAACCAGCAAAAACATAAGAGGCAACAGCAAAAAATGGAAGGGAGACCCACGCCAATGGTGCCAGGTCTAACACGTGTCCCCTCCAGCTGAAATGTGGGGAGAACTACCCTACCTCCGGGGAGTTCTCATCACTAAGGCGGAAAAATCTGGACAGACCATCAGCATTGGCGTATTCTGTACCAGGGCGGTGTTCCACCGTAAAGTCCATCCCCTGTAGGGATATGGACCACCTCAACAGCTTTGGATTCTCACCCCATATCTGCATCAGCCATCTGAGGGGCCTGTGGTCTGTCTGAACCCGGAAGTGAGTCCCAAACAAGTATGGTCTCAACTTCTTCAGTGCCCAGACCACAGCAAATGCCTCACGCTCAATTGCACTCCACCTCTGTTCCCGTGGAAGTAACCTCCTACTGATGAAGGCTACAGGTTGGTCTAGGCCCTCCTCATTAATCTGTGATAGAACAGCCCCCACACAATGCTCTGAAGCGTCTGTTTGCACAATAAACTCTTCTGAGAAGTTGGGTGCCAGGAGCACGGGCGCCGTGCACATGGCAGTCTTCAGGGCATCAAAAGCTCTCTGACAGGTGTCAGTCCAAATCACTCTCTTGGGCTGCTTCCTGGAAGTCAGCTCTGTCAAGGGTGCAACAATGCTGCCATACCCCTTGACAAACCTCCTGTAATACCCAGTGAGTCCTAAAAGGCTCTCACCTCTGTCTGGGTCTTGGGGGGTTCCCAAGTCAGGATGGTCTCAATCTTGGGTTGTAGGGGCGCCACCTGGCCGCTCCCAACCTGGTGTCCCAAGTACACCACGGAACCCTGCCCGATCTGGCACTTACTCGCCTTGTTCGTGAGGCCTGCTCTTCGCAGCGCCATCAACACTTCCCAGAGGTGGCGCAGATGTTCTTCCCAACTGGCGCTGAACACTGCAATGTCATCCAGGTAGGCGGCACTGAACTCTTCCAGTCCAGCCAACACCTGGTTGACCAACCTCTGAAAGGTGGCAGGGCATTCTTCATCCCAAAGGGCATAACCCGGAATTGGTAGTGCCCATCTGGGGTGGAGAATGCTGACCTCTCTCTTGCCCCATCAGTCAAGGCGATCTGCCAGTACCCAGACGTTAAATCAAACGTGCTGAGGTACCGGGCAGCCCCTAACCGATCAATGAGCTCATCAGCTCTGGGGATGGGGTGCGCGTCAGTCCTGGTGACTGAATTGAGCCCTCGGTAGTCCACACAGAACCGCAGTTCTGGTGAGACACCCGGTGCGGCAGCCTTTGGGACCAAGACCACTGGGCTGGCCCAAGGACTGTTAGAGGACTCAATCACCCCCAACGCAAGCATCTTGGAGACCTCCTCCTTGATGCAAGCTCTCACCCTGTCAGTCACCCTGTAAGTTTTGTGCTTGACAGGAGGACTGTCCCCAGTGTCTACATCATGGACGCACCAATCAGTGACACTGGGAATCAGGGAGAACAGGTCAGAAAACTGTCCCAGCAACTGGTGACAGTCATTCTGTTGCTCAGGGGTCAGGGTGGAAGAGAGGTTCACTCCATCCACTGACCCATCTTGCTCTGTTGCAGACAGGAGGTCAGGAAGAGGTTCAGTCTCCTCCTCCATTCCAGCATCTGTTGCTAGGAGCATGCCCACTTCGGACCTCTCTAAGTGGGGCTTCAGGCGGTTGACATGCAGGACCCGCAAGGGGTTCATGGGAGACCGCAAGTCCACCAAGTAGGTAACCGGACTCTTGCGCATTTGGGGCCAATAAAAATGGGTGACAAGCCTTTCAAAGGTCTTGTCCTGCCCCAAATGTCCTGCTAAAGGCACATCATGAGCCAGCCCCAGTAGGAAGGCTCTGAAGCGCTGGGGTACCACCAGCACACGGGCTGACCCAGGCTCAGCAACCTTAGGCTCACTATACAGGAGACCATTCTCCCAGTAGATCCAATGTGATGCAGACTGATCACCTGCTGCCTGGTTTGCAGCCTGCTGCCGCAAACCCACAAGAGAAGGGCACTTGTTCTGCTCCTCACAGAACTCTTCCCTGGAGGGACCTCCTTCCTGCTGCCAATGGGTCAGCTCAGGCAGGTCTCCCAGTTCAGCAATCTCTTCCCCAGTAGGCTCCAGGGCATCCCCTCAGGGTCCGCCTCCTCCTGGGCCGCGGGAACCTCAGGGGCCGGTTTCCCGGGCCCCCTACCTCTTCTCTTTAAGGCAGGCACCTGGGCCATTTTCTCAGGCTCCAGGTCCTCTTGAACACCCTTACTGGCTGCCATAGACCGAGTGGTCATGCAGGCCCACTCAGGCAAACCCAACATCTCTAAATGAGCTCTCCGCTCCACCTTAGCCCAAGGGGAGCTCTCCAAATCATTACCTAACAGACATTCAACAGGCATGGCTGGCCTCACAGCTACTTGAAGAGTCCCTGAGACCCCCCACTCAAAGGGAACCTGTGCCACCTTGCAGTGGCTCTCTGTGTTGTCAGCGGCAACAACTGGGTAAAATGCATTTGGGACTACCTGCTCTTCAGACACCAACCGACAACTGACAGCTGTCACACTGGCTCCGGTGTCTCTAAGAGCTTCCACCCTCTTGCCATTGATGGTCACCCACTGCCTTTATTTTTAGTGTTATCAGGCAGTTGGGTCCTGGGGACCACCTCACTGTCTCCTAAAGAGACAAGGGACATCTCTGCGGGACCCCACCCACCTTGGGCACCCATCTCCTCCCCAGGGCTACACTAGCCAACTGCCGGGAGGTGCACCAGTGGGTGCTGTCTTCCTATACAAGGGACATCTAGCATCATAAGAACAGTGGCCTACTAGACCACACTTAAAACAGGTCTTGGGCCCCTTGTGAACAGGCTTATCTGTCGGGGCCACTGCCTTCTTCTCAGGGGAGGCTGGGAACCTTTCCCTTGGTTCCCTTGGGGATTACTTTGGGGCCCTTTCTGGAACTCCCTCTGTTTACCCTTGTCCCCCCACTCTTCTGCTGGGGACCCTGCCCACCTTTGGCGAAGTCTCCCACATGACCCTTCTGGACCCGGGTGCTCACCCAGCGGTCCGCCTCCTCAGCAAGCTTCCTAGGGTTAGTCAACTTGCTATCAATAAGATGCTGGTGTAGCTCTGGAAAACAGTTATTTGACAAGTGCTCCCATGCAAGCAAATCATAGAGCGCCTCAAAATTATCCACTTTGCTACCCTTCACCCAACCATCCAATGCTCTTCCAAAGAAAGACACATATTCCACCCAAGTGGTAGACTCCAGTTTTCTGCAATTTCTAAACCTTTGTCTATATAGCTCTGGGGTCAAACCAAATCTGGACATTAGGGCTCCCTTCATGTGGGTATAGGACATCTGCTCCTCTGTAGGCAAATCCAACAAAGTGTCCCTCCCATCACTAACAAAGCGGCCCCACAACCCCGCTCCCCAATCCTTCTCAGGGACCCGGTGGGCCAACATTGCAGCTTCATAAGCCCTAAACCACTGACCAATATCCTCATTCTTGTGGAAATCTTTAACTACATCTTTGGGAATGTAGGTTCTTGCTTCTACATGCACTGGTGGAGGAACCTCTAACTTCTTGGCCTTGAGTTCCAATTCCCTCAATCCTCTCTCCTGCTCAAAATGCATTCTCTTTTCCTCTAAGGCTAACTTCTTCATTTCTAACTCCATCCCAAGCTCTATTTTCTTGCTCTCTATGGGGCATATTATCAAGGGCCGGTGATAAATATCGCAAAGCGCGCTTAGCGCTTGCATATTTTTCGCCGGCTATCTCTGTAATTTATCGCCCGGTTAGCACGTTATTAACAACGCGCATCGCCGAGGCGATAAAAATTTCAGAGATAGCGTGGATATCGCCGTTTTCCATGTGGAAAACGGCGATATCCTAGATGATAGGGCCTGTGGTCTTAGCCACAGAATCCACTCCCCATGTTAAGTATGCCTTAGTCAGGAATTTAACAGATGTTAAATTCCTGCGTTAAAGCATACTTAACGCGATTAAAATAATCGCTTCCCGCATTGTAAATATCGCGAAGCTGCCTTCGCGATATTTACCCATGTTGTTTCCACAGACACGCCTACTTTGCATCTCATTATCGATGCGAAGTCAGGCATGCTGGAAACGGGAGCAAAATCAGCAAAACACGCGATAGCGTGTCTTTGCTGATAAGGCGATATAATTATCGCCGCTTTTCGGCCAAAAACGGCCGCAAAGCGGCGATAATTGTTTATCGCCGCCTTGTTAATATGCCCCTATGTCTTTCTGACCATCCATTTTGAGCCTAGCTAGCTCCAATTTATGCATCCTCTCCCTTGCTCTGTCCTCCAGCTCTCCTGGGGACAACCCTTTGGAAGAAACACTGCTGCCCGCCCCTGAAGGTGCTTTCCCTCCAGTTGGGCCCACTGGCCCCTCAAGGTGCTCATTTAAATCCTCTGCCTCCCTTACTGGCTCCTCAGGATGCTCACTGGCATTCCTAGATTCTACCCAGGCCCTCAGCGCCTTTTGGTATTCCTCTTTCCTGGTGAGGCCTTTCACAGAGATTTTTAATTTCTTGCACAAAGCTTTGAGATAAGGCACAGTGTAAGTATCAATTCTCTCTTCTTCCAAAACAATGTCTACAGATACTATGGATGCTGTCTTGCTCATGGTAGCAAAAAGACTGGCAGTTCTCAAGAATCAAAAATAGAAAAGAAGTTCCAAGGAAAAAATTCTCCAAAAGTATGTGGTTGCGTTATGGTCTGCACTCACTAGTAGTGTACACCAATCACTGTATATGAATCACAAATGCAAGTCCAAATCCTCACCGCTGACCACCAATGTTAGATTTGGGGGTCTCTAGTTGGCATAGGTAGGTACCTGTGACAAATAGGGACCCTTGCGTCTAGTCAGGGTGAGGGGCTACACTCCTAAAATAACTCCTGCTCACCCCCTTGGTAGCTTGGCACGAGCAGGCAGGCTTATCTCAGAGGCAGTGTGTAAAGCATTTGTGAACACATACAGTAATACAGTGACAACACTACAGATGGACACCACACAGGTTGTATTATAAAAATAGTATTTTTATATAGACTTAACACAAGATCAAACAACAGAAATCCACAATACTGTACTCAAAAATAGACTTTAGAATGTTATAAAATAGTTCAGTTCTCTGAAGTTGTAGATGCAACACTTTACTCTCAATGTACCTTGAATGCGTAACGCAAAGAAAACAAAAGGGTCGCAGGGAAGGTGATGCGTCGGTTCCTTACACTCAGGGGAGTGGATGCGTCGGTTCCTTACTGCTGCGCAGGGAGTTGATGCTCGCTTCCTTACTGTGTGGGGAGTTGATGCGTCGGTTTCTTACTGCTCTCCGGTGCGATGCGACAGATGGCACCTCAATGCGATACTCTTCTCCGGTGCGATGCGATAAAAATGGCGTCTTGGCTGCGATGCGACAACGTTGGTGCGATGCGTGCACGCCCGACGGCCGTGCGGCGACTCGATGATCTTGGGAGCCGCGACAGGCCCTGCAACGAGCTTCTCCGGTGATGCGACGATGTCCTCTGTGGCAGCGTCCCGCTTCTCCGGTGATGCGCCGCGCTTCGGCGATGCGATGATGACAGCAGCAGCAGCGTCTCGCTTCTCCGGCGATGCGCCGCGCTTCGGCGATGCGATGATGACAGCGGCGTCTCGCTTCCTCGGCGATGCGATGACAGCGGCTGCGGCGGCGACACGCTTCTCGTTGTTGCGTCGCGCTTCCAGCTCCCAGCAACACGCAGTCTCTCAGAAGGCCCAGCACAACAGCAGGCACTTCAATTCCCAGCAAGGGAATTCAGGGGGAGCTGGTTGGTGAAGTCTTGTATCCCTGAGACTTCAGGCAGGAGGCAAGCTCTAGTTCAAGCCCTTGGAGATTCTTCTTCAAGTTGATAGAAAGCACACTCAGTCCTTTTCTCCTTTCTTTGGCAATGAAGCAACCACTGCAGGCCAACCCCCAAACACACAGCACAGGGGTAGTCTCCTCCTTCAGCTTCCTGGTTCTTCTCCTCAGCAAAGGTTCGTCTTGATTCCCAGAAGTGATCTAAAGTTCTTGGGTCTGGGTCCCAATATTTATACTACTTTTCTCTTTGTTCTCTGAAGGCAGAGAGGCCTTTGCCTAGTCCAAAACCAGTTCTGGTCAGTCCTGGAGCAATTTGTTGAAAGACTCCTTCTGTCCTTTCACAGTGTAGGCCAGGGACATCAGACACACCACAGGAGGTGGAGCCAGCATTGTGGAGGAAAGGCACAGCCCTATTCAGGTCCCAGGTGCAACTCCTCCCTCCTATCTGCATGCAGATCTCTCTATTCAGCCCTGTGCTGACTCACCCTGTCTCCTGGAAGCCCCCAGCCCCTGTCACTCAAACTCCAGACAAGGAATACACAACCTAGCAGAGGCAGGCTTGGATAGTTAGGCAAGAAAATACCTACTTTCTAAAAGTGGTATTTTCAAACACAGAATGTTAAAACCAACTTCACTAAAAGATGTATTTTATCATTCTGAGTTCAGGCGTACTAAACTCGAATTTCTACCTGGTTCCCTGAGTCAGTTAGGATTATAAGATGTAATAATCTAACTGCCCATTCTGGCCTATGGGGAGCAGGTAGCCTTGCAATAGTGAAAAACGAAAAGGGCTGTAATTCACTATTAGGACATGCCACACACACCAGGGCATGTCCTACCTTTTACCTACAATGCACCCTGCCCTTGGTCCTACCTTAGGGGTGACTAATATGTATAAAAGGGAAGGTTTAGGGACTGGCAAGTGGGTACACTTGCCCAGTCAACATGGCAGTACCTGACTGCCCACAGGCTCTGCAATGGCAGGCCTGAGACACACTTTACAAGCTGCTCCGGTGGGTGGCACAACCAGTGCTGCAAGCCCACCAGCAGCATTTGATTTACAAGCCCTGGGCACACGCAGTGCACTGTACTAGGGTCTGACAGTAAGCCAAACAAGCCAATCATGGAGTCACTAATCCATACATCAATTTACCATAGGGAGCACTTGCACTGTGGCACTGAACAGCAGTGGCACAGTGCCCAAAAGCATCTAAAACCAGCAAAAACATAAGAGGCAACAGCAAAAAATGGAAGGGAGACCCACGCCAATGGTGCCAGGTCTAACACGTGTCCCCTCCAGCTGAAATGTGGGGAGAACTACCCTACCTCCGGGGAGTTCTCATCACTAAGGCGGAAAAATCTGGACAGACCATCAGCATTGGCGTGTTCTGTACCAGGGCGGTGTTCCACCGTAAAGTCCATCCCCTGTAGGGATATGGACCACCTCAACAGCTTTGGATTCTCACCCCTCATCTGCATCAGCCATCTGAGGGGCCTGTGGTCTGTCTGAACCTGGAAGTGAGTCTCAAACAAGTATGGTCTCAACTTCTTCAGTGCCCAGACCACAGCAAATGCCTCACGCTCAATTGCACTCCACCTCTGTTCCCGTGGAAGTAACCTCCTACTGATGAAGGCTACAGGTTGGTCTAGGCCCTCCTCATTAATCTGTGATAGAACAGCCCCCACACAATGCTCTGAAGCGTCTGTTTGCACAATAAACTCTTCTGAGAAGTTGGGTGCCAGGAGCACGGGCGCCGTGCACATGGCAGTCTTCAGGGCATCAAAAGCTCTCTGACAGGTGTCAGTCCAAATCACTCTCTTGGGCTGCTTCCTGGAAGTCAGCTCTGTCAAGGGTGCAACAATGCTGCCATACCCCTTGACAAACCTCCTGTAATACCCAGTGAGTCCTAAAAAGGCTCTCGCCTCTGTCTGGGTCTTGGGGGGTTCCCAAGTCAGGATGGTCTCAATCTTGGGTTGTAGGGGTGCCACCTGGCCGCTCCCAACCTGGTGTCCCAAGTACACCACGGAACCCTGCCCGATCTGGCACTTACTCGCCTTGTTCGTGAGGCCTGCTCTTCGCAGCGCCATCAACACTTCCCAGAGGTGGCGCAGATGTTCTTCCCAACTGGCGCTGAACACTGCAATGTCATCCAGGTAGGCGGCACTGAACTCTTCCAGTCCAGCCAACACCTGGTTGACCAACCTCTGAAAGGTGGCAGGGGCATTCTTCATCCCAAAGGGCATAACCCGGAATTGGTAGTGCCCATCTGGGGTGGAGAATGCTGACCTCTCTCTTGCCCCATCAGTCAAGGCGATCTGCCAGTACCCAGACGTTAAATCAAACGTGCTGAGGTACCGGGCAGCCCCTAACCGATCAATGAGCTCATCAGCTCTGGGGATGGGGTGCGCGTCAGTCCTGGTGACTGAATTGAGCCCTCGGTAGTCCACACAGAACCGCAGTTCTGGTGAGACACCCGGTGCGGCAGCCTTTGGGACCAAGACCACTGGGCTGGCCCAAGGACTGTTAGAGGACTCAATCACCCCCAACGCAAGCATCTTGGAGACCTCCTCCTTGATGCAAGCTCTCACCCTGTCAGTCACCCTGTAAGTTTTGTGCTTGACAGGAGGACTGTCCCCAGTGTCTACATCATGGACGCACCAATCAGTGACACTGGGAATCAGGGAGAACAGGTCAGAAAACTGTCCCAGCAACTGGTGACAGTCATTCTGTTGCTCAGGGGTCAGGGTGGAAGAGAGGTTCACTCCATCCACTGACCCATCTTGCTCTGTTGCAGACAGGAGGTCAGGAAGAGGTTCAGTCTCCTCCTCCATTCCAGCATCTGTTGCTAGGAGCATGCCCACTTCGGACCTCTCTAAGTGGGGCTTCAGGCGGTTGACATGCAGGACCCGCAAGGGGTTCATGGGAGACCGCAAGTCCACCAAGTAGGTAACCGGACTCTTGCGCATTTGGGGCCAATAAAAATGGGTGACAAGCCTTTCAAAGGTCTTGTCCTGCCCCAAATGTCCTGCTAAAGGCACATCATGAGCCAGCCCCAGTAGGAAGGCTCTGAAGCGCTGGGGTACCACCAGCACACGGGCTGACCCAGGCTCAGCAACCTTAGGCTCACTATACAGGAGACCATTCTCCCAGTAGATCCAATGTGATGCAGACTGATCACCTGCTGCCTGGTTTGCAGCCTGCTGCCGCAAACCCACAAGAGAAGGGCACTTGTTCTGCTCCTCACAGAACTCTTCCCTGGAGGGACCTCCTTCCTGCTGCCAATGGGTCAGCTCAGGCAGGTCTCCCAGTTCAGCAATCTCTTCCCCAGTAGGCTCCAGGGCATCCCCCTCAGGGTCCGCCTCCTCCTGGGCCGCGGGAACCTCAGGGGCCGGTTTCCCGGGCCCCCTACCTCTTCTCTTTAAGGCAGGCACCTGGGCCATTTTCTCAGGCTCCAGGTCCTCTTGAACACCCTTACTGGCTGCCATAGACCGAGTGGTCATGCAGGCCCACTCAGGCAAACCCAACATCTCTAAATGAGCTCTCCGCTCCACCTTAGCCCAAGGGGAGCTCTCCAAATCGTTACCTAACAGACATTCAACAGGCATGGCTGGCCTCACAGCTACTTGAAGAGTCCCTGAGACCCCCCACTCAAAGGGAACCTGTGCCACCTTGCAGTGGCTCTCTGTGTTGTCAGCGGCAACAACTGGGTAAAATGCATTTGGGACTACCTGCTCTTCAGACACCAACCGACAACTGACAGCTGTCACACTGGCTCCGGTGTCTCTAAGAGCTTCCATCCTCTTGCCATTGATGGTCACCCACTGCCTGTATTTTTTAGTGTTATCAGGCAGTTGGGTCCTGGGGACCACCTCACTGTCTCCTAAAGAGACAAGGGACATCTCTGCGGGACCCCACCCACCTTGGGCACCCATCTCCTCCCCCAGGGCTACACTAGCCAACTGCCGGGGAGGTGCACCAGTGGGTGCTGTCTTCCCATACAAGGGACATCTAGCATCATAAGAACAGTGGCCTACTAGACCACACTTAAAACAGGTCTTGGGCCCCTTGTGAACAGGCTTATCTGTCGGGGCCACTGCGCTTCTTCTCAGGGGAGGCTGGGAACCTTTCCCTTGGTTCCCTTGGGGATTACTTTGGGGCCCTTTCTGGAACTCCCTCTGTTTACCCTTGTCCCCCCCACTCTTCTGCTGGGGACCCTGCCCACCTTTGGCGAAGTCTCCCACATGACCCTTCTGGACCCGGGTGCTCACCCAGCGGTCCGCCTCCTCAGCAAGCTTCCTAGGGTTAGTCAGCTTGCTATCAATAAGATGCTGGTGTAGCTCTGGAAAACAGTTATTTGACAAGTGCTCCCATGCAAGCAAATCATAGAGCGCCTCAACATTATCCACTTTGCTACCCTTCACCCAACCATCCAATGCTCTTCCAAAGAAAGACACATATTCCACCCAAGTGGTAGACTCCAGTTTTCTGCAATTTCTAAACCTTTGTCTATATAGCTCTGGGGTCAAACCAAATCTGGACATTAGGGCTCCCTTCATGTGGGTATAGGACATCTGCTCCTCTGTAGGCAAATCCAACAAAGTGTCCCTCCCATCACTAACAAAGCGGCCCCACAACCCCGCTCCCCAATCCTTCTCAGGGACCCGGTGGGCCAACATTGCAGCTTCATAAGCCCTAAACCACTGACCAATATCCTCATTCTTGTGGAAATCTTTAACTACATCTTTGGGAATGTAGGTTCTTGCTTCTACATGCACTGGTGGAGGAACCTCTAACTTCTTGGCCTTGAGTTCCAATTCCCTCAATCCTCTCTCCTGCTCAAAATGCATTCTCTTTTCCTCTAAGGCTAACTTCTTCATTTCTAACTCCATCCCAAGCTCTATTTTCTTGCTCTCTATGGGGCATATTATCAAGGGCCGGTGATAAATATCGCAAAGCGCGCTTAGCGCTTGCATATTTTCGCCGGCTATCTCTGTAATTTATCGCCCGGTTAGCACGTTATTAACAACGCGCATCGCCAAGGCGATAAAAATTTCAGAGATAGCGTGGATATCGCCGTTTTCCATGTGGAAAACGGCGATATCCTAGATGATAGGGCCTGTGGTCTTAGCCACAGAATCCACCCCCATGTTAAGTATGCCTTAGTCAGGAATTTAACAGACGTTAAATTCCTGCGTTAAGGCATACTTAACGCGATTAAAATAATCGCTTCCCCGCATTGTAAATATCGCGAAGCTGCCTTCGCGATATTTACCCATGTTGTTTCCACAGACACGCCTACTTTGCATCTCATTATCGATGCGAAGTCAGGCATGCTGGAAACGGGAGCAAAATCAGCAAAACACGCGATAGCGTGTCTTTGCTGATAAGGCGATATAATTATCGCCGCTTTTCGGCCAAAAACGGCCGCAAAAGCGGCGATAATTGTTTATCGCCGCCTTGTTAATATGCCCCTATGTCTTTCTGACCATCCATTTTGAGCCTAGCTAGCTCCAATTTATGCATCCTCTCCCTTGCTCTGTCCTCCAGCTCTCCTGGGGACAACCCTTTGGAAGAAACACTGCTGCCCGCCCCTGAAGGTGCTTTCCCTCCAGTTGGGCCCACTGGCCCCTCAAGGTGCTCATTTAAATCCTCTGCCTCCCTTACTGGCTCCTCAGGATGCCCACAGGTATTCCTAGATTCTACCCAGGCCCTCAGCGCCTTTTGGTATTCCTCTTTCCTGGTGAGGCCTTTCACAGAGATTTTAAATTTCTTGCACAAAGCTTTGAGATAAGGCACAGTGTAAGTATCAATTCTCTCTTCTTCCAAAACAATGTCTACAGATACTATGGATGCTGTCTTGCTCATGGTAGCAAAAAGACTGGCAGTTCTCAAGAATCAAAAATAGAAAAGAAGTTCCAAGGAAAAAATTCTCAAAAAGTATGTGGTTGCGTTATGGTCTGCACTCACTAGTAGTGTACACCAATCACTGTATATGAATCACAAATGCAAGTCCAAATCCTCACCGCTGACCACCAATGTTAGATTTGGGGGTCTCTAGTTGGCATAGGTAGGTACCTGTGACAAATAGGGACCCTTGCGTCTAGTCAGGGTGAGGGGCTACACTCCTAAAATAACTCCTGCTCACCCCCTTGGTAGCTTGGCACGAGCAGGCAGGCTTATCTCAGAGGCAGTGTGTAAAGCATTTGTGAACACATACAGTAATACAGTGACAACACTACAGATGGACACCACACAGGTTGTATTATAAAAATAGTATTTTTATATATACTTAACACAAGATCAAACAACAGAAATCCACATTACTGTACTCAAAAATAGACTTTAGAATGTTATAAAATAGTTCAGTTCTCTGAAGTTGTAGATGCAACACTTTACTCTCAATGTACCTTGAATGCGTAACGCAAAGAAAACAAAAGGGTCGCAGGGAAGGTGATGCGTCGGTTCCTTACACTCAGGGAGTGGATGCGTCGGTTCCTTACTGCTGCGCAGGGGAGTTGATGCTCGCTTCCTTACTGTGTGGGGAGTTGATGCGTCGGTTTCTTACTGCTCTCCGGTACGATGCGACAGATGGCACCTCAATGCGATACTCTTCTCCGGTGCGATGCGATAAAAATGGCGTCTTGGCTGCGATGCGACAACGTTGGTGCGATGCGTGCACGCCCGACGGCCGTGCGGCGACTCGATGATCTTGGGAGCCGCGACAGGCCCTGCAACGCGCTTCTCCGGTGATGCGACGATGTCCTCTGTGGCAGCGTCCCGCTTCTCCGGTGATGCGCCGCGCTTCGGCGATGCGATGATGACAGCAGCAGCAGCGTCTCGCTTCTCCGGCGATGCGCCGCGCTTCGGCGATGCGATGATGACAGCGGCGTCTCGCTTCCTCGGCGATGCGATGACAGCGGCTGCGGCGGCGACACGCTTCTCGTTGTTGCGTCGCGCTTCCAGCTCCCAACAACACGCAGTCTCTCAGAAGGCCCAGCACAACAGCAGGCACTTCAATTCCCAGCAAGGGAATTCAGGGGGGAGCTGGTTGGTGAAGTCTTGTATCCCTGAGACTTCAGGCAGGAGGCAAGCTCTAGTTCAAGCCCTTGGAGATTCTTCTTCAAGTTGATAGAAAGCACACTCAGTCCTTTTCTCCTTTCTTTGGCAATGAAGCAACCACTGCAGGCCAACCCCCAACCACACAGCACAGGGTAGTCTCCTCCTTCAGCTTCCTGGTTCTTCTCCTCAGCAAAGGTTCGTCTTGATTCCCAGAAGTGATCTAAAGTTCTTGGGTCTGGGTCCCAATATTTATACTACTTTTCTCTTTGTTCTCTGAAGGCAGAGAGGCCTTTGCCTAGTCCAAAACCAGTTCTGGTCAGTCCTGGAGCAATTTGTTGAAAGACTCCTTCTGTCCTTTCACAGTGTAGGCCAGGGACATCAGACACACCACAGGAGGTGGAGCCAGCATTGTGGAGGAAAGGCACAGCCCTATTCAGGTCCCAGGTGCAACTCCTCCCTCCTATCTGCATGCAGATCTCTCTATTCAGCCCTGTGCTGACTCACCCTGTCTCCTGGAGGCCCCCAGCCCCTGTCACTCAAACTCCAGACAAGGAATACACAACCTAGCAGAGGCAGGCTTGGATAGTTAGGCAAGAAAATACCTACTTTCTAAAAGTGGTATTTTCAAACACAGAATGTTAAAACCAACTTCACTAAAAGATGTATTTTATCATTCTGAGTTCAGGCGTACTAAACTCGAATTTCTACCTGGTTCCCTGAGTCAGTTAGGATTATAAGATGTAATAATCTAACTGCCCATTCTGGCCTATGGGGAGCAGGTAGCCTTGCAATAGTGAAAAACGAAAAGGGCTGTAATTCACTATTAGGACATGCCACACACAACAGGGCATGTCCTACCTTTTACCTACAATGCACCCTGCCCTTGGGCCTACCTTAGGGGTGACTAATATGTATAAAAGGGAAGGTTTAGGGACTGGCAAGTGGGTACACTTGCCCAGTCAACATGGCAGTACCAGACTGCCCACAGGCTCTGCAATGGCAGGCCTGAGACACACTTTACAAGCTGCTCCGGTGGGTGGCACAACCAGTGCTGCAAGCCCACCAGCAGCATTTGATTTACAAGCCCTGGGCACACGCAGTGCACTGTACTAGGGTCTGAAGTAAGCCAAACAAGCCAATCATGGAGTCACTAATCCATATATCAATTTACCATAGGGAGCACTTGCACTGTGGCACTGAACAGCAGTGGCACAGTGCCCAAAAGCATCTAAAACCAGCAAAAACATAAGAGGCAACAGCAAAAAATGGAAGGGAGACCCACGCCAATGGTGCCAGGTCTAACAGCCACTATGCTCATAAATGTAACTATTTGAATGTTCATAGTCATGTTCTTGGGGTGCAACGTCTCAAACAGTGCAAGCCTGCACAAATGCATACCCAAGCTCTTAAATTGGTTGCATAACAGCGCCTTTCTTTCCCTAGGTAGAGCTGGGCAGATGCAGACAATGTGAATTACTGACTCGGTTGGGCTCCTACAGAGTCTGCAGATTCCTTTGGCGTTCTTAGCCACTTAGGGAGGTTTTCCAACGTTGAGAAAGTAGCAAACAACAATGCCATATACCTATTTTTTATGTAGATTGAAAAAGTGTTTCATAAGTAATCTGGGGGTATTTGGTTGATGGAAGAGTTTATGACCATCCAGGCATGAGAATGCCTTGCCAATACACTTTTATTGTCTAGCAAGCACAGAAACTTTGGCATTAGTTTATGAATGCTTTGAAGACATGCTGAGAGACATGCAGATTCCAAACATCCTGTGTGCAGAGAGCCCCTACTTGAGGAAGCCCCACTGCAATATAATATGGTTGGTTTTTACATACATTTTAAGCAATGATATGTAAATAGGCCATTGCCTGGTGATTGGAAATTGGGTCATTTAATAATTACCAATTCCAACCACTCATGTAGATTAGGAATTATTGGTCCTGAAGAATTGCCACCAGATCCATTTGGGCAAGAAACATGTCGACCCACCAGCTATCATAAGACCATAATTTCAGGTGATAGCACATACCTTGTATTAATATAAGCTGGGGCACTCACTGAATAAATGTTTTTTAGAGGACCTTCTGACCTATTTTTATTGGCACTTCACTATTAGTCACAGTAGACTAAATTACTTCACACCAATCTACACTTTACAGCCCCACACCCAGGCTTCATACATCTCATGTCAGCATACCAAAAAGATCTCCGGTAAAGAACCCCCTTGTGGGTGCTCGTTTGGCATTGCAGCGCCGACCCGACGTGGACCTTGCCCAATGATGAAGCATGACACCCTTCTGGATGTGTGAAGGCACTTGCTCCTAAAGAGTGACGCTACCAGTGACTCATTGGGACTTGACTGACCTGGTCACCATGCTCTGTTTATTCTTGGTATAGGAACTGCATACCCTACTCAGTACATTACAGTTATTTTAGGAACATATATGCCGGATCTTCAAGCACTCCTGGTCCTCCCCTCTTGTGAGAATGTAGCTCAATTAATATATCCTAGAGAATAACGTGGTTATGCCATTGTCAACCACTGCCAAAGCCTTTTCTAGATTAATCCTATCAATCTCGCACAGCCTCTCAGCAGCTTCCTGTTGAGAAACTTTCCATAGTTCATAGTATATGGCATACTAGAAGCGCTTTCGACATGGGTTCCGGGGACCTAACAAGAAATCCCTGAGATCCAAGTCATCTGACAGAACGGACAAGCGTTTTTTCACCTGAGACAGTGTTGAGGTCTTAAGCCAGTCAAGGCATAACTTTCCAACACTGTATGATGTCACCACCCCGAGTGTTCAGATTGTACATAAGGTTGGTCAGGTCTATTGATCTTAAACACTCTGGCTTTACCCAACCATCTGGACTGACATCCTTTATTGTATAAAGGCCAAACCAACCATCCCTTCCAATTGGGGTCTGATGAATTGTAGGAGCCATTGTGTAGCATGGCATTTAGTGTATCCTCATTATAACGTGTGAAGTGTTGCCAATTTTCAAAACATGTAAAAGTGGGAATTTGTGGAGTGTTCAAATCTTTTATCTTGGTTATTCCAAGACATATGGTTGTTGTGCAGTTTTGTTCAGGAAAATCATTTGGTGTGGTACAAGGTATGCTCTAAACAAGGCCTCAGTTCCCAGAACCTGCCAAGCTTTTGTCCCTCCAACAGACTTTATATCTATTTTGTCTTTCAGAAAGTCGAAACCCTGTTCAGACGGCTGGGAAAGAAAAAAAGGAGAATGTATCAGCTTGGTGTTTGTTAGCATGTTTTTCTTTGCAGATGTAGGTGCAAGCCTGTAAAAATATGAGGCTGGGTCTAATGTGTCAAAAACCAGAAAAATAAGCAAACTTATGTGCAAATGTATTTGAACTACCTTTCGGTGGTGTTTGGCAGTGTTCTCATTGGGTGAAATTATAAATGGCACGTGGGATACTTGATTTATGCAGAAAGGGTGGACCTTAATGTTGATAACAGAACATATTACCATAATTAGATGTGCCATCATACAATTCATCAGAAGAAAATACAGTTGATTGCTCTAGATCTTCCAGCAAATTATGCACTGTATCAATGCCCTAATCATCAGAAATAGTACTAGCGGTGATGATATCATTCAAAGAAATTTTAAACAAATACGGAATTTGCAAAACTTCAGTAGGGCCATACACATCATACAATACCCTGTCCCACACTATTCCTTTGAGAATTGGAACCACTGTAATGTTCACCAGGGACAGATCTCTTTGTTCATAGTGCAAAGATGCATGTGGTTTCAATACCAAGTTCACCAGTTGTACTGCAGAGGATTCTGGGAGATAATGTCCATTCAGAAGTTAGAAAAAAACAATAACCAAACCAATCCAGAGGACCAGCAATAGTAACCCAATCGTAACACAAAGGTGTAACCAGTGAGTAACAAAGTATGTCTTTTTCAGCCAAAGATAGAGAGCACGCACTCCATTTGAATCTGATGATAAGTCGTCGTAGTCCACGAAATAGCCAGACACCGTTCTGTCTCTTTTTGGCAGCTCAGCATGTTTTGTAGAACGGGGGGATGACTCAATCTTTGAAGTAGATCTTATTGTCATCGCATTGTCAAATTGAAATTTGCATTTCTGTTCTAGTTGATTGTACAGTGGTTGTTGTTGCAACAGGGAGAAGACATACTTCATTTTTGTTCCTCACTGAAGAGAGGAATCTTCTTTAATTATCAAAGCTTCCATCTGAACCTCCTGTGTGGTAGTGAGTGGAAAGCAGAGGCTACCCAGGACCCCGCTTGGCTTACTGTTGAGAATCTCCCTCATAATGTGGTTTTATCAGTTCAATGGAGACAAACCTTTTCTCTCGTCGACCGGCAAGGTGCGGAAAAAACACAGTTCTTGTACCTTTGACAGCCAGGACATGCACAGGTGCTCTGTATGATGGCCCAAACTCTTTTTTGTCCACAATTTGTTCCCTGACCAGATCCCCAATCTTCGGAACCCAACCATGTCTTGCTGGCACAACCTTCACTTACCCAGTGGCGTTGTGTTTTACTTGGATGTTGCTTTGTTCGTCCCAGAATTCATTGGGTTCCTGTAAAACAGACAAACGTTCATTAATGTCAAATGGTGTGTCTGCCATCACTGTGCCGACATTATTGAGGTTTGGGACCCACATTCTCAACCCGAACAGGATTGCATATGGAGTCCGACCACCCACAGATGTTCTTGGCATATTGTTAAGTGCCCTCTGAACCCCATATAGGTGATGGACCCAACTACGACCTGAGCCTAGTACCCTTGCTGTTAAAAACTGCTTTAAGGCTTTAAGTCACAATTTTTCCTCTCGACTACCGAATTTCCCTCAGGATGATAGGATGAGGAGTATTGCAAGGTCACGCCCAAACTTCCCATGGCTTCTTTGTAAGCCCAAGAGCTAAAAGCCAGACCTCAGTCAGAATGTAGTGTGCCAATTGCATATGTCCCGATGAAGACTCGCAAGTCGATCGCCATACCCCCAGGAATCTAGAGCAGGAATCCACTGCCACCAAGATGTACATGTAAGCCCCATCAGATTGCAAGGGGCCACAGTGGTCCAAATAGACACAAGCGATAGGCTTGTTCGAAATCAATAGAGGTGTCTGTGGTGGAGGTGCAATGGTGGAGCCCTGCATCTGCTGGCAGATGTCACATTTGAGGACAAAGTCCTTGGTCTGTTTAGTAAAACCAGGCCACCAATAGCGCTGTTGCAATAATTAACCTGTAGCAGTAATCCCTGCGTGTCCTGAACCCAGACCCTCATGTGCAGCTAGTATTAACCCCAGTCTGCGATCAGTGTTAGGTATGACTCTCTCCCCCACATTTGGAATGTGAGCATATGATATGTTCTATGCATGTAACTTATAGGGAGATTTGAGTAGAAAGCCTTTCAGCAGGTGTGTGTTCATTGATGAGGTGCAATTTACTATTACACTTTACTATTCAAGCCACCATGATGCCTCTGTCTATCCTTGTACTAGAACGAGTACTTGAAGCAACTGCAGCAGTACGAACTGTTGCTTTAGCGACTTCATCAGCCATGGAATTTCCTACAATGTGAACACTAAGACGTTGATGACTCAAAGTGTGCACCACATGAGCCAGTGGCAAGCAATCTTTCAGCTTTGCCACTTGTTCCGAAAGCATCTTGTGCTTGATCAAAATCCATTTTAGCCCCAGTAGTGAAGGTATTCATTATATGACTGTACCCAATAATAGGAATCACACACTATAATTGTGGGGAATCCATGATCCAGATTCTCAAGTGCCAGTATCAGGGCCTTGTACTCTGCCAGCTGTGCTTGAGTCACCAAGGGACTGTGTGTATGTTTTTTCAGGATGGAACTTTCCATCATGCATGCACCCTTTCACTTTTGCGCATGCAGCCGAATATTGGTGTGTTGTCCATACAGCAGGCTGGGCAGACCTATCAGTGCAGATGATGTATTCATATTGATATAAAGGCATTATTTCATTTGGCAGAGGATATTCTTGTTCATACTGCAAAAAGGCTTGTGTTTGTAATGCAGAGTCAAATCTGTAGTCTTTGGGGCAGATTTACGTTAAACTAACGCAGCACGGTGCAGCAAGTCATTTTGCTGCGCCGTGCTGCGTTAGTCTGGAAAGCACAGGGATGCAACATATTTACAAGAATATGTCGCATCTCTGTGCTTCCCCCTGCGCTGGCGCACAAACTGCTGCCATGCGCCGGCGCAGGCACCCTTGCACCATGGTGCAAAGATGCCTGCGTCGTGGGGAGATTGTTTTTGTGCAGGAAGGGGCACCTTCCTGCACAAAAAAAATCACTACAGGCATTTTCCTCTTCCAATGCGTGCTGTAGAATGCAGCACGCATTGAAAGAGGAAAAAACGAGGAGAAATGAAAACATTTCTCCTCGTTGCGCCTCGCTACGCCACCTCTAGGGTGGCGTAGCATACTGACGCATCTCCAGAGTTACGATTTCACGTAATTCTGGAGTTGAGTCCTGTTCCATGAGTGTTGCGTGGGAACACCCACTGCAACACCCATGGAACGCCCCTTCACCGCAAAGTGCTGCGTGTGAAGGGACCGTATTTACAAGGAGAGGAAAAGTCACACAGGGTGGCTTTTCCTCTCCTTGTAAATATAGAGGAGCCCCCTGCGCCACCAGTACGTCACGAAAATTGACGTACTGGTGGCGCAGGGGGCTTGTAAATCTGCCCCTACATCTTTTGCAGTGAGAGAGTTAGCCCATTGTATCCATCATGGATGTAAAGCTTTAGAATTTGAAACGCTTGCTGTGGTGATGTCCTCTAAGGTCGGCACCAGGGTTACAACAATTATGCGTTGACTTTGAGCTAGTGCTCTCTCTCTCACTACAGCAGTTTGTACTGCTGTGAGAAGTTTCTCAGTAGGTGCAAAACGCATTGCAGCATTTGTGATTAAATGTAATTTGTATGCTATTGGTACTGTATCACCTTAGTTGAACGTGATATTGGTGTACCCAGCTGGTCCAGCGACTATGTGGATCACTAGATTTGTGGTGTTTGCACATGTTTGTAAATGTTTTGAAGATATCTTATCAGCTTGTACAGAACACAAAATGTTTGTGTGTTCCTGTGTCCAATGTGTGCTTGAAAAGTCTGGTCTTATCAAGCTGTAAAATGGTTTTACATGTTCTGCATAATAGAAAATGCATGTTATGCCAATATTTAAAAGTCCTAAAATGGATGTAGTCTTTTCAGAGATGCTGGAGGTCGCTACACTTTTGCCTTCACTTGACAATTCTTATTCTAAAAATAGGACATTGAGATGGGCAGTTTTTGATTTTTTTTAAAATAAATTTGTAGCCCATGTGAGCAAACCCCTGAACTATGCAGTCCACTCTGTTCAAGTGTTCCATTAATTCATCATCCATTAGATATATATCATCTAAGTAGGGCAAATGCCTACTCATCAAAATTTTGAAGTTACTCAGGGCTATTATTAAACCCTTGGGGTAATCGACAGAATTGCCTCTGTGAGCCCAGCGCTGAAAATGCTGTCAGATATCTGCTTCCAGGTGCTATGTTTAGGCAGAAAAATCCATTTGAGATATCTAGTATTGTTTTGTATTTTTTCCGCACAATGTTGTTTATTAGTGCACCACTGTGTGCATTTTATACTGCGAACGTGCAAGTAGATGTGTTCAGATGTCTGTAATCCAATACTAGACGGCATGAATTGTCTGGTTTAATTATGGGAAACAAGAGATATTCATTAATGAGGTGCAATTTTCTATTACACCTTAGTATTCAAGTTGTTCTAGGACTTCCCTAACTTGTTTCTTAGCTTCATGTTTAATTGGATGTTGTCTTTGGGGTTGAGGAGTTGTCCTCAATGGGATCTCGTGTTGACGTGACTCATCATCCCACCCCACATGATTGCGGTATCACGCTGGAGCTCATGCTAACACCCACTCCTTGGCGTAAGAATGTTTCGCTGATTCTGGAACAAGGTCGTAAAAGGCCGGTTAAATTACCGTTTCCCCGTTAGGGCAAACCATTACGAAATCAGGTGGCCAGTCTTTTTCAGACAAAAGAATATCGTAACCATACGTCAAGTTCTTCCAAAAGAGAGCCTTGATGTTAATGGGTATGTCCCCCTCCAACTGGAGAGTAATTTTGCATAAACGATGGGGAACACTTACCCTAGTATTCGTTATTTCCACTGTGATATGTTCAGTCAGCGCTACTGCCGCCAGATAATCCATCAGGTTCTTGCGAGCTACTGTGACTTCTGCCGAGCTGTCCAGCTTCGTCACTGCCCACTTGCCATTCAGAAGCAGAGTTCTCAGTATTTTGGGCATGCCTGATTTTAAAAATTCCAGCTAACCTTTTCCTTTTAAATTGAGGTTTAGCAGTCTTTGATTTTTCTTCTACATTAATGATGTAATCAGGGGAGCGTTGTGATTTCTTCCTCAGTTTCATGTGCTCTTCCAATCTGCACGTTGACCATTTTCCTCGCTCCAAACGTGTATCGGATGACCCCTGAAAGGAACAACATGAATGTGTATCAGCATCATGATACTTGTCTGGAAAAAACAGAAGTCCTCGTCCTTGGAACCACCCCTTCTGCATGGGACAACACCTGGTGGCCCACCGCCCTCGGAAGCCCACCTACCCCCTCAGACCACGCCAAGAACCTTGGCATCGTACTCAACTCATCACTCACCATGAACAGACAGGTCAACGCCGTCACCTCCAGCTGTTTCAACACCCTCCGCATCCTTTGAAAGACCTTCAAATTGATCCCCCCCGAATCAAGGAAAACAGTCACCCACACACTCATCACCAGCAAACTCGACTATGGCAACGCACTCTACGCCGGCATCAACAAGTCCCTACTCCGCAAACTGCAAACAATACAGAACACCACGGCCAGACTCGCCCTCGGCATCCCCCGGCACGAACACATCAGCCAACATCTACGGCGGCTCCACTGGCTGCCCGTGGAGAAGAGCGTCACTTTCAAAATCCTCACTCATGCCTACAAATGCCTGCACAACAACGGACCCAAATACCTGGACGACAGAATAAACTTCCACGTACCCAAAAGAAACCTGTGATCATCCAACCTCGCACTGACTGAAACCTCGCGGATCCACAGAGCCAGATCAGGCGGAAGATCATTCTCTCACATTGCAGCCAAGACCTGGAACGAGCTACCGGCAGACATCAGACGCGCCCCCTCCCTGAATACCTTCAGGAAGACCCTCAAGACCTGGCTCTTCGGCTGAACGGAGCGGCGCACCCCCCCCCCAGCGCCTTGAGACCCTCACGGGTGAGTAGCGTGCTTACAATACCCTGATTGATTGATTGATTGATTCCTTATGTTATCATGGTTTCTGAGATTATATCTCTTTACAGTTACTTCCTGCTGAGGAGATCCACCCCGTGATATTGTTTTGTCTTTATTCTTTTGTTTATTATCCCATTTCTTCTTTGTCGAAGAATTGGGTGCTTGCCTAGAGTTATCCATTTCAGAATTCAGTTGTAGGTGTATAGCCAATGCAGTTGTCTCCCACTTTATGTTGCTTAATATAATAGCGGACACTGCGGCAAATTGCCCATCAGGTTTAGCTCTAAGTTCTGCCCCGTACTCATTCTAAAGCTGTGTTAATACCTCAGGTAAAGCAGCCAGAGTAGGGGAACCATGTGTTCTGGTGTAAACGTCAGCAAAGACTGTACCCCAAGTTGCGCAGTCTTCCGATGTGGAAGCCATCCCCATCGGCAAGCAAATAGTTAGTATTCTGTGTTTTTCCTACAGGACCGAATGAGTAATCACTGCTTTAAGCTGGGTCGTTTTCTTGTGCCATCTAGAACAAAATTTGCTTCCGACTGATGGGAATATTTCCCATAATGGCATTCAGTGCTTGTGGACTGATATCAGTAGTAACCAATTGTGGTTGTGCAGCTTGAGCAGTCCACGCAGGGTTTACTATTAGTGTTCACATTATGAACTGTGTGAGATTTCTGTATATTTTTACTAAATCTTTGTATAGTGTACGCATTTCTGCTACAGTTAGATTAGCAGGATCAGGATGAGGTGTGTATGCAGCTAAGACCAGTCATGTCGGTCCCTCTTTACCGAGCAGACCGAGTCTCACATTTTTGTGAAGTGTGGGAGGGCACCTTAAACAAATTAATATGTTCTTGGTAAGTAAGAGGAACCTCTCTGTCCTCATATGGAGTGTATTCTTCTGGTGCTTCTTCCTCGATGTAAGGTATAAAATAATTCTATTTGAGCATTTATAGCTGGGAATTTAACCTAGGAATAGAACACCTCTGTCTTTGGAAAATTCCTGCCGGCTGACTTATTGAAATCGGTGGTCATAGCCTTAGTCCTTTCACGTTTGGACTATTGTAATAGTTTCTACATCAGCCTCTCCAATGGCTCACTTAAAAAATTGCAGACCATTCAAAATGCAGCGGCACGGTTTCTTCTTTGAGCCCCCAAACATCAGTCTGCGAGGGTCTCTATCAGGCAATTGCACTGGCTTCCAGTCCGCCACCGAATCTCTTTTAAGGCTCTCTGCCTAGCTAACAAGACAATCTATGGAAAAGCACCTGCCTACTTGAAGGCAAAACTGGTGCGCTACTTCCCCAGCAGTAATCTTCGGTCTAGCTCAGCAAACATGTTGATGGTTGCTCCTTTCAAACGTGTAACTTGGAAAGGTAGAAGCTTGTTTAGAATTACAGCTCTGCTCTGGAATCAATTGCCTCTGGAATTGAAATTAGCACCCACGCTCATGGTATTCAGAAAGAACCTGAAAACATGGTTGTTTAACCAGTGATTCGGTAGCGCATGACCCTCGTACCGCTCCCTGTTGACTTTCAGCGCCAAGACGCCTCCGGGTATTCGTGCGCTTTATAAGTTGTATCATTCATTCATTCATTCTTAAATGCTTTGCGTGCCTCAACCATGAAGGTTAAATCTCCACCTGTAGCCAGGGGAACAAACTTTAATAATTTTAGAGTAACAGCATGTCTGCAGTTCTCTGCGATATTTAGTGCATGGGGACCTTCGTCTCCAGACATAATATATCAATCAATCAGGGGTTTGTTAAATCGCGACTACTCACCCGTAAGGGTCTCAAGGCGCTAGGGGTGGGGGGGGGTGCAGGTTCCATTCCATCAAGGAGGGGGTCTGTCGAAGAGCCAGGTTTTGAGGTTTCTTGCGAAGATGGGGAGCGATGTTGTCTGTCTGAGGTGGAGCGGAAGGGCGTTCCATGCTTTGGCCGCGAGGAAGGAGAAGGAGCGGCCTCCCGATCTGGTCTTTCTGGTGCGGGGGACCACGGCGTAGGAGAGCTGGGCTGATCGTTGGGTCCTTTGGGGTGCGTGGAATTTGAGTCGGCTGTTCAGGTATGCTGGTCCGGTGCCGTGGAGGGCCTTGTGTGCGTGGGTGAGCATCTTAAAGGTGATTCTCGCCTCGACGGGGAGCCAGTGGAGTGTGCGCAGGTGCTGGGAGATGTGGCAGTGTTTTGGCAGGTTGAGGACCAGTCTTGCGGCGGCGTTCTGGATGTTCTGTAGCTTGCGGGTGAGGTTTTTGTTTATTCCGGCATAGAGTGCGTTGCCGTAGTCGAGTCTGCTGGTGACCAGGGCATGAGTGACGGTCTTTCGGTGTTCGAGGGGATCCATTTGAAGGTCTTACGAAGGAGGCGGAGGGTGTGGAAGCAGGAAGACGAGACAGAGTTGATCTGGCGGTCCATTTTGAGCTCGGAGTCCAGGATGATTCCCAGGTTGCGTGCGTGGTCTGTGGGGGTTGGCGGGTTTCCGAGGGCGGGGGGCCACCAGGTGTCGCTCCAGGCGTCGGGGTTTGGGCCCATGATGAGTACTTCTGTTTTGTTGGTGTTTAGTTGTAGGCAGCTGTTTTTCATCCATTTGGCGACGGCTTCCATGCCTTCTCGAAAGTTGCGTCTGGCGGTGTTGGGCTCGTTGGATAGGGAGAGGATGAGCTGGGTGTCGTCTGCGTATGACACGATGTTGAGTCCGTAGGTTCTGACGATGGGGGCAAGTGGAGCCATGTAGACGTTGAAGAGCGTCGGGCTGAGGGAGGAGCCCTGGGGGACTCCGCAGGTGGTAGGTGTGGGGTCCGAGAGGAAAGGGGGGAGTCTGACCCGCTGCGTCCTGCCGGAGAGGAAGGAGCGGATCCAGTCGAGGGCCTTGTCCATAATAGAACAAATGAATTACTGAAAAGGTTAACACAATGTGGGGATTTTTATCCTTCAAGCTTGAAGAACCTGCAGCCAATACATAGGGTCTACCTATGCAGTTGAGGTGGATTTCCCTACCACCATGGACGTCTCCGGTTTGGAAGTGAGTAGGAGTCTCTGAGAAGGCACGACTGAACAACTTAGGCGAACCGTAAAATAAGAACCCAGCCAACAGTGGTGGTGCTATTTCGTGGTCAACAAAAACCTTGGGTGCGTTGCCCAAAGTGATTCCATGCACCCTTGTAGTATATGTTGGCCTAGAGAACAGCTAGCACACAGTGCCACCAAAAGCCCCCCTAACCCTAACAGGGAGCGAATGGTTTCTCCCTGAACATGACAACCCTGACCCCTCAGGATTGTGGTAACAGATCTAGAACCCTTTCGCTCAGTCACCCATGCATTCTTGTTCTCATAGATGTATCCAACATTGTCACACATGCAAATATGTGCAAAAGGTTATTGTAAAATGTTATTGTGCAGAAAGAGAGCAATGTAAGAAAATGTGCAGCATTGCTACATGAGCCAAACTCAAGCACATAACAATACGTAATCATTGGCTTTCCAAAAGTTAAAGGCAGCCATGTCGTTTTTCAGTACAAGTACCGTGTTTTGAGTTAGGCCTTCTGATGTAGGTAAGTATAAGGTTTGGTATTTTTGCCCTAACTGTAGGAGAGTAGGATCTGCCTCTTATGGTTACCCCCACTTTTTGCTGGTGTATCACTGTTTTTCGACTTTAGTCTGGCTGGGGCCCTGCTATCCAGGACCCCAGCCTAGCTGCTTCCTCTCTAAATTGATAACCTGTACCTTAAGTACACTTCAGATTGGATTCTGGGGTGCCCTTATAAGGCCCTAGTATATGGTATACTATGTACCCAGGGCATAGGTACCCCAGAGGCCTACCAGGGGTTGAAGCATGTATTGTGCCACCCCTGGAAGGCCCTCCAAAATGACACCACAGGACTGCTACTGCAGCCTGAGTGAGGTGGTGCATGCACCCCTTACAGAGATATAGGTTCACTATATCTCACCTATCACTGCACCTACAAACCTATCAGTCACCCCTATGGCAGACCTTATCAATCCTGAAGGCAGGGTGCTTGGTTTTATGTGAGAGGGTGCCCATGCATGAGCAGAGCCCCTCTGCAGCCTTCGGAATCTCCTCTCCGGGGTTGTCTGTGATGCAGCCTGACCATATACTCTTAAGTGCATTATATCTAAACGGTAAATGCTAACTTTGGGATGGCTGCACGGAAACATGTCGTGTTTGGTGTCAAACACCTTGGAATCATACCCCCACACCAGTAACTGGTGTGGGAGTATGATCCCACCCTTCTAGAGGGAGAGACATGACAGCACCGGTATACCCGGTACCAACTAAACAGAGCCTGGCATCACAAAATGGATTCTGCAGCCACAGACACGAGTCTGGCCTCCTGCTGCTGACCGAAACTCTGGCAGGGGAGGCCTGGACAATAGGTTTCCTGTCTCAGGGAGGTGTTACCACCTCCCAGACAGGCCTTAGTGGATTAGGGCTGGGTGGTGCACTGTCTGAGTGCTTTGAAGTCCTGCACTGGGGGCACATTTGGTGTCCTTGTGCATACCCCAGTTCAAACCGGTTGCAGGGGCTGCCAGCCCCTGCTCTGGCATGAAACTGGACAAACGAAATGGGTGTAGCCACCCCTCTTTCCAAACCCTCCCATAGGTGGGTCCCCAGAGTTAGTCCAACCCCTTTTCTTAGTATAAGTAAGGGAACCCTGGCAACAGGACTTTAGATATCCCTGGATGAAACTCTGAAGTTGAATCCTGGACCTTCGACGCTCTACATCAAGATTAGAGGACTGAAGAATCTCCCTTGGGGTCAAGGAGTGACTCCCCTGCTTGGCAGGCACCAACAAAGCATCTGTCCGGTCTGCATCACTGAAGCTCCCGCCGGACGCCGAAGTTTTTGCATCACCAGAGGTAGATTTCCAGTCTTCCCCGAGGCTACCCTGAGTCCCCAGCAAAGCTGAGGCCCGTAGCTGTCGTGGGTAACTTGGAACCGTGACCCCTGGACACCAAGCACATTTGCAAGTGCACCAACTTCCTAACATCTCTCGAAGCCGTGCTTTGGGTTCCAAGTAGCCCTAGCCCCGAGCACCAACTGTAGCAAAGATCACTGGCCTACACTCCACGAGTGTCCCGTGGGCCAGCTCCAAGTGCGACCGCTTGAGGCTCCTTTGCGATCTCTAGTCCGTTGGCTAGTGGGTCCCCACAAAGGCAAATCTTCAATTGATTGGGTTTTTCTGGTTGCGCCAGAAGTGCCCTGACTTACCTTCACTGGGTGAGTCCCTCAGACTTTGCTGGTCTGCACCGCAGCCTTTTCTTCATTTCCCCGTGACTTGCCGTTGCCAAGGCTTGTTGGGTCCAATCTGGTCGCCGACACCGCAGCACTCGACAAACTTTGTGGGACAGATCGAATCCAGCTCCTGGTCA
Organism: Calotriton arnoldi; assembly: GCA_963921515.1. Lineage (NCBI taxonomy): Eukaryota > Metazoa > Chordata > Amphibia > Caudata > Salamandridae > Calotriton > Calotriton arnoldi. Next base: position 54,449 of record CAWUFW010017486.1, on the reverse strand, counting down.
TCGTTGATGCCTCCTGGACCTCGTGGCTGAAGAGTCAAGGCACCTGTCAACTCACCTGAAGCACCCAACATCTGAGGGCATTCGACTATCGTGCCCCTGGTCACTGGCTAGTGACCCAGACTCTGTCCCCTCTGCTTTCAGGTCTTCCTCTTCCTCGATCTAGGCTTGGATCACACCGGACACTCTTCCTCTTCACGGCAGCAGCACTTTCCAAGAGGTCGCCATTGAAAACGACGACGATTCCCGACACCTTTCAACACGTATGCACTCAGCTTCCCTGGGTGAGGTAACTCGAGTATTTCGGTACTCACGTGGGTGTGGGCCCTAGAAACTCTTAACTTTAAAGGGGTTAACTGGAAGTCCTCTCCGAAGGGTCCTTTTTCTTTAAAAATCCAACCGCGACTTTCCCCATAGAAGTCAACGGCGATTTGCGGCTGTGTTCTCACACTGCACGCGTCCCCCGTGGGTCCCCTGTGTCACTACCTTGGGTGGTTCCTTGGGGTCCAAGCACTTCTACAGGCTCTAGGCCTTGTGTCTAGCTCAGTCGTGGTTCTTATACCACTATTTTAGTATATGGTTTGGTACGCCCCTAGGGCTCAAACGTGTATTGTGCTAATAACTGCTGATATTCGCCTTGTAACTTATGTACGTCAAACTCTAGCCTCATAGAGAGACTAGAGGGGTGTGTTTAAGACTAAATACATATATTTTATATATATACCTGGTGTGGTCCTCTTTCATTTGGTCACTCAAGAGATTCTAGACTGGTAAAACAAGCTGCTTTACATTCCTCTAAGACTTAGCCTGAAGGCTGCTCTCCATAGCTACCACTAGGATAGCTTGCAATAAAGGTTGTCTTTAATCTATCATCCATAAGGGGTTGTTTGGACTGGTGCAAGGTGCCCACTATAACTAGTGGGCAGCATATGCCAGGCCAACTTCTCACACTAACTATTACAACTTAAGTAATAATAGGTAGAGCAAAATAGTGTTACCTTTCTCTCTATTTTTTTTAAGTACTGAGTAGCGCCGGAGTACTGCGGTACCCCAAAAAGATTTTTAAAGGCTAATATGTTCTTCATAATTTTTTCTACATTTTTATACCATTGTATACATTGTATACCATTGTACAGGCGAGCAAGACCACTGACTCATTGTCAGAGAAATTGCTCTCCCACCCTCGCAGCTCCACCATTAAGTGAGGCCTGCCCCTGCCCCTGCACTCTCGAGTGTTGGTGATCGAGGCTGTCCTCCACCCGCAGGTTTCCCTGCGCCTCATCCCTGGTGGTCCAGTGGACCTCTGTCTCCTTCCTCTCACTCTGCTCTTTCACTTGTTTTTCTACCCTTTTCTATCTTTCACCTTTCTGCATCTCTGCTCTTTTGTGCCTTATTTCTGCTCATTTTCCCTTCCTCTCGCTCTGCCCTTTCACTCGTTTTCACTCGTTTTTCTACCCTTTTCTATCTTTCACCTTTCTGCACTTTTCTGCATTTCTGCTCTTTTGTGCCTTATTTCTGCTCATTTTCCCTTCCTCTCGCTCTGCCCTTTCACTTGTTTTCACTCGTTTTTCTACCCTCTTTTATCATTCACCTTTCTGCACTTTTCTGCATCTCTGCTCTTTTGTGCCTTATTTCTGCTCATTTTCCCTTCCTCTCGCTCTGCCCTTTCACTAGCTTTCACTCGTTTTTCTACCCTCTTTTATCTTTCACCTTTCTGCATCTCTGCTCTTTTGTGCCTTATTTCTGCCTATTTTCCCTTTTTTCTTTATCCCTTATTTCCTCCCTTTACCTTTCCCCGCCGCTGCTGCCCCCGCGGCCCCTCCCCCAGCGCGACCGGCCAATCCAGCTCCCCTCCCCGCTCCCGCCTCCCAGCTGTCCAGCCCTCCCCGACCCCTACTTAATGGCGGCCACTGCGGGGCAGGCGAGCAAGACCACTGACTCATTGTCAGTGAAATTGCTCTCCCACCCTCGCAGCTCCACCATTAAGTGAGGCCTGCCCCTGCCCTGCACTCTCGAGTGTTGGTGATCGTGGCCCTCCTCCACCCGCAGGTTTCCCTGCGCCTCATCCCTGGTGGTCCAGTGGACCTCTGTCTCCTTCCTCTAACTCTGCTCTTTCACTCGTTTTTCTACCCTTTTTTATCTTTCACCTTTCTGCACTTTTCTGCATCTCTGCTCTTTTGTGCCTTATTTCTGCTCATTTTCCCTTCCTCTCGCTCTGCCCTTTCACTTGTTTTCACTGGTTTTTCTACCCTCTTTTATCTTTCACCGTTCTGCACTTTTCTGCATCTCTGCTCTTTTGTGCCTTATTTCTGCTCATTTTCCCTTCCTCTCGCTCTGCCCTTTCACTAGCTTTCACTCGTTTTTCTACCCTCTTTTATCTTTCACCTTTCTGCATCTCTGCTCTTTTGTGCCTTATTTCTGCCTATTTTCCCTTTTTTCTTTATCCCTTATTTCCTCCCTTTACCTTTCCCCGCCGCTGCTGCCCCCGCGGCCCCTCCCCCCAGCGCGACCGGCAATCCAGCTCCCCTCCCCGCTCCCGCCTCCCAGCTGTCCAGCCCTCCCCGACCCCTACTTAATGGCGGCCACTGCGGGGACAGGCGAGCAAGACCACTGACTCATTGTCAGTGAAATTGCTCTCCCACCCTCGCAGCTCCACCATTAAGTGAGGCCTGCCACTGCCCCTGCACTCTCGAGTGTTGGTGATCGAGGCCCTCCTCCACCCGCAGGTTTCCCTGCGCCTCATCCCTGGTGGTCCAGTGGACCTCTGTCTCCTTCCTCTAACTCTGCTCTTTCACTCGTTTTTCTACCCTTTTTTATCTTTCACCTTTCTGCACTTTTCTGCATCTCTGCTCTTTTGTGCCTTATTTCTGCTCATTTTCCCTTCCTCTCGCTCTGCCCTTTCACTTGTTTTCACTGGTTTTTCTACCCTCTTTTATCTTTCACCTTTCTGCACTTTTCTGCATCTCTGCTCTTTTGTGCCTTATTTCTGCTCATTTTCCCTTCCTCTCGCTCTGCCCTTTCACTAGCTTTCACTCGTTTTTCTACCCTTTTTTATCTTTCACCTTTCTGCATCTCTGCTCTTTTGTGCCTTATTTCTGCCTATTTTCCCTTTTTTCTTTATCCCTTATTTCCTCCCTTTACCTTTCCCCGCCGCTGCTGCCCCGCGGCCCCTCCCCCCAGCGCGACCGGCCAATCCAGCTCCCCTCCCCGCTCCCGCCTCCCAGCTGTCCAGCCCTCCCCGACCCCTACTTAATGGCGGCCACTGCGGGGACAGGCGAGCAAGACCACTGACTCATTGTCAGTGAAATTGCTCTCCCACCCTCGCAGCTCCACCATTAAGTGAGGCCTGCCCCTGCACTCTCGAGTGTTGGTGATCGAGGCGCTCCTCCACCCGCAGGTTTCCCTGCGCCTCATCCCTGGTGGTCCAGTGGACCTCTGTCTCCTTCCTCTAACTCTGCTCTTTCACTCGTTTTTCTACCCTTTTTATCTTTCACCTTTCTGCACTTTTCTGCATTTCTGCTCTTTTGTGCCTTATTTCTGCTCATTTTCCCTTCCTCTCTCTCTGCCCTTTCACTTGTTTTCACTCGTTTTTCTACCCTCTTTTATCTTTCACATTTCTGCACTTTTCTGCATCTCTGCTCTTTTGTGCCTTATTTCTGCTCATTTTTCCTTCCTCTCGCTCTGCCCTTTCACTAGCTTTCACTCGTTTTTCTACCCTCTTTTATCTTTCACCTTTCTGCATCTCTGCTCTTTTGTGCCTTATTTCTGCCTATTTTCCCTTTTTCTTTATCCCTTATTTCCTCCCTTTACCTTTCCCCGCCGCTGCTGCCCCCGCGGCCCCTCCCCCAGCGCGACCGGCCTATCCAGCTCCCCTGCCCGCTCCCGCCTCCCAGCTGTCCAGCCCTCCCCGACCCCTACTTAATGGCGGCCACTGCGGGGACAGGCGAACAAGACCACTGACTCATTGTCAGTGAAATTGCTCTCCCACCCTCGCAGCTCCACCATTAAGTGAGGCCTGCCCCTGCACTCTCGAGTGTTGGTGATCGAGGCCCTCCTCCACCCGCAGGTTTCCCTGCGCCTCATCCCTGGTGGTCCAGTGGACCTCTGTCTCCTTCCTCTAACTCTGCTCTTTCACTCGTTTTTCTACCCTTTTTTATCTTTCACCTTTCTGCACTTTTCTGCATCTCTGCTCTTTTGTGCCTTATCTCTGCCTATTTTCCCTTTTTTCTTTATCCCTTATTTCCTCCCTTTACCTTTCCCCGCCGCTGCTGCCCCCGCGGCCCCTCCCCCCAGCGCGACCGGCCCAATCCAGCTCCCCTGCCCGCTCCCGCCCCCCAGCTGTCCAGCCCTCCCGACCCCTACTTAATGGCGGCCACTGCGGGTACAGGCGAGCAAGACCACTGACTCATTGTCAGTGAAATTGACCTCCCACCCTCGCAGCTCCACCATTAAGTGAGGCCTGCCCCTGCACTCTCGAGTGTTGGTGATCGAGGCCCTCCTCCACCCGCAGGTTTCCCTGTGCCTCATCCCTGGTGGTCCAGTGGACCTCTGTCTCCTTCCTCTAACTCTGCTCTTTCACTCGTTTTTCTACCCTTTTTATCTTTCACCTTTCTGCACTTTTCTGCATCTCTGCTCTTTTGTGCCTTATTTCTGCTCATTTTCCCTTCCTCTCGCTCTGCCCTTTCACTTGTTTTCACTCGTTTTTCTACCCTCTTTTATCTTTCACCTTTCTGCACTTTTCTGCATCTCTGCTCTTTTGTGCCTTATTTCTGCTCATTTTCCCTTCCTCTCGCTCTGCCCTTTCACTAGCTTTCACTCGTTTTTCTACCCTCTTTTATCTTTCACCTTTCTGCATCTCTGCTCTTTTGTGCCTTATTTCTGCCTATTTTCCCTTTTTTCTTTATCCCTTATTTCCTCCCTTTGCCTTTCCCCGCCGCTGCTGCCCCCGCGGCCCCACCCCCCCAGCGCGACCGGCCAAACCAGCTCCCCTGCCCGCTCCCGCCTCCCAGCTATCCAGCCCTCCCCGACCCCTACTTAATGGCGGCCACTGCGGGGACAGGCGAGCAAGACCACTGACTCATTGTCAGTGAAATTGCTCTCCCACCCTCGCAGCTCCACCATTAAGTGAGGCCTGCCCCTGCCCCTGCCCCTGCACTCTCGAGTGTTGGTGATCGAGGCCCTCCTCCACCCGCAGGTTTCCCTGCGCCTCATCCCTGGTGGTCCAGTGGACCTCTGTCTCCTTCCTCTAACTCTGCTCTTTCACTCGTTTTTCTACCCTTTTTTATCTTTCACCTTTCTGCACTTTTCTGCATCTCTGCTCTTTTGTGCCTTATTTCTGCTCATTTTCCCTTCCTCTCGCTCTGCCCTTTCACTTGTTTTCACTCGTTTTTCTACCCTCTTTTATAGAGCACAGGGATGTTATTTATCGGTTGGGGTGGGCTGATGGAGGCATGGTTGTAACATTTAAATATGTAATTATCATAGTTCGGGTACATTGAGTAGTCTGTTCAGCTGTGTTTCTATTCTGTTACAATCAATCAATCAATCACAGAATTTGTAGAGCGCACTACTTACCCGCGAGGGTCTCAAGGCGCTGGGGAGAGGGAAGGGGGGGGGATGCTGCTACTGGTCGAACAGCCAGGTCTTGAGTAGCCTCCTGAAGGTCAGCAGGTCTTGGGTCTGTCGTAGGCTTAGTGGAAGGGTGTTCCAGGTCTTGGCGGCGAGGTGTGAGAAGGATCTGCCGCCGGTGGTTGTTCTTCTAATGCGAGGGACGGTGGCGAGGGAGAGGTCGGCGGAGCGGAGCTGGCGGTTGGGGACGTAGAAGAAGAGTCGTCTGTTGAGGTAGGCTGGGCCAGTTTTGTGGAGTGCCTTGTGTGCGTGGATGAGGAGTTTGAAGGTGATCCTCCTGTCGACGGGGAGCCAGTGCAGGTTCCTCAAGTGGGGGGTGATGTGGCTGTGGCGTGGTACGTCGAGGATCAGTCGTGCGGAGGCGTTTGTATGCGTTGCAGTCGCTTGATGAGCTTGGCCGGGGCTCCTGCGTAGAGGGCGTTCCCATAGTCCAGTCTGCTACTGACGAGGGCCTGGGTGACTGTTCTTCTTGTGTCTGTCGGGATCCACCTGTAGATCTTGCGAAGCATGCGGAGGGTGTTGAAGCAGGAGGAGGAGACTGCGTTGACTTGCTTGGCCATGGAGAGCGTTGAGTAGAGGATGACTCCCAGGTTGCGTGCGTGGTCGGTGGGTGCCGGGGCTGCTCCCAGCGTCGTTGGCCACCAGGAGTCGTCCCAGGCTGAGGGGTTGGAGCTGAGGATGAGGACCTCCGTTTTGTCCGTGTTCAGCTTTAGTCGGCTGATCTTCATCCAATCGGCGACGGCCTTCATTCCTTCGTGGAGATTGGCTTTGGCGGCGAGGGGGTCCTTGGTGAGGGAGAGGATCAGTTGAGTGTCGTCGGCGTAGGAGATAATGTTGAAGTCGTGTTGTCTGGCGATGCGTGCGAGCGGGGCCATGTAGATGTTGAACAGTGTTGGGCTGAGGGACGATCCCTGGGGTACGCCGCAGATGATCTCGGAGGCTTCGGATCGGAAAGGTGGGAGGCGGACTCTCTGGGTTCTGCCGTCGAGGAAGGAGGTGGTCCATTCCAGGGCCTTGTTACAGTGATCCCTGATGAAGAGCCAAGAGGCTCGAAATGCATTGGATAATACAAAGAGTTCATTTTGATGTATGGTTGACCTCACGTGCCGCTTGATAAAAACCTGGATGGGTAGCAGGAGGCATTTGAAACTGTTGAATAAGCAGTCAAGGTCAATGCAGCTGTCTCCGTGATGCTTAAAATATGCATGAAGAGTGATGATTAAAAAGGAAGAGTTAAAAGAAAAAGTTGAATATCAAAAAATGATAAACTCACTAAGGTTGACTTTGAGGAATTTTCCCCTCGCCAGCAGTGCGACAGCGGGCGCATCAGTGACGCACCCTTTTTTGGTACTTTAAGCTCTTGGTACTGCCTTCAGCACAGATGTCAGTATAGATATTAGATTTATATATAGTTTATTAAAACAACTACACTCTGCAATATCCATCTTCAGCCAGGATATAAGAGGCCTTGAGATTTTTATACTTTCCTTATTTCCTGGGTGGAGAGAAGAATGGGACCCCAGAAATGTAAACATGTAAATCTTATGACAGGACCGCCATCATTAGCCACAGGAAATCTGTTAATGTTTTTCTTTCTTTGTTCCACTGGAAAATTGAAGGTCACGGATCCCAGTGATTGGAAGAAAGTCAAATGTAATGAGTTAGGGACTTTTGTCAGATTCTGACATTCTATGCACAAGCATTTAAGGTAACGTGTTAACAAATGTACTCCACTGTGGAACAATATGATCCTATTTGAAAATATTTAATGATGACAGACAGGGAAAAGAGCAAGATTGTGGCTGATATTGCCAACAAGTCTCCGCTAGTGGATTTTCTGTACCATGCTGTATTTCCCTGAATGTACGGAGCTTTTAAAATTTCTTTTTGAGACTATCCAGTGCAGAATGCAGCGCACAAGGAAAGAGGAAATAATGAGGAGGATTAAAGATATTTCTTCTTGTTGCACCTTGCTGTGATAGATGCACCATTATGGTGCAGTCCCAGGTTTACTGCCTTTGGTACATTTGGGATTGCATCATATTCCATGGGTGGTTGCATTGGAACACCTATGCTCCACGCACGGAATGCCTACCACAACGAAATGTAACACAACACAGCCCAAGCCACTGCGTTTCATTACATTTCTTTACCAAGTCATACAAGGAGGCATAAATTGCCCCTTGTGTGGCTTTGTAAATCATATATAAAGACTTGCGTTGCCTTGCAATGACTCGCATCACACAAGGACAGCGCAAGTCCTTAGTGAATATGCCCCTTTATTTTGCAATTGCTGTGGCATGGATCCCTTCTGAATTACTTCCCTGTATGAAAACTTGCAAAGATGTATTTTAAGTGCCGGGAATTAGATGTGAAAGTTGCTCCCCCCTGGGATTAGGTGCAGAAATTTGAAGGCCCCTCCGAATGATTCTGCACCATGTTCTGCCAGTTGTCCAAACCTTGATTTGGGTGCAGGGTACCCAAATATTTCTAAACGTCGTTTTTCTTCAGCCCCTTTACGTTGAGACCTACACAATGTTCTCAGAGTGTTTTAGAATACAACATTTGCCAAAGTTGGCCCATATTCCAGATCCTACAAGGTTCACAGGTCCCACCGTAATGTAGATTACAAAACTGTAATGCCTTCTGCTACAATGCCTTGAGCAAGAACCCTGAAGCCACTGTAAAATGTTCTGCTGAAATCCATGTTGCTGGACCACTGTGTTTTACAATTCAATATACTCCACATATTGTCCAGACAATACCACCCCATATTATGCATTATACCATGACAGTGAAAGAAGCCCCCAAAAATGAGGCTCACTTGGGCTCTGAAGATGGCTCTGCCCTCACGGCTCGAAGTGTTCAGCAAAAGGTGACATCATGAACGTATATAGATGCACATCTCGGTAAGTAAACATAACTTCATTTTAAAAAGCCAAAACAAGAGTTTTGATATTTTGTTGGGTAAATAAAATGAGACTCGGATGCTCACGTGTTTTTTCTGCAAATCTGCCAAAAATTAACCCAATTGGTTTAATAACGTCTTCTGCAAAGTCAACAGATTTCGACATGATGTGCAAACATGGAGAGGTGATAATTACTAACAGCTGCTGGGAAGGCAGAGTACACACTGAGGAGATCCTTGCAGACATTGTGCAACGCTGGAGGGTGGAATGTCCCTGGCACTGGTGCCATGTACCACTGTGCCAGGGAGCAGGTGATCCGTCCAGCAAAGGTAAGCTGTGCCACAGGTCCCCTGCAGGTACCCTACAAGTGTAAGTTTTTGCTCCACAACTGGACTCTGCTGGAATGTGGGGGTCCTCCCAAAGAGGTACTTCTCTTAAGATGGGGGACTCTCCTCGTGTGCAACTGATGACACCACAAATGGCGGGTCACAGCTGAGGGACTGTCGTGAGGCGGAGGATTTTCTATCTGCACCCCAAGTTGGGCATGCCCAGCATAATTATGCAAGGGGGTGAAAGGAGCAGTGAGAAGTACCCATTGTTGAGTTTCTAGAAGGTTCACTGCTCTGTGGATGGCAGATTGTAGGGTGAGGGTCTTGACCTCGGGACTCAAAGCCTCTGATTATATAAGCATGCACACCAGCACTTGCACAGTGAGGACGCTGGTGCTGACGGAGCTCCCAAGCTGAAGGAGATGAGCTGTTTTTTTTATCCCATGGCACTTGAAGGAGCTCTTGAAATTCTCAGGCATCCCATGGGCTTCTGGGCCAGCAGCACAAGGCAAGCTCCCCAGGAGTACAATGCCCGCGGACAGGAGGGTTCTGGATTGTTCCCTAATGGTGGGGGACGCCTGATTTCAAGACCCAAACAAGAGCAGGTCCTTGGAGACAGGAAGTGTCCTTTCTATTTTCTACATTCATCGTGCTGATGGGGCATCTGTGTGGCTGGAAGAGAGATTTGAGGCAATCAGTGGAGGTGTCCCAGTGCTTTAACGCCCACTCTGCTGAGTCCAAATGTGTGCGTGTGGTGGGATGTGCACACCCTTTGTCTTGTTCTAGCCCATAGGTACTCACAAACATTTTCTCAGGGGCCCAAAGGTTTGGTCTCTGATGTGACCGACGGCACTGATACCAGCAGGGTTGCGGTCAGAAGGTAGGGTGGTTGTTTGAGGGGGTTGACAGTAAGGTGGGTGTAGGAGAAGCAAAACATATACATCTTGTTGCTGATTGCACAATGCAAAACCAGAAAACCTGGGATTAATCTCGACTCACCCACTTTACCAAATTGCATGATCCTCGGCAATTGTCACTTTCTTTCCTTTTTCTCCAGTATCACATATAAGATGACCTAGAAATACACGACTTCAGGATGCCCACTTTACACAGCCTTCTGCTATGTTTGCTTTAATAAACTATAACGTTTTTGGAGTATAATAGGAACCCAGACCACCCAAAGAGTACACATAAAAATGACTTCCCCCTTAGTTCACTATTGGTTTTCTTGTCAGGGTGGGGAAAAGAATGAATGTTTCTAAATTCATGTTTGAAAACTATCACTGTTAAAAAAATACTCCTCACTGCACTGATATAATCTGATGTACTAAAGTGAAACGGTTCTGCGTGTTAATGAAATACACTTTTTGAATTTTGAAGAGACTTTATCATATTTTACACTTTTCCTCCAAGATGTCTTTAAAAATAAAGGTGTTCAGGAAGTTATGTGGTGCAGGACAACCTAGTTACTTTTGTTTATTAACTTCAATTAACCTTTAAATAAAGGTGTGTCTGCTTATTTAACATATTTTAATGTTAGTGCTGAGTTGAGTAAACAGCAGCCCAGTGCTGCTGTTGACCAGGTGGCCACATTTAAAGGTCAGGAAGGGCACATGTGGTCCCCGTCCCTTACTTTGAGTACCACTGCTCTAGCCCTGGGGAGAAGATGGAGACCTTTCTACCTTGCCTAGGGGCTAAGGTGAATAACACACCTATGTGCAAGGGGAAGCTGAGCTGTTAACACTCTGCATCCATGTCTGTGCTGTGACATGCATTTTGCACACTATGCTTAATGGTAGGGGATGAAGATTTCACCTTTACCCTCGCCTTGCACTAGGATGGGGGAGTGCTTCTCATTTGTACACAGTGCAGAAGGACAGCTTTCAGCTGTTGCAGCCCTTCTTCAAGCCCACAAATATGAACATGGCATTTCACAGCTCTCCTGGTGCCCAGTTTATAAATGTAAAATGGCCCTCCTTTACCCGCATGACAGTGAAGAAGGGCATTAACAGCTCAGAGCATCGTTCCGACCAGTGGAGGGGTTTTTGTTGCCTGTCTCCTTGGACAAATTGGAAGGGAAACGGTAGTTGTAAAAACCATGTCTGAGGTTGTGGCTGACTATTATTCTCCCACCTTTGACCCTTAGGCAAGGTGGGGGAGGGGCTTTTAAAGATTGAGAGACCACCTCCAGTTTGTTTTAAACTTTCAAAGTTCGCGATCAGGAAGGGGAAAAGTAAACCTCTGTGGCCCATTGTAAGGTGGTGTTGGAAGTTTGACTTGTGCTCCTTCCTGGGCAAGCAATGTGAAGGTTTAAAACATGTACCCTGTCCACCCTCTGAAAATGCAAGAGACCTATATACCCTTAATGCCCACTGCGCACCTTTTGGCAAGGCAGAGGGTGACTAGCAAATTAATTTTAATTCCCCATACTTTTTTGATCTTTACAAATGTTTGCAAAATTCAAGAGACAAAAACAACAGCTTCCCTCAAACACCTATTGCAGCAGCGAAGGAGGTGCCAGGGGCTGGGTCAGCTCTCATGGTCCTTCTGGAGCCAGACCAGTTTACAACCCAAGGAGGCTGACCACTGCCTCGACGTGCTGGTCGCCACAGCAACGGATCACTGACATAATATCGACAGACATAATATCGACCTACCATAATATCGAGACAAAAATATCGATTACACTAATATTGACATACTAAACTTATTTAAAAAATACACAAATATCGACAACAAAATATCGTTAAACATTTACATCGATATCAGTATTATCCAACCCAAACATATTGTGATAACTAATATCGAATATATTAAGAAAGCAAACAAAGTGAAAATAATATCGATAACAAAAATATAGACCACAATATTATTGTTAAAAAAATATATCGACATGTTTAAATTATTTATAACACAAAACATACCCCAAAAAATATAAAAATGTTAATTAACACACACAGCATACAAAATAAATTGATTAACACATATTTTAATGACATTTAAAAATAATATCATAAAAATTATTAAATACACAAAATTATTTACTACATCAAACATTATATCTAAATTAAAAAAATATTATTTAACATTTAAAAAGAATATAAATGACATATAATGTACTATACCACTTTTAAATAAAAGAAAACAGTAACTGAAGCTTAATTAGCGTTTTCCATATATGGAAAACAACTGACAAATTAATTAAAACAATAAGTAACAACCAATGAAATACACATACAATTGAAATAACCCAATAAAATTAAAACAACAATTAATGAAACACTATATAAACACACGAAAATTAAACATTATTTTACACTGCAACCAAAAAAGCAAGAATAAGGAGAAACTCTGCTGGATTGCTCCCACAACATTGGACTGCATTATAGAAAACTCTGATTCCAGGTCCACAAAGTTAGTAAAATAGCATTTTAAAACTACTGCTACTGAAAATGTTCTCAAAGCACTTTTTATAAGAACGAAATAATTAATATATATTTTTTAAATTATATCTCCTCTACAGATAATTCTGAAAACACTCAAAGAACTACAGAACAGTGTGAAATATCAACTTGCAAATAAAGTAAGTATTAAACTCAAATAAACTAACACAATTTTCAAAAATGCAACAGAAGTCCAAGCTAAGCACAATCCCCCTCCCCCACTAAAAACACAGTTAAACAAATTTATTAAAATTACTCTTTTTTTCAGCCGGAATTTCTAAAAAAATACTAAAGGCAAACAGCAAAAAAAAAAACAGCATTGAAAAAATTCTTCAAATTCAACATTGTAAGTATTAAATTGACAATGTACATGTTTTAGTTGATAAAACAACACAGGAATATCTTTTATAATTTTTATACACATTTCTCTTAGCATTTGAAACATCACCATGACTGAAGGGGCCCAATTCATTACTTCCCAGAAAGGCAAATTTTTCTTATGTTATATGGAGTATGTGTACACCCAAGAAAAGCAAACAGGCGACAAAGTTAACTGGAAATGCAGTAAATACTATTCTAACAAATGTTATGGGAGGGCTGCAACAAAGGAAACAACTGTTAGAGAACATAACCACCCCCCTAACATAGCTGAAATTGAAGTTCGAAATGCTTTAGAAAATATAAAAGAAGCTAGCACTAGATCTGAAAAGGCTACAACAGAAATACTTAAGGGGATGCTCCCCAGAGTCCCACAACATACAACTGGCCAAATGCCCTCAATATCATCACTAAAAAGAACAATAGCTAGAACTAAAAAAGCTACTGCTAACACCACACCTGTCCCCAATACTTTTGCTGAAGTAGAAATACCACCTGAACTCACAGTTACTCATAATGAAGAACAATTACTTCTTTATGACAAAAAAGCAGCTGACAAAAGAATAATAATATTTGGAACTCCCACAAATTTACTGAAACTACAGAACTGTGAGACATGGATAATGGATGGGACTTTTAAAATATGTCCCAAACCATTTTACCAGTTATATACAATACATGGACTTTATCAAAATACAAACATCCCCTTTATATTGCTCTATTACCAAACAAGCAAACCACCACCTATGTTGAACTTTTAACCAAAGTAAAACAAGAAACCAATAATTACTTTCCACAAAAAATGATCATTGACTTTGAACAGTCAATGATACAAGCCATACTAAAAAACTACCAATGCATTTGGAGACACCTCCAAAAATCTACACTAAGGGGCCAATTACGATGGCGGACGGAAGTGCATCCGCACTGGTGGCGGTGGATGAAAACGTAGATTTTTCCGCTCCTGATCGGGTCATTGTGACCGCCATATTACAATGGGCTCACATAGGCCATTTTCCGACTGCCGCGGTGTTTCAGGCTCCGCACATTTTTTCGTTATGCACGGGTGCCCGACGGAGCCTATAGAGCAAGAACTCCGTGCGGAATCATGTCCCGTCCACCAACCAGATTACAATGTACCAAACAGCCAATCCCACCGCAGCGGTAAAAGCACCTCAACTACAGAGAGGAAAAGTCAAACCAGAACACCTGCATACGACCAGAGCCGCCATGGATCCTGCTCTACAGGCCTTTCAGCTATTCTACCTGATGCATCATCAGCAGATAAGACACCACCGCGCCCTACAGCAGAGGTACGTCCAAAACATCTCCACGCATGCAACCCCGGTACAACAACAACTCACAGCAAGCGTGCAGGCAGGGCCGGCTCTACGATGTTCAGGGAAACCTGCAAAATGCAATGTGTGAGGCTCCCTCAATTTACATGAGTGACACCCTCAGGGCTCCCGAAGGCTGCCTTGTGCTGACTACTCCTGGCACGCTGCTCCCCTCTCCCTCACCTACAAGCACCACTCACACAGCTCCGATCGGGCTCAAGGTGGCAGATTTGCTTGGGGGCTGGGAGTGTATACACTGCAGACTGAAAAGTGAGGAAGATGCGTGCCCAGGATGGGTAGCAGTGTCGCAGCAAGCAGCTACACACGTTTGCCATCACCTACTGCTACACAACCCAGGCAAACATCCATGCTGTAACATGACGAGAGGACTGTGCTGGTAATCCATCTGTACAGTACCTCAGCAACCATGAAGGAAATTAAGTAGGCATAAATAGCACATATCACATACTGAAACAGTGCTGAGGGCCACAATGGTTCTGGATATAAAACATTTGCACACAGTACAGTGTCACACCATGGAGTGGTGTGGAGAGTCAAACATGTGAATGGCATGCAGTGGCACATGTTTTGACTGAAGTGGTGTATACATGAGATTTGTACAGGTGAGGAGTGTACAGAGCAAAAAGCCACAGTGGAGCATCTCACATTGTGTATGCCTCAATGGTATGACTGTGACTGCTATGAATCAGACCAACACATATTGGAGCCCATAAAGTGGAAAGTGACAGCAATGCATGTGACAACTCACATATCATGTTTGTATTCCAGAGACATGCAGCACAGTGAGAACAAAGGTAAGCAAGAGCCAGGCCAGATCCCAAGACTCACAACACAGACATTGCAGTGAAACACTCTGCATACTCGCAAATGATGTGGATAAGATGTAAGTGTACCCTAGGACTGCGGGGTTACAATGACACACTGCACACTGCTCCGGCAAGAACCCCAACATGTCCACAAACACTCCACAAGGTGTCTGATCATGGAAACAAACAGGCACTCATCAACTGGACCATACATGTGTTAAAGGCCAATGAACACCTCTGCTAATGACAGGATACCCACACTGTCTGTTGACTCCAGTAAGCACATGTACATCCGTCCATTTGACTATGAAGCAATACCTATCCAAGATGACAACACACCTACACTGGTGTGTACACATCAAGATAGAGCACACAGATATGTTGTACACTGTCACCCCACAAGTCATCATGGAAATTGGAATAGATTCTCACGATGGAGATCAAACGACTCTGACATGTGTGAATAAGTAGAGCTCAGCCAACATAATGAACAGGACCAGAGTGGACCATCACAGACAAGCAGCTCGCCCCCATCAATCCTCAGAGTTAAAAGTGGACATTAGCTCCCGGAACCTCTGGTAACACATGCAAGATCAACTTTAGTACATGCCAATGGGAAAGTGTGAATTCAGAGCATGGAACCGATGAACATATACACATACATTGTACAGCATCATTAGTAAGGCCAGCGACAACGCTCAGAACATAAATATACATTTTTATTACATAAACTCAGTATCAGTATGTAAAGTGCAAAACATTAAGGACAACGGCCAGTCCAAACTCAAGTCCACACATGTGTGCTTGGAAATTCCACACAGATGATTGAAACACAGTCCACAGCCACAGGAATATCACCAGGATAGGGCCAGCAAATGGGCAGCTCAGGCACCGCTCAGGGAGGAATGGGGTGGGAAGGGGGACTCTGCTTCAAATTTGTGGAGAACTGGAACTGGGTGGGGGATGACTGTCTGGGGTAGTCGGAGGACTGGACCTGGGAGGGGGAGAACTGTTTGAGGTAGAGGGATCCCTGGATGTGGGTCCCTTAGGGCTGGCCAGACCTGGTGGAGTCGTCGCACGGGGAGGTGGTGAAATGCAATGGGGAGCCTCAGTGGCTGATGTTGCTTGTGGAGGGCTGGGCCTCCCTTGCTTGGGGATACGATAGCCCCCAAGTGCCTTGGGCCATGGGATAGGTGAGGTGGCCACAACAGCTTCCTTCTTCCCAGAAAGTGGAGCGGGAGCACGTGGATCCTTCTGGGATAAACCTTCGGATCTGGTTGTACACTGGGGGGGCTTTTACCCTGTCTCCACTGTTTTTGAGCTACCACTACCTCACTGCTTCTCTGTCCATGCTTCCTAGGGGGTGGGTGTGTGGGAGTGGAAGTCTTGGACACAACAGCCCTCTGAACTGGGGGGGCAGTTGTGGCAGGCAACAGGCCCACGGAAGCAAGGGCAACTTCCTGTGCTGATTCTAGATCAGCTCTGGATCTTGGAGGGCTCTTGGAGGGCGAGGAATGTGAGGTCTGCAATGTGGATGCATGTTTTTTGTGTTTCAGCTTCTTTGTGTCCTGTGATGTGCTTGTGGTGGGGCTGGCATGTGTGCTCCTTGTGTGCCTTGGGGATGATGTCTCGTGTCTTTGTCGCTTGGACTGCTGTTGTTGTGTGCTGCGTGGGGATGACTTGGTGCCTGAGTGCTCTGGTGTGAGTGTTCTCTGGTCAGGGGGATCACTGGCAGGGTGGTTGCGGAAGGGACAGGAGGCGGACTGTGAGCCTGTGACTGCAGAATGGCTGCCGTCAGTGTGGAGGCCAAAGACTGGACAGGCCACCGACGTCAGAATGAATGCCCTCCATGAACGCAACAACCTGTGACAACTTGTTGCCATGATCCTGGAGGGCATTCAGGAGCAAAGTCTGCCCCACAGACACCTGCCGCTAGATGTCTATGGCCTCCACACTGAGGGCAGCAGGGGACACAGGGGCTGGGGCAGCAGTGCCTGGGGGGAAAGATACCCTACCCTTCTTAGGGCAGCGCACACGGATACCAGTTGGGGGGCATCAGGGAGGGTGGACACAGGACGGGGTGTGGCGGACGATGAAACAGAGGTCGATCCTCTTTTGCCCGACAACACAGAGGAGTCACCGCTGGAGTGTGAGGAAGTGGAGGTAGGCATTTCTGGAGTGGACTCCTCCAGGGCACTCCTGTACCCCTCCAATGCGCTGGTCCCCTCAGTGTCGCTGTACTCCCGGGGAGCAGTGATGCCAGTAGCTTCACCAACGGTTTCGGGCCCCCCTCCTTCTCTGACCTCAGTAGATTCTGTAGGAGACAGAGACACTGTTCAAAATGACTTCCCCCTTAGCTCACTATTGGTATTCTTGTCAGGGTTGGGAAAAGAATGAATGTTTCTAAATTCATGTTTGAAAACTATGGGGCATATTCTCAAGGACACATCGCCGAGTTATCGGCACTTTACCACAGCCAAATCCACAATAAAACTATCGCCCCATTCCCAAGCTGGTGCTAACAGCCCATAACACCAGTTTACCTGCGAAAGCAGTTGCAGAAAACATCGCCACAGATGACCCCGGCAACTAACGCTAATGAGATGCAGAGTAGGCATTCCCGTGCAAAAAGACGCGACATCACCACTCCACAACATTCTCAACGACCAGCCCGATCTGCGATAAGACCACAAAACATGCAATGAGGCGCGTTAGCAGCAGGAAATTAACACCTGCTCTGACCTGGTGTAAAGTCGGACGACAACCTGCACCAGACAAGGGAGCACAGCCCATAGCCACACATGAAGAGCAACAGATGCCCTGGAGCAACCCATCATGCAGCCCGGAACCCCAATAGGCCAACAACACCCACCGCCACCACCCCCAGGACCCCACCACCCCGACCACCCCCACCACCATCCCCCCCGGGGCCCTACCCCGGGCACCCCCCACCCTCCCCCTAGGACAAAGATATTGCACAGCAACTCAACGAAACCATGAACCAAACAAATCGCCTGAAGTCGCACAAGCACAACACCCAACATACATGTGTGTTCGGAAAAGAGGGAAATCATACATCCATATCATAATATCCAAATAACACATTTATTACAGAACATAACAAAAACTGAAAATCAGAAGAGGCATGGCGGGTCGTCCCACGACATCCAGTAAGTCACAGCCTGCAAAACAGAAATCTGCATAAGAAGGAGTGCCATGCGCCCATCAAATCATAGAGAGAGAGCGAAAGAGAGAGGGAGAGAGGGAGAGAGAGAGGGAGAGAGAGGGAGAGAGGGAGAGAGAGAGGGAGCGGGAGGGAGAGAGGGAGAGAGAGGGAGAGAGAGGGAGAGAGAGTGCCGACACTGCGGACCTATGCCCCACTGCTCACCTGCTGCCACCGGTGTGTCTCCAACCACGTGCCGGGATTCACAGCAGTCCCACAGGTCCCACATCTGAAACAGTTTCCAGAGACATGGATGTCAGAGTCCATACAGTTGCACACGCCACCATCGCTTGCCCGCCCCTGCGCACACAGGCAGCTGCACCCCAGCCCCTCCCGCTGTCCAGCGCTGAATGCCCGCCCCTGCGCAACCAGGCCTCACAGCTCACCTTCCGCCATTGGCGTGTCTCCAAGAGGGCCCACCACGTTCCGGAGGGATCTCCAAGCCCGGGGCCCGTGACCATGGCACCCTCCACATCATGCAGCCCCGTGCCGCGGGCCACCAGGTCACACACATGTTGCTGGGTCTTGATTTCGCAATGGCAGAGACCACATCTGTGGACACGGCATCATCGCAGGCTGCACACCCGCTCAGCGCTTGAGGTGCCACTAACTCTGTGAACCACAACACAATGCCACGTGCCCTGCCCTTGCCCAGGCCCACACTGCGGGCCAGCAGGTCTCACACAAACCCATGCCCGTCCGGACCGCCAGGACGGCACATCATCGCAGGCTGCACACCCGCTCAGCATTTCAGGTGCCCCTATCTCACTACACCGCAAGACACCGTCCCGTGGCAGGGTGCCTGTGCATGCCGTAGTGTATCTGGTGCCACCAAGTCTGTGCCCCGCTAGCCATGGACCCTTAATGATTGAGTCCCGTGGTGCGGACGCCATCATGTCACCCCCGGCACTGGGCAATGTGAGGTGGCAGGGCCCTAGGCCCTCATGCGTAGATGGGAACTACACGGAGACACCCAGTTGTAGAGTTGAAATGGCGTCCAACACGTGCGCCAGGCCCTATTTATTGGCAGGGTCACATGTCCTGTGATGCCTGTGCTGGATGGGTGTGGTGTGGGTGTACACCAGCCGTGAGGGAGTGGCTGTGGCATGCTGACAACTAGACCTGTGATCAACAGATCACGACAGGGAAGACCTGGGACATGTAGCGTTGTCGTCCCCCCTGTGTGCGTAAGCGGAGTGGGCTGCCCTGGCGTATGCCAGTCCAGCGTAAGGGTGTGAACAATGACCCCAGGGCTCTGGGCGCGGTTCCGTCCTGGGCTGGACAAGGAAGTGACTAATGGATGTGTCTCTGTTGTAGTGTCAGCAACCCCTGGCCCGTAACGGAAATGTGCCACCCTGTGACAGAAGTCCCACAACATGTGCAACATGGACGTAAGGGGGAATCATTGACCCTACATTCATCCATACTTCCACACTTGAAAGATCATAGACATGACACACCAGTGTGAATATGAATGTTTATTGCACATTCATGGGAGTGTTGCAGCTGGAGCAGTACAGGGCCACGCCAACCCCACTCCACATTGTCGGGCCGTGTGGGGCCAGCCAGAGTCCTTCAGGGAGTGACCGGTACAGCAGGAGAGGAGGAGTTCAGTCTGCAGTCTGATAGCTGTGTCATTGGTGACCAAACAGAATATGGCAGTCCATGTCGAGGTCCGAGGTGAGTGTGGCAGAGTGCATCGGGGGACAGTGGAAGGTGATGATGCAGAGGGCAGCACCAAGCAGAAACAGGCCACATGGCGGAGATGCATGCTACTGCGTCCTTCTGACCATGAAGTCAGATTCATCCGCATCCTCATCCGCTGCTGTTGCCTGTCCCTCACATGTGGGTGGTGGTGTTATGTCTGCCGCACTGGGTGGCACTGACACATCAGGGGCCGGAGATGTGGATGGGGTGGTAGCAGCAGCATGCATCAGCACCAGGCCTTGTGGCAGCAATGCCATGAGGGTGTTCCCTATGGCATGGAGGGACCCAGCTAGATCTCGCTGGTGTGCAGCCGTGGCAGCCGCTCTTTCCGCCTGCATCTGCTCCATGTTCTCCATGATCCTCCGCATGTGTCCCAACTCCCGAGCGAGATAGCTGGAGGCACTCGGACTAGACAGTCGTTCCTGTCGCAGAGTCAGGACTCTAGCGATATCAGTCATGGTTCGTTGGAGAGCATGGAGCGGACTGTGGGTGTCCGTTAGGGACTGGGAGTTGTCCGTGATGGGACTTAGACACCCACGTATGGCGTCTAGTCTGGCTGCTATGCGGTCGAACCCCACCTGCACCTGTTCAGCCAGCTTCTCCTGGCACCCCAACACACGGCGTTGGAAGGCCATGTGTTTGTCGTGGGGGTCCTGGGAGGCGGCCGTGGTGGTGGGTGCTGCCTGCTGTGTGTACTGTGCAGGGGGTGGGTTCTCCTCATGGCAGCTGGGCTGCCCTGCTCCTGGAAGTGGGCTGCGGAGGCTGTCCACGAGCTGTTGGAGGGCGTTGGAGTCGAAGGTTTGGTGGTCCTCTTCGTCATCAGAGAAGAGAGGTTCGGACTGTTCTGCAGGAGGTGTTGGATTTCCCCCTGCAATGTGGAGGGGAGATGCATTTTAACAACGTGTTCACATGTATGTTGCCGCATTGTACAGGTTCACATACAGACTGCATGACAGTGTACATTGTGACTGTTTGGGGGGTGCTGCCTATTTGATGGGGGACAGTGGCCATTTCGACTACATCACGGATGTGTGTTTGTACTTGTACATTGTCAACTCACATTTCCCTACAATGCCAAATGTGATTGTCCAGTTACTACGCACATGCGGCACCAGTTGTGTCCTCTGTTCTGTTGTGGACGTGTTGCGGTTTGTACCACATTGTTGTCAATGTTGATGTGCTCTGCATGTAATGTGTGTGTGCCGCATTTTGGGTGATTCGCACCTGCAGCTCTGATTTCGCTGCCCTTATCCCTTATATGCGGTGTACCTCTGGGTTCTGTGCTTATGCAGTGCTGAGGTGTTGCATACCTGTGTACATTGGTGGGAGTTGTGGGTCTGGGGCATGGTTTGTCTGCAGATGTGGTCTGCTTAATTGTGCATGTGTTACCAAAGGGGATGATGGACGGAGCGTTAGAGCAAATCAAACACTCACCCACAGTCAACTGATCTGGGTTTAATCCATCATGATTCTTTAGCTCACTCCACCACCCCAGTTCAGACATGGCCATATGCAAATCAGTCTGACCCTGTGCCTCATGGGAACAGTCCAGCCAAAACTGCCAAGCCATGTCTTCCCTGGACCAGAAACAAGCATCCTGGGACCGGTTTCGGGTTCAAAACCCTCATCAGCCAGGCTATCTTGAATCCAGTGGCAAAGTGAGCAAGGGACCCACGTCTGGGCATACCCTGCCAACTTAGGGCAAACAAAGCAATACCAAAGGGGATGGTGGACGGAGCGTTAGAGCAAATCAAACACTCACCCCCAGTCAACTGATCTGGGTTTAATCCATCATCATTCTTTAGCTCACTCCACCACCCCAGTTCAGACATGGCCATATGCAAATCAGTCTGACCCTGTGCCTCATGGGAACAGTCCAGCCCGAACTGCCAAGCCATGTCTTCCCTGGACCAGAAACAAGCATCCTGGGACCGGTTTCGCGTTCAAAACCCTCATCAGCCAGGCTATCTTGAATCCAGTGGCAAAGTGAGCAAGGGACCCACGTCTGGGCATACCCTGCCAACTTAGGGCAAACAAAGCAATACCAAAGGGAATGATGGACGGAGCGTTAGAGCAAATCAAACACTCACCCTCAGTCAACTGATCTGGGTTTAATCCATCATCATTCTTTAGCTCACTCCACCACCCCAGTTCGGACATGGCCATATGCAAATCAGTCTAACCCTGTGCCTCATGGGAACAGTCCAGCCTGAACTGCCAAGCCATGTCTTCCCTGGACCAGAAACAAGCATCCTGGGACCGGTTTCGGGTTCAAAACCCTCATCAGCCAGGCTATCTTGAATTCAGTGGCAAAGTGAGCAAGGGACCCACGTCTGGGCATACCCTGCCAACTTAGGGCGAACAAAGTGATACCAAAGGGGATGATGGACGGAGCGTTAGAGCAAATCAAACACTCACCCCCAGTCAACTGATCTGGGTTTAATCCATCATCATTCTTTAGCTCACTCCACCACCCCAGTTCAGACATGGCCATATGCAAATCAGTCTGACCCTGTGTCTCATGGGAACAGTCCAGCCCGAACTGCCAAGCCATGTCTTCCCTGGACCAGAAATAAGCATCCTGGGACCGGTTTCGGGTTCAAAACCCTCATGAGCCAGGCTATCTTAAATCCAGTGGCAAAGTGAGCAAGGGACCCACGTCTGGGCATACCCTGCCAACTTAGGGCGAACAAAGCGATACCAAAGGGGATGATGCACGGAGCGTTAGAGCAAATCAAACACTCACCCCCAGTCAACTGATCTGGGTTTAATCCATCATCATTCTTTAGCTCACTCCACCACCCCAGTTCAGACATGGCCATATGCAAATCAGTCTGACCCTGTGCCTCATGGGAACAGTCCAGCACGAACTGCCAAGCCATGCCTTCCCTGGACCAGAAACAAGCATCCTGGGACCGGTTTCGGGTTCAAAACCCTCATCAGCCAGGCTATCTTGAATCCAGTGGCAAAGTGAGCAAGGGACCCACGTCTGGGCATACCCTGCCAACTTAGGGCGAACAAAGCGATACCAAAGGGGATGATGGACGGAGCGTTAGAGCAAATCAAACACTCACCCCCAGTCAACTGATCTGGGTTTAATCCATCATCATTCTTTAGCTCACTCCACCACCCCAGTTCAGACATGGCCATATGCAAATCAGTCTGACCCTGTGCCTCATGGGAACAGTCCAGCCCGAACTGCCAAGCCATGCCTTCCCTGGACCAGAAACAAGCATCCTGGGACCGGTTTCGGGTTCAAAACCCTCATCAGCCAGGCTATCTTGAATCCAGTGGCAAAGTGAGCAAGGGACCCACGTCTGGGCATACCCTGCCAACTTAGGGCGAACAAAGCGATACCAAAGGGGATGATGGACGGAGCGTTAGAGCAAATCAAACACTCACCCCCAGTCAACTGATCTGGGTTTAATCCATCATCATTCTTTAGCTCACTCCACCACCCCAGTTCAGACATGGCCATATGCAAATCAGTCTGACCCTGTGTTTCATGGGAACAGTCCAGCCCGAACTGCCAAGCCATGTCTTCCCTGGACCAGAAACAAGCATCCTGGGACCGGTTTCGGGTTCAAAACCCTCATCAGCCAGGCTATCTTGAATCCAGTGGCAAAGTGAGCAAGGGACCCACGTCTGGGCATACCCTGCCAACTTAGGGTGAACAAAGCGATACCAAAGGGGATGATGGACGGAGCGTTAGAGCAAAACAAACACTCACCCCCAGTCAACTGATCTGGGTTTAATCCATCATCATTCTTTAGCTCACTCCACTACCCCAGTTCAGACATGGCCATATGCAAATCAGTCTGACCCTGTGCCTCATGGGAACAGTCCAGCACAAACTGCCAAGCCATTTCTTCCCTGGACCAGAAACAAGCATCCTGGGACCGGTTTCGGGTTCAAAACCCTCATCAGCCAGGCTATCTTGAATCCAGTGGCAAAGTGAGCAAGGGACCCACGTCTGGGCATACCCTGCCAACTTAGGGCGAACAAAGCGATACCAAAGGGGATGATGGACGGAGCGTTAGAGCAAATCAAACACTCACCCCCAGTCAACTGATCTGGGTTTAATCCATCATCATTCTTTAGCTCACTCCACCACCCCAGTTCAGACATGGCCATATGCAAGTCAGTCTGACCCTGTGCCTCATGGGAACAGTCCAGCCCGAACTGCCAAGCCATGTCTTCCCTGGACCAGAAACAAGCCCATCTCCCCCCGTCCCCCCAGTACCTGGTGGTTACTCACCCTGTTGCTGTTGTGTCCAGTCATGTTGGGCAGTGTCCGGTCCCCCCACTCCTGCCACCGTCTCCCCACTGATGACTGTGGAGACCATTTCCTCCATCTCGTCCAGCTCCTCCTGTGTCGCTGGGCTCCCACCTCCAGTCTGCATTGATGCCTTCAGGTTTTTTGCGAGTTTCAGCTTGGTTTTGCGCTTCACATCATTCCAGCGCCTCTTGACCTCGTCCATTGTCCTCTTCAGCACTCCGACTGCATTCACCTTGTCCACGATGGACTGCCATATTCCATTCTAAGTTGCCAGTGACACAGTGGAGGTGACGACCAGTAGTTGATGGTGTTCTGTCACCTCCGTGATCAGGATCCTGTTTTCCTGCGGACTGAACTGCTTCTTCCGACTCTTCTTGTCCTTGCCCTTCCCTGTCCCAGAGGTCCCAGGCTGGTCCTCCGTGGGGCTTGTGGGGTTCTGGTTGTCCACTGTGTTTGTTCCGGGTGCCTCCATTGTGCTTCGTTGTTGTTTGTCTTTTGTTTGTGTTTTTTTTTTCTGTTTTTATAGTGCATTTTCCCGCATGACGCGTGGGAATTGCAGGCCTGTGGCTGGTTTTCGCAGATTTTTGTATCACGATTGGCGTCATCGCTACTATTTTCGCGTTGGGGTTTTGCGTTTTTGTGGCGTCGCGTTGCTTTTGACACGTTCATTTGTCGCCTTCTCGTGTGTCTATCGCATGGTACCGCAGTGTTGGGAATACCACGTTAACACGGCGTTATTTTCCCGCCATGGACTGCGATTTGCAGAGTTGCATTAAGCTACACTTGCGGTGGTTATCACACGTTCTTGTGAATATGCCCCTATCACTGTTAAAAAAAATACTTCTCACTGCACTGATATAATCTGATGTATTAAAGTGAAACGGTTCTGCGTGTTAATGAAATACACTTTTTGAATTTTTAAGAGACTTTATCATATTTTTACACTTTTGTTCCAAGATGTCTTTAAAACTCCAGGTGTTCAGGAAGTTATGTGGTGCAGGACAACCTAGTTACTTTTGTTTATTAACTTCAATTAACCTTTAAATAAAGGTGTGTCTGCATCTTTAACATATTTTTAATGTTAGTGCTGAGTTGAGTAAACAGCAGCCCAGTGCTGCTGTTGATCAGGTGGCCGCATTTAAAGGTCTGGAAGGGCGCATGTGGTTCCCGTCCCTTACTTTGAGTACCACTGCTCTAGCCCTGGGGAGAATATGGAGACCTTTCTACCTTGCCTAGGCACCTATGTGCAAGGGGAAGCTGAGCTGTTAACACTCTGCATCCATGTCTGTGCTGAGATATGCATTTTGCACACTATGCTTAATGGTAGGGGATGAAGATTTCACCTTTACCCTCGCCTTGCACTAGGATGGGGGAGTGCTTCTCATTTGTACACAGTGCAGAAGGACAGCTTTCAGCTGTTGCAGCCCTTCTTCAAGCCCATAAATATGAACGTGGCATTTCACAGCTCTCCTGGTGCCCAGTTTATAAATGTAAAATGGCCCTCTGTAGTAATCACTCCAGGCTGGTTGAGATGTTTTAGGAGTATTTATTGTAGATCAATAGTACAGCAGTAATACAGCCCCACCAGGAGCAGCCAGCATGGTGCTCAGCCCTTATCCAACTGTGGTTTTCATACACCAACATTCCATGTTACATCATTCTTACAGGGTTCCACTGGTGGAGCGATGGATGACATAAACTACAATATAGCTAGGATATAACATATCCTCTTTTCTTCCAAACAGAAAAGAGAAAAGTAAAATCAGACGTAGAAACTAGGTGACCATAATAGAGGGGAGAGTACAGGAGAAACAGGGCAGAGATAGAGAGAAACAAAACAACCAAGAAACTTGAAGAAACAGAGAGAGTACTGGGGAGAAACAGGGCAGAGATAGAAAGAAACAAAACAACCAAGAAACTTGAAGAAACAGATAAACATAACCTGTTTCCCATCCTCCTTTCTATAAATGAGAAAAGAAAATAAAGAATAGAAGGAGAAACCATCAATGACTACCCTCTGCACACCTACTGGCCAGGTAAGTATGCGAGAAGGCAACCCATATCAGGAGGAAACAAGACGACAGAGAAGAAGAGGAATGTACTCATACTTCTCCATAAAATTTAGAAGAATGAATCAAAAATAGAGAACACCACTGGGCTATAGTGTTGAAAACGAAGCAAGAAGCATTAATAAACAAACGCCCAGTGTAACGTAACCCATGCACTATGGTGACTGAAACCATACACTCGACAAGAGTAAAAATTTGCTTGTGCATGGGCAACCTCGAGTGGAGGTAAAGCAATGTGCACTGTTATAATAAAAAACATAACCCACACTAGACACCTTAAGTAAGGTAAGATGGTGCACTGTAGTGCAGGTAAAAGTCATGTAATGTCATGTCTGTGTAAGGACGCACCTCGACTGGAGGTCATATGTTATGCACAGGATGATGGGGAAAGACCCAACAAACACACCTCCGGAGAGGTCAAGAGATTGTGCATTGTAGATGCGGGACACCCGTCCACGCGACACACCAAGTGTACTATGAGGCAAAACATTGTGCACAGTACTAAATGAGAAGAACCCATAAAACACACCCTATGTAGGGTAACAAAACAAGAAACAACGACCTTGTGTGAAGGTCTGTTGTTTTGCACTCGATGACTGGGACTGAAACCCATCACCCAACCTTGAGTAAGATTAACAAGGTAACATAATGTGAAACAAGGAAAGAGGGACTAGAACCCAAATTCTTCCCCCTGAAAAAGGGACAGTGAGTACGGAATTGCGCAGTAGTAAACAATAACTATAGTTGACAAACGACCACGCCGGTGAGCGACACCTCACCCGAGATGCACATCAATTGGCTCAGCTCAAAACAAGTAATGCATGAAAAACATCACAGTATTACAGTCATGAGGGTGAGTACACCCAGCAATAGGAACCAGTTAGCCAGCGTAAACATGACATGTCAAAAAAAATATACAACACCTTTTTGAATGGGTGCAACCACAAACATTCTGTATGAACAGTAAGTCCAAAACAAGCGCATAGTAAGCTTAACGTTGGCGCTTAACCACTGAAAGATGCTCAGTAAGATTAACATTATAAAAATGTCACTGGTGTGCCTGTCACCGGGGTAGGGACAGGCAGACGAAAACGGACCCAACAGAACAACTTAATGTTCATTCTGGTCTGTAAAGCTCACTGACCCACAACAGAACCCTTCGCAGCAATATTTCAACATCACTGTGCAAGTTATGGAATTTCCTTACTCTGTAATAATGCTCTAAATCAACATTATAGTTCCTAGGGCTCTATGCCGATCTTGAGGCAGCAAAGCTGACAGTAATCCACAATTGACGGAGGCAGCGAAATAAACGGAACAGTACCTTCAACTGTTGAGCGCCTTCCAGGAAGTGAGTGAAAAACCGTACTTCACCTTGGTGCTAACATCACGACGTGACAGGAGGATCATGTTGTTGAAACTTTATTGACGTGGTTAAAAAGCAACAGGGCTGTAACGGAGAGTAACGTGGTTGGCAACATGAAGAATCGCCAATCGTAAGACGGCGGCACGCAATACAGACGTAGCGCCGGATGGCTCCCGGCGTAGACGTGCATCACTGCGTCCACAGAAGAGTACAAGATTCCGTAGCTGCAGAACCATGAAAAGGACGATCACAAGGGAATGGCTCCACGCGCCAGAAGAATGCAGGTAAGAGTGTGGACAGCTTGGATGAGGCTCGCGCCTCTATTTCAAAAGATACACATGGCGGTTGATGTGGCACTGCTGCTCAAACAAGCCCAACAATGAAAGCAAAAATTTCCTCACACGCTCCAATTCCCTCGGACTGCAAGAGGCAAGTGGGACCAAATAAATAGACGTTGATCAGCGCATTTTCCGAATGCTAGCGTTGACCAAGCGTTGTAGTAAGTTGAAGCAGACCAATTACGTTGAAGGGACAGCAGAAACTGACCTTTTAAGGGTTGAGAGGACACTGTTGCTCACTGCATACCCCCACTGCTAGCGTAGTCCGAAAGTTGAAGTATGTCCACTAGCCTCTGGCACTGTGAAAACAGTCAAAACAGCTTCTGTGCGAGCGCACTTCGAATTACACTGTGTAGTGTGAGGTTGCTTGGCTGGAAGCAAAGAACATGTAGATGCGACACTAACTGTGTGCAGACGTAAACTTGTTCCAAGGAAACTTGATCTTGTGAGGCACATGCAGGAACAGGTTTGTGCAGATACGGATGTACAACACAGGAGACACAAGCACAGGCAGCAGCTGATTACCTTCCTTGTAGAGGCTCTGAGGACACAGGAGCTTGGGCTGCAGCTGGAACAGAAACAGCGAGGACTGGCAAGTTTACGTGGTGGGCGACCGATGTTGAGGTCACTGGTGGGGCTGGTGTGTGCCAGTATGTTGATTAAACGCAGCTGTAGATGGAGGAGTAGATTAAGCTTGAGAGAAGGTTTCCAGAAACTCCAGACTTGAATAAGAAGGCTTGACAGGAAACTCGCGCAGGTTCTTTTGACAACTCGTCGCCATAAAATTGTAGTGATCAGGTCCACACAAGTTCAGGTGATTCAAAGAGGTTTTATTGAAGAAGGTACAAGATCACAGGGAGACCAGATCAAGACTCTCACAAGACCCCACCAGGAGCAGCAAGCAGGCAGCTCAGCCCAGTCAACTGTGACTCATTTCACTCACAACATTCCAAGGCATGTCATCACTGTAAGATTCTACAGGAAGGGCATGCATAACATGGAAGTCAGGATATAACATATCCCCCTTTCTCCCAAATAAACAAAAGAACAACAATGAGAGAACAAGGGAGAAGAACCGAGAAAGAGAAAACAGAGGAAACAGAACCGTAAGAAGAAAGGAAAGCAAACATAGAAACCATCCTCCCTTCTATACACAACAGAAAATAAGAAAAAACAACAACGTCAGAGAAGAGGAGAAAAGGAAGCACGCACGACTGCCCCAAAACACACCCACTGGCCAGAACGGGAATGTAAGGAGGCTGAAAAATGAAAAACCAACAGAGCAAGAAAACACAACAGAAAAGCAGAGTAAAGCTCAGAATCCACACGAGACACGAGAAGAAGACCTCAGAAGGAAAACAGAAATGAAGAAAGAAATAGGGAAGATGAGGAAAAGTAAAAGGGGATTCCTCATCCAAACACCATTATCATTACACAATGAAAAAAATGTAATGCAAAGATAACAGTGCAAATATAACAATATAAAGTCCAATATAAACAGTACATACCTAGCATAGAACCCATGAAATGCACCCAACATCAGGGTATAAAACGTAAGCTAAATATGTAAATATATTAACAGTGTTAAATAGTGGGTAAGAACCCGAAAGCATAGGTAGGAACCCATGACGAATCTCTAGGGATAGAGATGTGTAACCGATGCAAAGGGACAAACACCCTCGCATAGAAAGGCTAAGATTTGTGCACATGTCAAAAGGTATATGGACGTGAACCTGTCAACTAGACATGTGTGGGTAAGAACCCGTAAGCAGTCTCCAGGTTATAGAGAAAGACACATATGCAACAGGACTGTAACCCTTGCATAGATCCCCTGTGAAAGGGTAGTACTGGAGTAATTAAGTGTTAACTTTAAACATATATGAGTAGGAACTCATGACATATTCCAAACTGTGAAAGGAATATTTGGGTAGGAACCCAAATACATGGGTAGGAACCCGTGCAACATAAAGCATGCATAATGGACTCTTGACGGCATCTACTAACTTTGCGTATACCTAGGGTCCATAAACATTTGCATTGGAAGAAGACCTGTGACCCACGCCGGTGAGCGACTACTTACCCGAGTACCGGTGAGTGCCTAAAAATCAGATGTATACAGATAAAACATTGCTGCCAATGTACATGTGACAGTGTGAGACAATGTGGTGCCAATGGACATGTACAAGTAAAACATTTGAAAGCTAGCAAACCGCAATATAAGCTAACTATAACATAATAGTCACAGGTGTGCCTGTCACCGAGATTGGAACAGGCAGACGAAACTGGACCCAACGGCAACTTGAGACAAAAAAGATCCAGAATAGATGAGCAATTAAGTGCTTTACAAGAAGGACGACGCCAACTAAAGATCCACGGGCTGTTTGGCATGTTGAAGATCACTGTCACATGAACAAGAAAACAAACAATCACTGCGTCCACAGAAGAGTACAAGATTCCGTAGCTGCAGAACCATGAAAAGGAAGATCACGAGGGAATCCCATCCTCGTCGCCATAAAATTGTAGTAATCACTCCAGGCTGGTTGAGATGTTTTAGGAGTATTTATTGTAGATCAATAGTACAGCAGTAATACAGCCCCACCAGGAGCAGCCAGCATGGTGCTCAGCCCTTATCCAACTGTGGTTTTCATACACCAACATTCCATGTTACATCATCTTTAAAGGGTTCCACTGGTGGAGCGATGGATGACATAAACTACAATATAGCTAGGATATAACACCCTCCTTTACCCTCATGACAGTGAAACAGGGCATTAACAGCTCAGAGCATCGTTCCGACCAGTGGAGGGGTGTTTGTTGCCTGTCTCCTTGGACAAATTGGGAGGGAAACGGTAGTTGTAAAAACCATGTGTGACGTTGTGGCTGACTATTAGTCTCCCACCTTTGACCCTTAGGCAAGGTGGGCGAGGGGCTTTTAAAGATTGAGAGACCACCTCCAGTTTGTTTTAAACTTTCAAAGTTCGCGATCAGGAAGGGGAAAAGTAAACCTCTGTGGCCCATTGTAAGGTGGTGTTGGAAGTTTGAACTGTGCTCCTTCCTGAGCAAGCAAAGTGAAGGTTTAAAACATGTACCCTGTCCACCCTCTGAAAATGCAAGAGACCCATATACCCTTAATACCCACTGCGCACCTTTTGGCAAGGCAGAGGGTGACTAGCAAATTAACTCCCCATACTTTTTTGATCTTTACAAATGTTTGCAAAACTCAAGAGACAGAAACAACAGCTTCCCTCAAACCCTTATTGCAGCAGCAAAGCAGGTGCCAGGGCCTGGGTCAGCTCTTGAGGTCCTTCTGGAGCCAGACTAGTTTACAACTCAAGGAGGCTGACCACTGCCTCGACGTGCTGGTCGCCACAGCAACGGATCACTGACATAATATCGAAAGACATAATATCGACCTACCATAATATCGGGACAAAAATATCGATTACACTAAAATTTACATACTATACTTATTTAAAAAAATACACAAATATCGACAACAAAATATCGTTAAACATTTAAATCGATAACAGTATTATCGAACCCAAAAATATCGTGATAGCTAATATCGAATATATTAAGAAAGCATACAAAGTGACAATAATATCAATAACAAAATATAGACAACAATATTATCGTTAAAAAAATATATCAACATGTTAAAATGATTTATAATAACACAATACATACCCCAAAAAATATAAAAATGGTAATTAACACACACAGCATACAAAATAAATCGATTAACACATATTTTAATGACATTTAAAAATAATATCATAAAAAATATTAAATACACAAAATTATTTACTACTTCAAACATTATATCTAAATTAAAAAATATTATTTAACATTTAAAAGAATGTAAATTACATATAATACACTATTCCACTTTTAAATAAAAAATAACAATAACTGAAGCTTAATTAGCGTTTTCCATATATGGAAAACAACTGCCAAATTAATTAAAACAATAAGTAACAACCAATGAAATACACATACAATTGAATTAACCCAATAAAATTAAAACAACAATTAATGAAACACTATATAAACACACGAAAATTAAACATTATTTTACACTGCAACCAAAAAAGCAAGAATAAGGAGAAACTCTGCTGGATTGCTGCCACAACATTGGACTGCACTATAGAAAACTCTGATTCCAGCTCCACAAAGTAAGTAAAATAGCATTTTAAAACTACTGCTACTGAAAATGTTCTCAAAGCACTTTTTATAGGAACAAAATAAGTTATATATATTTTTAAATGATATCTCCTCCACAGACAATTCTGAAAACACTCAAAGAACTACAGAACAGTGTGAAATATCAACTTGCAAATAAAGTATTAAACTCAAATAAACTAACATAATTTTCAAAAATGCCAAACAGAAGTCCAAGCTAAGCACAATCCCCCTCCCCCACTAAAAACACAGTTAAACAAATTTATTAAAATTACTCTTTTTTTCAGCCGGAATTTCTAAAAAAATACTAAAGGCAAACAGCAAAAAAAAAAACAGCATTGAAAAAATTCTTCAAATTCAACATTGTAAGTATTAAATTGACAATGTACATGTTTTAGATAATGAAACAGCACAGGAATATTTTTTATAATTTTTATACACATTTCTCTTAGCATTTGAAACATCACCATAACTGAAGGTGCCCAATTCATTACTTCCCAGAAAGGCAAATTTTTGTTATGTTATATGGTTTATGTGTACACCCATGAAAAGCAAACAGGCGACAAAGTTAACTGGAAATGTAGTAAATATTATTCTAACAAATGTTATGGGAGGGCTGCAACAAAGGAAACAACTGTACTATATGTTAGAGAGCATAACCACCCCCCTAACGTAGCTGAAATTGAAATTCGAAATGCTTTAGAAAATATAAAAGAAGCTAGCACTAGATCTGAAAAGGCTACAACAGAAATACTTAAGGACATGCTCCCCAGAGTCCCACAACATGCAACTGGCCAAATGCCCTCAATATTATCACTAAAAAGAACAATAGCTAGAACTAAAAAAGCTACTGCTAACACCACACCTGTCCCCAAAACATTTGCTGAAGTAGAAATACCACCTGAACTCACAGTTACTCATAATGAAGAACAATTTCTTCTTTATGACAATAAAGCAGCTGACAAAAGAATAATAATAATTGGAACTCCCACAAATTTACTGAAACTACAGAACTGTGAGACATGGATGATGGATGGGACTTTTAAAATATGTCCCAGACCATTTTACCAGTTATATACAATACATGGACTTTATCAAAATACAAACATCCCCTTTATATATGCTCTATTACCAAACAAGCAAATCACCACCTATGTTGAACTTTTAACCAAAGCAAAACAAGAAACCAATAATTACTTTCCCCAAAAATTAATCATTGACTTTGAACAGTCAATGATACAAGCCATACTAAAAAACTACCCTCACACAGCAATTCAAGGTTGCTATTATCACTTTAACCAATGCATTTGGAGACACCTCCAAAAAACTACTCTAAGGGGCCGATTACGATGGCGGACGGAAGTGCATCCACAGTGGTGGCGGTGGCGGAAAACGTAATTTTTTCCGCTGGTGATGGGGTCATTGCGACCGCCATATTATAATGGGCTAACATAGGCCATTTTCCGACCGCCGCAGTGTTTCAGGCACCGCACAATTTTTCGTTACGCAAGGGTGCCTGACGGAGCCTATTGAGCAAGAACTGTGTGCGGAATCATGTGCCGTCCACCAACCAGATTACGATGTACCAAACAGCCAATCCCACCGCAGCGGTAAAAGCACCTCATCGCGTATGGCGGAAGCATAACTACGGAGAGGAAAAGTCAAACCAGAGCACCTGCATACGACCAGAGCCGCCATAGATCCTGTTCTACAGGCCTTTCAGCTGCTCTACCTGATGCATCACCAGCAGATAAGACGCCGCCATGCCCTACAGCAGAGGTACGTCCAAAACATCTCCACGCATGCAACCCCGGTACAACAACAACTCAAAGCAAGCGTGCAGGCAGAGCCGGCTCTACGATGTTCAGGGAAACCTGCAAAATGCAATGTGTGAGGCTTCCTCAATTTACATGAGTGACGCCCTCAAGGCTCCCAAAGGCTGCCTTGTGCTGACTACTCCTGGCATGCTGCTCCCTTCTCCCCCACCTACAAGCACCACTCACACAGCTCCAATCGGGCTCAAGGTGGCAGATTTGCTTGGGGGCTGGGAGTGTATACACTGCAGACTGAAAAGTGAGGAAGATGCGTGCCCAGGATGGGTAGCAGTGTTGCAGCAAACAGCTACACACTTTTTCCATCACCTACTGCTACACAACCCAGGCAAACATCCATGCTGGAACAAGACAAGAGGACTGTGCTGGAAATCCATCTGTACTGTACCTCAGCAACCATGATGGAAATCAAGTAGGCATACATAGCACATATCACATACTGAAACAGTGCTGAGGGCCACAATGGTTCTGGATACAAAACATTTGCACACAGTACAGTGTCACACCATGGAGTGGTGTGGAGGGTCAAACATGTGCATGGCATGCAGTGGCACATGTTTTGACTGAAGTGGTGTATACATGAGATTGGTACAGGTGAGGAGTGCACAGAACAAAAAGCCACAGTGGAGCATCTCACATTGTGTATGCTCCAATGGTATGACTGTGACTGCTATGAATCAGACCAATACATATTGGAGCCCATAAAGTGGAAAGTGACAGCAATGCATGTGACAACTCACATATCATGTTTGTATCCCAGAGACATGCAGCACAGTGAGAACAAAGGTAAGCAAGAGCCAGGCCGGATCCCAAGACTCACAACACAG
Organism: Calotriton arnoldi; assembly: GCA_963921515.1. Classification (NCBI taxonomy): domain Eukaryota; kingdom Metazoa; phylum Chordata; class Amphibia; order Caudata; family Salamandridae; genus Calotriton; species Calotriton arnoldi. The sequence goes on along the minus strand of CAWUFW010017486.1, from coordinate 19,778 downwards.
ACATTGCAGTGAAACACTCTGCATACTCACAAATGATGTGGATAAGATGTAGGTGTACCCTAGGACTGCGAGGTTACAATGACACACTGCACACTGCTCTGGAAACAACCCCAACATGTCCACAAACACTCCACAAGGTGTCTGATCATGGAAACAAACAGGCACTCATCACCTGGACCATACATGTGTGAAAGGCCAATGCTCAAGGGCACATACACATGAACACCTCTGCTAATGACAGGATACTCACACTGTCTGATGACTCCAGTAAGCACATGTACATCCATCCATTTGACTATGAAGCCATACCTATCCAAGATGACAACACACCTACACTGGTGTGTACACATCAAGATAGATCACACAGATATGTTGTACACTGTCACCCCACAAGTCATCATGGAAATTGGAATAGATTCTCACGATGGAGATCAAACGAATCTGACATGTGTGAATAAGTAGAGCTCAGCCAACATAATGAACAGGACCAGAGTGGACCATCACAGACAAGCAGCTCACCCCCATCAATCCTCAGAGTCAAAAGTGACCATTAGTTGCCGTAACCTCTGGTAACACATGCAAGATCAACTTTAGTACATGCCAATGGGAAAGTGTGAATTCAGAGCATGGAACCGATGAACATATACATATACATTGTACAGCATCATTAGTAAGGCCAGTGACAATGCTCAGAACATAAATATAAATTTTTATTACATAAACTCAGTATCAGTATGTAAAGTGCAAAACATTAAGGGCAACGGCCAGTCCAAACTCAAGTCCGCACATGTGTGCTTGGAAATTCCACACAGATGATTGAAACACAGTCCACAGCCATGGGAATATCACCAGGATAGGGCCAGCAAATGGGCACCGCTCAGGGAGGAATGGGGTGGGAAGGGGGACTCTGCTTCAAATTTGTGGAGAACTGGAACTGGGTGGTGGATGACTCTGTGGGGTAGTTGGAGGACTGGACCTGGGAGGGGGAGAACTGGTTGAGGTAGAGGGATCCCTGAATGTGGGACCCTGAGGGCTGGCCGGACCTGGTGGAGTCGTCGCACGGGGAGGTGGTAAAATGCAGTGGGGAGGCTCAGTGGCTGATGTTGCTTGTGGAGGGCTGGGCCTCACTTGCTTGGGGATACGATAGCCCCCAAGTACCTTGGGCCATGGGATAGGTGAGGTGTTCACAACAGCTTCCTTCTTCCCAGAAAGTGGAGCAGGTGCAGGTGGATCCTTCCGGGAAAAACCTTCGGATCTGGTTGTACGCTGGGGGGGGCTTTTACCCTGTCTCCCCTGTTTTTGAGCTACCACTACCTCACTGCTTCTCTGTCCATGCTTCCTAGGGGGTGGGTGTGTGGGAGTGGAAGTCTTGGGCACAACAGCCCTCTGAACTGGGGGGGGGGCAGTTGTGGCAGGCAACAGGCCCACAGCAGCAAGGGCTACTTCCTGTGCTGATTCTGGATCAGCTCTGGATCTTGGAGGGCGAGGAATGTGAGGTCTGCAATGTGGATGCATGTTTTTTGTGTTTCGGCTTCTCTGTGTCCTGTGATGTGCTTGTGGTGGGGCTGGCATGTGTGCTCCTTGTGTGCCTTGGGGATGATGTCTTGTGTCTTTGTCGCTTGGACTGCTGTTGTTGTGTGCTCCGTGGGGATGACTTGGTGCCTGAGTGCTCTGGAGTGAGTGTTCTCTGGTCAGGTGGGGTCACTGGCAGGGTGGTTGCGGAAGGGACAGGAGCCAGACTGTGAGCCTGTGACTGCAGAATGGCTGCTGTCAGTGTGGAGGCCAAAGACTGGACAGGCCTGTGCAGGCCACCGATGTCCGAATGAATGCCCTCCATGAGTGCAACAACCTGTGACAACTTGTTGCCATGATCCTGGAGGGCATTCAGGAGCAAAGTCTGCCCCACAGACACCTGCCGCAAGATGTCTATGGCCTCCACACTGAGGGCAGCAGGGGATACAGGGGCTGGGGCAGCAGTGCCTGGGGGGAAAGATAACCTACCCTTCTTAGGGCAGCGCACACGGATACCAGTTGGGGGGCATCAGGGAGGGTGGACACAGGACGGGGTGTGGCAGACGATGAAGCAGAGGAGTCACCGCTGGAGTGTGTGGAAGTGGAGGTAGGCGTTTCTGGAGTGGACTCCTCCAGGGCATCCTGTCCCCCTCCGATGCGCTGGTCACCTCAGTGTCGCTGTACTCCCGGGGAGCAGTGATGCCAGTAGCTTCACCAACGGTTTCGGGCCCCTCTCCTTTTCTGACCTCGGTAGATTCTGTAGGAGACAGAGACACTGTTCTGTGAAGTGGCCGGATCACAAACATCTGGTTCCCTGCATGACCAGTCATTATTTTATATAAGAACTCCCATAACATCATTGGTTGAGTCCGCCCAGGTAGTACCATCTTACCTGGGTGTGGAAAGACGCCCATGATGAAGCATGTCACGATAAGTGAGTGAGGCGTCTTCTCCAACATCTTTGGATACCCCATTATCCGAAGTGGTTCTGATGAAGGACGGACGATCTGGGACCCGGTGGACTTATTCCTTCACCTTTCTCCACCTTGTTTGATAGTCTGCATATCCGTAAGGGATAAACAGACAAAATCAGTTGCCTTTTGTGATACGGATCACAAACATGTCAGGCAATACTAACCGAAATGCTTGAACTCAAGGCATAAATTTGACTCTCCATGTACTGTCTGCATAAGTCAAGAGATTTCTATGATCACCTGATGCATGTTAACATGCTTATTGGACAGTCATACTCCATGTTGCGTTCATACCGCCAAATTGCTAGGCATGTGTTGGCATCTCAACATCACATCTTATTGTCTGTAGGCACATCCACATGCCTTCAGCTAAGAGAGCTACACATCTGAATTCACTGTGTGTGTTACACTGGAAGTTTGAGGTGATAGAACTCCACACATAGTAAGTTCAAGGAAACCATTGTTAAGTGACATGACATCCTTACATCCACTAATTCATGTCTTGCAACACAACTACTGTTGAACATTGGTAAGCAATCTGTAGATGTATCAATTACATGGAAATGCACAACATCAATCTTGAAAATCACCCTGACATGATGCTCACTGATGTTCACTTCCAGTTGATGCCACTGAGACTGACACTTATGCTGATGTTACCTGGCCACATGACAATACAGACCTAGTACAGGCAAAGAATCTCTGCACTCACCACTGAGTCAACTGAGAGGCAATTACACCACACTAGAGACAACTCATAGGTCACTGCCTTGCTCTGGGCTGGGATTCGTGCAGTCTTTCATGCGCAACATCACACTTTGTACTATACTCTCCCCCAACTTGCTGCAGTTGGGCCCTCAGGCGTCCATCAGCTCTGGCTGTGTCACTGCCAGGATGCGGGTCAATAGTGGGGTCATGCTCCGGCGCGTCAACCGACCAGTCCGAGGAACCAGGCCCAGCGTCATTTCGGCGACGTTTTTGCTAAGGCGGCAGATGTCATCCCACTTCTTGTGGCAGTGGTTGTGTCGACGGTTAGAGACCCCCAGGGCCTGCACCTTCCGGGCGATGGCCCTCCATATTCCTTCCACTGATGGACCTTGAGCTGTAGGTTTCGGAGACAAGAGGAGACATTTGTAACACTTTGCAGTGGTGCATTGTGTGTCAGTACACAGTGTATACACATGATCGAGTCTACACATAATGACACCAAAAGAAGGATGGCATGTCCACTGTACATGTATCAGATGCGAGAGGTTATTTCACACTAATCTAGACAGTAACTCTTGTGCATACTGAGCTCATCTCCATAGTATCCCTGTAGAATGAGCACACCCCATAATCACTAACTTCTGCCCAATCGACACTTACCATCTCACTAATGTACCTATGTACACGAAATGAACTCATAGAGGACATGGCACAGGGAATGTGTGTCCAAAAAGAGATTTCATGAAGTCATCATTGTAACTGTACTACGGATAAACCACGTTCTGGGAAAATCGTCATTGCATGCACTCAGGGCTCAGGTGGAACAAGGCTCAACACAATGCACTTGAACCCGTTTGGCTACACAGACTCCAACATGTATACATCATCCTTTCTGATATTCACACGTGTGATGTTTTGCACCTATGGAGCTGCAACATTGACGAGTGTGCCATCCTCCCCACATACTCAAGAGCATCAAGTAGTACTTCATGTTTGGGAAATGCAGACGACAAAATCAGAAAGCGCCAATATTTGCTTACAGTCTGAGGCACAGAGCACTGTACAGTAACATGTTTTGAGCCTTCGGAGCATACTAAGTAAGTTCAGCATTCCCTTACCAGTACCTCTGGAGCACCATAGAGCTGGCCGTACTGTCCAAGGACCTCGTCCACCAGGACCTCCAGCTCCTCTGTGGTGAAGGGACAGGCCCTCAGGTTCTCAGTACGAGCCATGACTGGTTCCAGAGAGGAGGTACAGCAACACTTCATGGTGAGGAATGGCAGGCATCAGTGTCTCTAGGTAAGTGACAGGTGTGGACAGTTCACAGGCATATATATAGGGCCCCAGGCTTGTTCCAGTGTTGCTCTGCTGATACCATTGGCCAGCCTGGTTTGCATCATTTAATTGGGGCCAATGCCGGGCCCCGCAGTAGCAGAGCACGCCTACCGCGAGTTTCAAAAATGTAAGCTGCTGGCGGTTCCCATTGGCTGATGGCTATTACTCATTGGCGGTGACGCACAGCGGAGGTCAGGAAGCGTCAACCGCTATCCTGCATCATACAATTGGGGCCAATGCCGGGCCCCGCAGTGGCGGAGCATGCCTACAGTGAGTTTAAAAAATGTAAGCCACCGGCGGTTTCCATTGGCTGATGGCAATTACTAATTGGCGGTGACGCACCGCAGAGGTCAGGAAGCGTCAACCGCTATACTGCATCATACAATTTGGGGCCAATGCGTGTTACCGCTATGGATGCCAGCTACCGCGCCTGTAAACACATTTTGCATTTCCATTCTCGCTTTGCTAATTGCATCACTCATCCCAACACATTTGCCTAAGGTGATATGTGCACCCTGTTTAGGTATTATAGAGTGTGACCTTTGAGTTAAGTCTTCACGCACATGGTATGTCCAAGAAAAGGAGAGTGAAATAACATTCTTTGGCATGTCTTGTGGCCAGCATGGAATGAAATGAGTTAAGGAGTCAAAAATGACAAAGGCCTCTCGCACTGTACTAATGTTGTGTATTGAAACATTCAACCTGTGAACACTGTTTGAATATCCCTTGCTATTTGACTGTTGATTTCTTGGCCATGGGTTGTCTTATGAAGGGCCAGTGATGTTGGCTGACATGTAGAGGTGTCCATTGTACGGAAATCAGACATACTTGTAAGCTCTAGCACTTTCAACACACGTACTGCTGTGGCATGCAGTGTGACTAGCTGCCATTGCCTGCATATGTTTTCACACACGTCAGAGGAGTGCACATGTGTTACAAACAAACATCGCTCTGGCCGACATCATCGGTCATTTTCAGCCATGTGTGCATGTATGCACAATCCATGTGTATTTGTGTATCATTTTGGTGAACATGGCAATGTCTGTCACGCAAAATCCTCACACAGTCATGATGGACTGACCCCATAATGTTCATATTTGTTTGTCTACTGTGCTGCATATTCATGTATTGTTGTCCAGCTGACACTCACTGTCCTCATTTCATACTGTCGTTGTGTATTGTGGGAATGAAGCATGAGGTCGTGCAGTGACAGCATATACATGCAATTCAGCATTGATGCTGTTTACCACATGTGCTGTGCCCTCTACCCACAGGGCTGCTCACACTTTGATGTAGCAGTGTACCATATGTCATACACATTGACCTATTTTGATGTTGTAGTAGTTAGTATGTCGAGTGAGTGAAGGAAATCAACATCTGTATGCATGTCATTTGTGCATTTCACGTGTTCAAGAGTCCTGTCAATGTTGTGGTTGTGTGAGTCTTTGGTTAAGCTGTTTCACACATCTCATCTTTTATTCATCTTTTGCATGTGTCCCCTGCCAGAGTACTTCAAATTTAAATTTATTGTTTGATTACTAAAAACCATAACAAAATGTTAAAACCATGTAGCTCATGTGTACATAAACAAAAATTGAAAAGAAAGAAAACAAGCATTGGCAATGCCAATCGGTCTCGCCATATTTATGCTCCATGTCTATTCCAACATGGAGCATAGCCTTGCACAGGCCTTAATTTGTAAAACACTAAATGCCGGAGCTCAGATGAAAACATAAAAAAAATCACATTACGAGCGCGAAAGCAAGCAGAGCGGTAAATCCTCCTCTGCAAAAAATAATTTTCAATCTATTTGCACTAAAACCAAACATTGCTTTGTACAATGATCCCCACAAAAAACCGCCATATTTGTGAGCATTAAACTTCCCCACTTGCTATCCCGGATTAGCTGCTTTGCAACAATTATTCAACTAAAAGCTAAATGAACGTATGCAGATATTGCAACATAGAGCCTAGCCTTTCACAACCAAGCCTTAATTTGTACGACGTTCAATGGCGGGACTCACTTAAAAAGTAAAAAAAATAAAAATATATCACATTACCACCGTAAAAACAAACAAAACATTAAATACTCCTTTACAACAACATTACTTATTTCTATACCCTCCCAAAAAAGCGAACTATTTGTGAACAGTACACTTTCCCACGTACAAATGTACTATCCCTGTTTAGCTGCTCTGCAACAATGATGTAACTAAAAGCTACCTTTAAATCGGCCGCTATTGCAGACTAGAGCATAGGCTTTCACATCCAGCCCTGCAGAGAGATTAATTATTTATTAGGAGTTTAAAAACAACAAAAGCGGTCGATTTACAAAGTTTCTTCTTCCTCACGTACTATCACTGTTGTATTACTCAGTAATAATAATGCAGCTAAAAGCTACATTTAGATGTACTATTATTGCAACATAAAGCAAAGCCTTTAACTACCAGCCCTTAATTTGTAAAACATTCATTTCCGGGGCTCATATAAAAACGAAAAAAACAACAACACGTTACGACTGCGAAAGCAAGCACTCTAGAACACTTTTCACCAACCACAAGTCAGACAGTTTAAGTGGCAACCTGAAATGCTCCTCTGTAATAAATATTTTTAGTCTATTAGCACATAGATCAAAGATTACATCTTTCCATACCAAAAAATAAAAAACAATGTAAGAACATTTGACTTCGCCACATACTATCCCTGTGTAGCTGCTCTGCAACAATCATGCAACTGAAACCTAAAATTATACATTCCGTTATTGCAACATGAAGCAAAGCCTTTCATCACTAGCCCTTAATTTGTAAACATGAAATGCCGGGGCTCATATTCAACTCCCCCCAAAAAATGGTACGCCTGCAAAAGCAAGCCAAACTTTATATCCTCCTCTGTAATAAAATCTTTTCAATCCATTAGCATTTAAATACAAGCTAAACCGTGCCATACCAAAAACAATAAAAGCGGACGATTTAAAACATTTCACTTCGCCACGTCCTATCCCTATTTAGCTGCTCTGCAACAATTATGCAACTGAAGTCTACATTGATATAGGCCGCTATTGTAACATGGAGCACAGCTTTTTACACCTAGCCCTTTATTTGTAATACATTAAATGCCAGGGCTCACATGAAAACATAAAAAGCAAATGCCACATACTATCACTGTTTTAATGTTTTGCAATAATCATGCAGATAAAATCTACATTAAGATATCGGTAAAGGACTTCACTTGTGTTGGCAAAAGCTACATGTAATACAAAGCGAAACCAAACAGTATTCCTAAAGGAAGCAAGATGTTTATTGCTAGGGCAAGGCAACATCTGTTGTTTTCGCTCTTAGTTTGCTGTTGAAAAAAGGCAAAGTAAGCTTTAAATCCTCCTTTGCACTAAATTATTTAAATGTATTTGCAGAAGAACCAAACATTACTTCATAATATACCCCCAAAAACAAAAGCGGCCTATTTCTGAGCATTTAACTTTACCACGTCAAATCCTTCTTTGTAATAACATCACTTCTTTCTATACCCCCTAACAAAAAGCGGACTATTTGTGAACAGTACACTTCCCCACATTCCCATATACTATCCCTGTTTCGCAGCTCTGCAACACTTATGCAACTAAAAGCTACATTTAAATATGCCGCTATTGTAACATGGAGCATAGCCTTGCACACCCAGGCCTTAATTTGTAAAACACTAAGGGGTCGATTCCGATTCGGGCCGGAAAAAGCACCGACCGACTCGGATCCGGAAAAAATACCGACCGACACGTACCCGTGGCGCACGACACGCCAAGTACGATGCAAGGCGCGAAAAATCCGACCGACACGTAACAAAACCAAGTCGACCGACCGAGCCGCACGGAAAACAGCAATCCGGCCGGAAAAACACGCGAATCCAACCGACCGACACGCACCCGGAACAAATCCGACCGAAACGTACACGCTAACTCCAAACCGCAAAGTACGATGCAAGGCGCGAAAACCACGAGCGAGTCGGACGGAGGACAAGCCGTACGACCGACACGCATACAAAACCGAGCCGAAGCAACACAATACACCGCGACCGACGCGTATGTAGCATAGAAAACTGCACAAACACAGCGTGAACGAAACGGAGAACACCGTACGAGACCAATGCAGGGTCCGACTCGGTCACACGAACGTTTCCAACATACACAAACAGCACAAAGGAAAAATCACCCAAAAAAAGGCCAAACAAGCAATTACCAAGCCAATAAATACTGGGGGGGTGGGGACAGAGAACAAAGACACACCCACAACTCCACCTATATAAAGGACACAAATCACTACCATGAGCCATTGCAAATGCCATTCCACTGCCAGCACCCAAGAGAAAGCAACCACACACCCACAGCTCATCCCTCACACAAGCCACACACCATCAGCACACCAACAAATACCTACCTCACATACACCCAGCAAAACACACACTCACACACCCTCACCTGCACACCAACACACACATCACTCACCATCACCACCCATCACCATGCCCCCCAAGAAGAATCACAAGTTCCTAGATTGTGAATTGGAAGTCCTGGTAGACGAGATCCTCAGGGTAGAGCCACAGCTGTTTGGCGCACTGGTCCAACAGACCCCCATCTCCCAGAAAACCAAGATGTGGGAGAGGATCATCAACAGGGTGAACGCACAATCACCATGTCTGCGCACAAAGACCGACATCCAGAACAGGTGGTATGACGTGCGCAGGAGGGTCCGGGAGCTGCTCAAGAAAGACTACCTCATCAGCCAATACACCGGCAGTGGCCCTCCTGCCAAGCCAGTATACCTCAGGCCCTGGGAGGAGAAGATGCGGGCCATCCTTCCGCCAGTGAGCGTATATGGACTAGAGAACATCCCAGAGCCTGGTGAGTACACAACAAATGTACACAATATTCTGACACAAAACACACACACATCACTGTCAAGGGGAGAGTCAAACCATGCACTCATAGCAATTACACAGCAACCAGAACAGAATCATCCCAAAATGTGTATGTCAGTCAGATAAACACAACACATGCCATCAAAAAAGTTACATCCAACCGTGCCATCACATGTACAAACACAACTACAACTACAGCTAGGCAGTGGCACAAATAGAACTAACAAACACATCCAGACATGTAGCCACCACAACAACACTAACACACAGTGAAGACCACTCAAAGGAAGGAATTCTGTGTATGCTGGCCAAGTCTGTGTAGCCAATAGCATCATGGGAGTCGCAGTCACACATATTGCCCCCCCACAACTGTCCCATCAACACCACCATGAACCATGCGCACATCACAGGGAGTGGAGAAGGACTCACAAGATGGCTGACACTGGCTACTGCTGTGGGGAGCACAAGGCCCTGCTGGCAACTGTGCACCAACAAACAGCAGGACACCACTGACTGACATCCTGAGAGACAACTTCCACTCCCTGCAATGCAAGCACGTTCCATGGTGGGATATCTGGCTGGCTGGGTGGGAAGGGGGACTTGCAGCACTGACTATAGTCACAAGCACCTCCCCTCACACACCCCCCCAACACAAACTCCACAGTACCCACCTGGTAGAATGCAATGCCCTCCATCCTAACACAAGATCCCACAAAGAACCACCACCCTGGGTTATGTTGTGTGAAGCACAGGGACACTCTTGGGACTCTTAGCCAAACAACTGCCAGGACAACACTCCCAGCCATCCTGTCAGCACAGCCAGCCCACCCCACAGGGAAGCAGAGTCAAAAGGAAGGAAGCATGGGCATGCTGGGAAGGGGGTGGAGTCAATAGCATGATGGGAGTCGTAGTCACTGATATTGGTCACCCCCACAACTGTCCCATCAACACCACCCTGAACCATGCTCACATCACAGGGAGTGGAGAAGGACTCACAAGATGGCTGACACTGGCTACTGCTGTGGGGAGCACAAGGCCCTGCTGGCAACTGTGCACCAACAAACAGCAGGACACCACTGACTGACATCCTGAGAGACAACTTCCACTCCCTGCAATGCAAGCACGTTCCATGGTGGGATATCTGGCTGGCTGGGTGGGAAGGGGGACTTGCAGCACTGACTATAGTCACAAGCACCTCCCCTCACACACACACCCCAACACAAACTCCACAGTACCCACCTGGTAGTATGCAATGCCCTCCATCCCAACACAAGATCCCACAAAGAACCACCACCCTGGGTTATGTTGTGTGAAGCACAGGGACACTCTTGGGACTCTTAGCCAAACAACTGCCAGGACAACACTCCCAGCCATCCTGTCAGCACAGCCAGCCCACCCCACAGGGAAGCAGAGTCAAAAGGAAGGAAGCATGGGCATGCTGGGAAGGGGGGTGGAGGCAATAGCATGATGGGAGTCGTAGTCACTGATATTGGTCATCCCCACAACTGTCCCATCAACACCACCCTGAACCATGCTCACATCACAGGGAGTGGAGAAGGACTCACAAGATGGCTGACACTGGCTACTGCTGTGGGGAGCACAAGGCCCTGCTGGCAACTGTGCACCAACAAACAGCAGGACACCACTGACTGACATCCTGAGAGACAACTTCCACTCCCTGCAATGCAAGCACGTTCCATGGTGGGATATCTGGCTGGCTGGGTGGGAAGGGGGACTTGCAGCACTGACTATAGTCACAAGCACCTCCCTCACACACACACCCCAACACAAACTCCACAGTACCCACCTGGTAGTATGCAATGCCCTCCATCCCAACACAAGATCCCACAAAGAACCACCACCCTGGGTTATGTTGTGTAAAGCACAGGGACACTCTTGGGACTCTTAGCCAAACAACTGCCAGGACAACACTCCCAGCCATCCTGTCAGCACAGCCAGCCCACCCCACAGGGAAGCAGAGTCAAAGGAAGGAAGCATGGGCATGCTGGGAAGGGGGGGTGGAGGCAATAGCATGATGGGAGTCGTAGTCACTGATATTGGTCACCCCCACAACTGTCCCATCAACACCACCCTGAACCATGCTCACATCACAGGGAGTGGAGAAGGACTCACAAGATGGCTGACACTGGCTACTGCTGTGGGGAGCACAAGGCCCTGCTGGCAACTGTGCACCAACAAACAGCAGGACACCACTGACTGACATCCTGAGAGACAACTTCCACTCCCTGCAATGCAAGCACGTTCCATGGTGGGATATCTGGCTGGCTGGGTGGGAAGGGGGACTTGCAGCACTGACTATAGTCACAAGCACCTCCCTCACACACACACCCCAACACAAACTCCACAGTACCCACCTGGTAGTATGCAATGCCCTCCATCCCAACACAAGATCCCACAAAGAACCACCACCCTGGGTTATGTTGTGTGAAGCACAGGGACACTCTTGGGACTCTTAGCCAAACAACTGCCAGGACAACACTCCCAGCCATCCTGTCAGCACAGCCAGCCCACCCCACAGGGAAGCAGAGTCAAAAGGAAGGAAGCATGGGCATGCTGGGAAGGGGGTGGAGGCAATAGCATGATGGGAGTCGTAGTCACTGATATTGGTCACCCCCACAACTGTCCCATCAACACCACCCTGAACCATGCTCACATCACAGGGAGTGGAGAAGGACTCACAAGATGGCTGACACTGGCTACTGCTGTGGGGAGCACAAGGCCCTGCTGGCAAATGTGCACCAACAAACAGCAGGACACCACTGACTGACATCCTGAGAGACAACTTCCACTCCCTGCAATGCAAGCACGTCCCATGGTGGGATATCTGGCTGGCTGGGTGGGAAGGGGGACTTGCAGCACTGACTATAGTCACAAGCACTCCCCTCACACACACCCCCCAACACAAACTCCACAGTACCCACCTGGTAGAATGCAATGCCCTCCAACCTAACACAAGATCCCACAAAGAACCACCACCCTGGGTTATGTTGTGTGAAGCACAGGGACACTCTTGGGACTCTTAGCCAAACAACTGCCAGGACAACACTCCCAACCATCCTGTCAGCACAGCCAGCCCACCCCACAGGGAAGCAGAGTCAAAAGGAAGGAAGCATGGGCATGCTGGGAAGGGGGTGGAGGCAATAGCATGATGGGAGTCGTAGTCACTGATATTGGTCACCCCCACAACTGTCCCATCAACACCACCCTGAACCATGCTCACATCACAGGGAGTGGAGAAGGACTCACAAGATGGCTGACACTGGCTACTGCTGTGGGGAGCACAAGGCCCTGCTGGCAAATGTGCACCAACAAACAGCAGGACACCACTGACTGACATCCTGAGAGACAACTTCCACTCCCTGCAATGCAAGCACGTCCCATGGTGGGATATCTGGCTGGCTGGGTGGGAAGGGGGACTTGCAGCACTGACTATAGTCACAAGCACCTCCCCTCACACACACACCCCAACACAAACTCCACAGTACCCACCTGGTAGAATGCAATGCCCTCCATCCTAACACAAGATCCCACAAAGAACCACCACCCTGGGTTATGTTGTGTGAAGCACAGGGACACTCTTGGGACTCTTAGCCAAACAACTGCCAGGACAACACTCCCAGCCATCCTGTCAGCACAGCCAGCCCACCCCACAGGGAAGCAGAGTCAAAAGGAAGGAAGCATGGGCATGCTGGGAAGGGGGTGGAGGCAATAGCATGATGGGAGTCGTAGTCACTGATATTGGTCACCCCCACAACTGTCCCATCAACACCACCCTGAACCATGCTCACATCACAGGGAGTGGAGAAGGACTCACAAGATGGCTGACACTGGCTACTGCTGTGGGGAGCACAAGGCCCTGCTGGCAAATGTGTACCAACAAACAGCAGGACACCACTGACTGACATCCTGAGAGACAACTTCCACTCCCTGCAATGCAAGCACGTTCCATGGTGGGATATCTGGCTGGCTGGGTGGGAAGGGGGACTTGCAGCACTGACTATAGTCACAAGCACCTCCCCTCACACACACACCCCAACACAAACTCCAAGGTACCCACCTGGTAGAATGCAATGCCCTCCATCCTAACACAAGATCCCACAAAGAACCACCACCCTGGGTTATGTTGTGTGAAGCACAGGGACACTCTTGGGACTCTTAGCCAAACAACTGCCAGGACAACACTCCCAGCCATCCTGTCAGCACAGCCAGCCCACCCCACAGGGAAGCAGAGTCAAAAGGAAGGAAGCATGGGCATGCTGGGAAGGGGGTGGAGGCAATAGCATGATGGGAGTCGTAGTCACTGATATTGGTCACCCCCACAACTGTCCCATCAACACCACCCTGAACCATGCTCACATCACAGGGAGTGGAGAAGGACTCACAAGATGGCGGACACTGGCTACTGCTGTGGGGAGCACAAGGCCCTGCTGGCAACTGTGCACCAACAAACAGCAGGACACCACTGACTGACATCCTGAGAGACAACTTACACTCCCTGCAATGCAAGCACGTTCCATGGTGGGATAACTGACTGGCTGGGTGGGTGGGAAGGAGAGTCCGGCTGCCAACCAAACACAACCAATGCAGACCATGTTCACACCCCAGAAAATACATAGAAATGCCCAAATAATGCAGGACAATGTGCCACACCAATATCAACCCCTGACTGTGACGACTCAGGACAATGCAATGTACAGGCCCGCACCCAGAGGCACAGTCACAACTGTCATGTGTGTCAACCATTGATGCCTGCAGAAACATGACATACATTGTTTGTGTCTCCCAAAAACAGGTGATGATGGGGACACAGCAGCAGACGCTGAGGAGTCCCAGTCCCAGGCTCAAGAGGATGCCGAGCTCACTGGCGTCGTACAGCCTCTGTCCTCCTCGGACGATGAAGAACAACCTGGCACATCCGGTGCAAGTCAACATGCAGCACCAGCAGGACCACCAGCTGCAGCACCAGCAGGACCACCAGCTGCACCCCTGCACCCACCCCTCCAACGACTGTCACCACGAATACCATCCCTGCCGACATGGACAGAATAAGGAGCAACACCAGCATAGTAACCCTGGACCAACCTGGGGCCATGGCCACCACCACCACCACCAACCCCCAAGGTGGACCAGGGTTATCTGTGCGTGCCACTGCACACACTGCACATGTCAGCAGGGGTGGTGGGAGGGGTGGGAGACAGAGGTCGCTGCTTGCAGACGTTGCTGGTGTGCATGATGACCCACAACTGGTACGCATAGCTGATGCGTACCAGTCCAGCACCGGAGAGCTCAGCCAGGTAGTGGGGCTCCTCAGAGACATTAAACAGCAGCAGGCTGCCCATCATGCCCGCTTGGACTCCCACATGTCCCACGTGGAGTCACACATGTCCCGTGTGGACTCACACATGTCCCGCGTGGAGTCCAAGTGGGATGCACTGCATGAGATGACGGCGGTGCACAGGGACATTTTACAATGCCTCCGCCAGATGAACAGCAACCAGCCCACACCTCCCTGTGTGCCAACAACATCTGGTGCCGAACAAACTGCAACTGCCACAGGGAGGGAGGAGGACTCTGGCGGAGAGTCCCCTGCACCGCAGCAGCCTGCACTTGAGGGCCCCCCCCAAGAAGAGGGGTCGTCCGAGGAGGGAAAAGTGAGAGGCCGATGGCCAAGCGCAACTCCCAGGAAGCCTGAACCTGTTCTGGATGTTCGCCTTTGTGCACAGACTGTTCACCCTGTTGACGGCAACACTACTCCCACACATTGCATGGGGAGTACAAGTTGGACCAATGTGTCAGACAACTGTGGCCCCGATACTGGGGATCCTGTCTACCCGGACTTTCAATTCACCTAGGAACTTGGGATTGCAAGATTCATGTACAGCACAACCCATCCTATGCACTATTAACACAAATGTATCACAATAAACACACTAATACACCATACTTGCCTCTGTTGTGATTCCAACGTGGGTGCTGTTATGGGGATGATGAACTGCAAAATTACACTGTGTATGCGAACTGCAACAGCAAGGACAACACAGGCATGTGAGTACAGGAAACGTGACACACATGAGGGAGACACACCACCAGGGCTACACGACACATACACACCTAGGCCATCTGACTCATTGCCTACACTGATGTTGCCAGGGAAGACGGTGCAATGCACAGACACCACACCCATTCCCAGTTGTAGTCAAGTAGCCCACAGGTGCAGTAAGCAAATGGCAGCCAAATATGTGACCACAGACAACGCACATCACAAAGTGAAGCACAGGTTTATTACACAGTTGCAACATGCCGTAACCACTACAGATGCAAGGTAACCCCACCTGGCAGCGGGCACACAGTCAACAACTGTAGACGGAAGGAAGTCCATGGGTGTGGCGCACATCACCTTTAGGGACACAACAGCTACCAGCCTGGATGTGCAATCACGTCGTCGGTGGACACAGTTGACCAAACGAATCTGAAAGTACCCTGTGAAGGACAGAAATGACACACAGTCAAAAGCAATGGAGTACAGGACAGAACAGCAAAACACATGCACAATACATGTTACAAGATACCCACCCAGAACCAAGTTAGCATGTCAACACTGTTGGGGAGTACAGCCCACCTGTTAGCACACATCGCAACACACATCCAGTCAAGTGGCCCATGGACACACTCCCACAGCACCAGAGCACCACCCACACATCATGCCAACTCACATCATTGACATGACACCTCAGGATACTCACATTCAGCTAAAGAAGTTGGTGATGAGCTGTGTGCGGACATCACCATCACCATCATCATCATCATCATCGTCACTGGCATCGTGGTCCAGGCCAGGATCCTCCACAGGTGGCGGATGTTGGTCATTGTCATCCTGGATGAGAGGCAACTCCTTCCGCACTGCCAGGTTGTGGAGCAAGCAGCAGACGATGATAATCTTGGACACTTTCGCAGGGGCATATGGGAGGGACCCTCCGGTCTTGTCCAGGCAGCGGAAGCGGCTCTTCAGGAGACCAAAGGTCCGCTCAATCACTCTCCTGGTCCGACCATGTGCCTCATTGTAGCGCATCTGGGCAGGTGTCACAGGGTTCCTGAGGGGTGTCAGCAACCACGGCATGTTGGGGTATCCCGAGCCACCTACGGACAGACAAGTGCACATTAGCTGACTTGGAACAGTGGGCGGAATACTACAGATCAGATCACACACAATGGCACAAAGTCAGTACACACCGACAAGCCAGGCACGCTGGTTCTGCATCTGTGCCATCATCCTGGGGATGCGACTACTCCTCATCACAAAGGCATCGTGTGCTGAACCAGGGAAACGGGCACACACGTGTGTGATGGTCATGTCTGCAAGACACACCACCAGTGCATTGACCGAGTGGTAGTGCTTGCGGTTCCTGTAGGCCTGCTCCTGGGCCTGTGGTGGTACCAAAGCCACATGTGTCCCATCAATGGAGCCAATTACATGCGGCATCCTCCCCAGGGCATAAAAGTCACTCTTCACGTCAGTGAGTCGTCGCAGTCTAGGGAAATAGATGTACCGGTTCAGGAAGAGCAACATTGCCGCCAAAACATCGCGGAGCACACGGCTGAACATGGTCTGTGACATCCCACCAGCAGTCGCCACAGTATGTTGGAAGGTACCAGTGGCAAAGAAGTGTAGGGCTGCCATCACCTTCACCTTGGGGTCAGCGCTGTAGGATACGGCCGGCCAGGCTGCAAATGTGGGGACAACTGCACTGCCAAATCCTCAATCAGCTGCCTGGTGAAGCGGTACCGTCGGATGCTGTCCCGTTCCACCATCGTTGCCAGGTCTGGGAATGGCCGATGGACAGCAGGAGCCCTGCAGTGCAGAGGAGAAGTAAGCAAGATTGTCAGTCACCCCACATATGCGGCATTGAACACACTCAAGATCCCAACATACATCATTATGAGGCACAACTACATGAAGTGTGCAGTACCGGAAGGACATGTATGGTACATACATGGCCAACATCTGTCAATACGGTCCAACAGGTGGCATCAATTAGTCCCAGGTTGGCCCATTGGATATCATGAGGCCGTGTCACAGTTCCCATCTCCTGCTGCCGTGTCACAATAACCCCCCACAGGGACATGTGAGGACAGATGTGCCCCAGGCACCACAGCTCAACGACAGGTACATTCCCAGGGACCCTGTAATGCCACATGGACACTGGCATTACATGGAGTATCATGTATACACCACAGCAAAACAACCATGACCCCCACAGGTAGTGGCCCCACTTGCCACGCAGGACAGACATGGACGTCTGTGACACACACGCACAACATCAGAGTCCATGCACACACAATGTGGATGTGGAGACTGTCTCCCATTGTGCACATGAAATCAGAGACATTGTAAACACCACATGCACAAAGACTGTGGAGGACCATCACTATTGTGCCACTGGGACACCCTGGCTCAAACATACCGTCCCACATGGGACTCACGGGGTATGTGACATGACATACACATACACCACTGTGAAATGTGACCATGGCACATGCACAGATATGAACAGTTGCACATCACAGTGGTCACGTACACGTAACACCCAGGATCCTGTCCCCATGAACACGTGCACAGCCTGGGGGTGGCTGCCCACAGGTGACACCCACAGGACAACATGTACACCAACATACACACAATAGGAAATGCAGCCTTACATGCCTTATGATAAAGTTTGGACAGGCTGTCGTGTGGTAGGTGTGCCCCTCACTCCCTGGGAGCTATCTGTGGCTGGCATATGTCCATCTGAGACAGGCATGCTGACATATGCCAGTCACATGTACAGTGATGCGTTGAACTGCAATGGACCGATCGGTGCCTCCGGCCGGCCCATTGCTTTCAATGTGTGCGGGTACGCGTTGTACCCCTGTGCGCGTTGAACAGCAATGGACCGATCGGTGCCTCCGGCCGGCCCATTGCTTTCAATGTGTGCGGGTACGCGTTGTACCCCTGTGCGCATTGAACTGCAATGGACCGATCGGTGCCTCCGGCCGGCCCATTGCTTTCAATGTGTGCGGGTACGCGTTGTACCCCTGTGCGCGTTGAACAGCAATGGACCGATCGGTGCCTCCGGCCGGCCCATTGCTTTCAATGTGTGCGGATACGCGTTGTACCCCTGTGCGCGTTGAACTGCAATGGACCGATCGGTGCCTCCGGCCGGCCCATTGCTTTCAATGTGCGGGTACGCGTTGTACCCCTGTGCGCGTTGAACAGCAATGGACCGATCGGTGCCTCCGGCCGGCCCATTGCTTTCAATGTGTCGCGGTGCACGCGTTGTACCCCTGTGCGCGTTGAACTGCAATGGACCGATCGGTGCCTCCGGCCGGCCCATTGCTTTCAATGTGTGCGGGTACGCGTTGTACCCCTGTGCGCGTTGAACTGCAATGGACCGATCGGTGCCTCCGGCCGGCCCATTGCTTTCAATGTGTGCGGGTACGCGTTGTACCCCTGTGCGCGTTGAACAGCAATGGACCGATCGGTGCCTCGGCCGGCCCATTGCTTTCAATGTGTGCGGGTACGCGTTATACCCCTGTGCGCGTTGTACCGCAATGGACCGATCGGTGCGCACCCATTGACAATGGGCTTGCCTGGCAACGGACGCGTTTTCGAATTTCGAACGAGTCGGTTGCTGGAAAATCAGTTGGTCACCCACAACAATGTTGCAAAATCATGTATGTCATGAAGTTGAAGATTTGAAGGATGCTGTGGGCGTGTTTTGGTGCTGCTATTCCATGGATTGGCCAGATTCAGAAGATGCAAACGACTTGGACCTATCACTTTGGACACAAGGGACAGTATCTGCCTCTCCAGCACATATATATTGCTGGCTGTTCCCCTGAGAGCCCACTTGCCTGCACTACATGCTCCAAGACAACATCTGCCACTGCACTGCTGCTGTCTCTGCCCCTCTGGACCCTGCAATGGCACGTACTGTGGAGAGAGCCCCAGCCTTCAGCCTTGAAGAGAACCAGGCCCTGCTGGACAGCCTACTTCCACAGTACAGCAAGCTGTATGGGACACCAGGGGAGCAGGTGAGTGTTCTGTGCACTGCCTTTCTGAATGTGCATTTTGTCTGACTAGCAAGGCTGAGAGTCTGCACGCCACTGGCTAGCAGGCTCACTGAGTAGTTGTCACCCCCCATAGTGTGTAGTGACTTGCACTGGACAGGTATGGTGCAGTGACAGTGCATTTGAACATGGTTTTACTTCCCATGCAATGATACCATGTAGTGACGTCTGGCAAACTGTCCATGGTCAGCTTTGCACTGCCTGTGTACATCATGT
>CAWUFW010017485.1:0-259429 GCA_963921515.1 Calotriton arnoldi | reverse complement strand
ATAATAGCACATTAATAATAATAATGTAACACTCTCAATAAACAATAGCTCAAATACTGTAACACACACAAACACACAACTGACGATGGAACACATTACATCCATTAATAACACACACAATAATAGCCACACATCACACACACATTCGCCACACACACACATGCAGGCAGCAGGCAGTAGTACAGGTGCACAGCATGGTGGTCACAGCAGCAGTGGTGCAGGCAGGTGGTGGTGGCAGAGGTGGTGCAGGTGCAGCAGTGGTGGCATAGCAGCTTATCATAGGTGCTAATACACCTGATTTAGTGCGGCTCAGTGGCTGTGAGCGTCCCCCACACTCTGAGTAGGTGGTACGCCACTTCTCCTGACTTTTTGCCATGCTGGACGTTGAGGTTCTATTGCCTGCGTGATATGACCAGGAGGAGCGCGAGGAGACCTCTCACACACCATGCTCCACTGCCATCCCGTGCCCTGTATCGCCTGTGTGGATTGACTATGTTGGGGTTACACCTGGTCGACTGGGGCTGTGTGTGCCTTGTCAAGGGGCATGGCGGGCGCACAACAGGATCCAGCTTGTCCACAGAGGGTGGGCATTCGGTGCGCCTGGTACCGCTTTGTACGTGTGCCCGGCTGCTGTGCACACACGTGTTCACTCCCCCCGACAGGTGTCCTCTCACAATGCCCAGGGAAGCGGTGGTGTACTGTTCATGACCCCTCCCAACACGGCGTGCTCCAACTTGGCATGTGCGCATCTACCCGTCGCACCCACCCACCTGAGCACTGCGTCCATACGACTTCACACGACACATGTGTGTCTTCCACAGTAGTGCTACTCATTTGCGTTGACATCCAATACCAGTGGACTACATGGTCATGTCACGACTGCCGTGTACTTCACATACTCTCATCCTCTCTCATTCGTACTTGTGAAATGAGTCAGCGGAGACAGTTCTGGTTTCAAACATTATATTGAGTCTTCTGTCCTCTGTGATGCAGTATAGTGGACACTACTGGCAGCGGGATACATGTTGAGGATATACTGAGCATGATTACAAATGGGATAGGGTGTGGGGTTACATCTGCTTGGCCAAGGCTGTGCTAATGTACATTTACGTATGGCTGCGGAGCTGCGGACTTTGACACAGACGGTATACATGTAGCCTACCAGACCGCTCGGCATCATGGGCACAGTCCATCTCAGTTCCATGTGACAGGTTTGCTGCGGTTGTTCCTCATGCACGCGTGCATGTGAGATGACATCAGGGCATGTGCTTGCGTGCATGCAGCGGCGTGCCACTTGTTGTTGCACTGTGGTGGTTACTGGACATGTCACAGTCACTGGGGTCGTGTTGTTGTTGTATGCACTTGTCGTCCATGCAAAGGTCCTGGTATGGGTTTCCCGGGGCGGGGGTGGGAGGGGTGCAGCACCCACAGACTCCAGGCGACCTATTCATGTCCACTGAGCGGTGTGTGTGTCCATGGGCGCTGGATCCATGTCGTGTCCTGGTTGTTCGTGCAGTTCCGTCCATGTGGGTGCGATGCACAGAGCCCATGCCACTGCCTCCCACGATGCATGCGGTGTTCCTGGATGTGATGGGGAACAGTGTGCATGTCCCGGTCATATCCGATGTCATGGCGATGTCGTTGATGGTGTGGTTACAGTTGCCGGTCGTTTGGTATGGCTGTTGTGGTGGTGACTGGCCAGTCCGTGCGGAAGCTGAGCATGGGTGCGGGGTTGGACTTCATAGGTCACTCGGGGAACCTGCGTTGTGGTCCGACGTATTTACAGGTTGACAGGTATGCGATGCCGTCCAGCAGGGCTTCCATGTCATTGGTGGTGTACATGTTTGCCAGCCAATGAAGCGGATGGTGGCTGTCAAGGTGTTGTTCGTAGGTTGTCCCTTGGAGGACCATGATGGGGCATGCTGGGTGACATTCGATGTAGCTGTTCTCGATGATCCGTCGTGTGGAGGCACAGTGGTTCCATTTCAGTGCGCGTGCGATGTTGGCCACATACGCCATGCCCCCATAGGCAGAGCAGGCCCTGTCGTGTGCGTCCAGAGGGAGGAGTAGTGGTAGCAGGTCCGCCTTCAGACATGCCGGGTTGGAGAGGCATATCTCGACGGGATGCTGGTAGGGACACCTCCGACAGTAGAAGACGGGCATGACGCAGCTGAACAATGTGATGCGGTAAGTCAGTCGGTAACTTACGTTCAGCAGGGACAGGAGATCGCATCCCAATGTATGTATCGTGCTGGTTTGGTACAGCTTGAGCTCTTCGGCGTAGTTGGGTAGGTGTGTTGCGGTTGCCATTTCGCAGCGGTTCGTAGAGGTGGCGTGCTCCGGCTGTGTGTGCAGTCTGCAATGTGCACGCTCCGGGGTTGCTGTGAGCTCTGTGTAGTCGTGGGGAGACAGGACTTGTGTTCTGTTGGCTTGTTTGGAGGACACGGGCCCTCTTCCCACATGCTTCTCAGACAGTTCAAGGTCGGTGCTGTGTGACTCCTTCCAATTAACTTGCATGTGGCCGACATGGGGGAGTGTTTTCTTCTTTCTTCCCCGTCCGTTGTGTGCTTCTGTGATATGCGCTATCTGCCGTGTGGTCGGTCTCCTCGGCATGCCTGTGTTGGTCTATTCTTGGACAATGGCTGTATTCACCGGCTTCTGTCGTAGGGCTGTGGTTTCGGTGTTGGAATGGAAGGTCATTCAGTGCTGTCTGCTCTCCCTTGTGTGGGCGGCAGGCTGCCTTTCCGCTCTGCGTTGGGCCTTGTGTGTGGATGTAATTCTTGGGCCACCTGTTGTCGGTCCCCGGGCTCTTTGGTGTTCCGTTTCATGTGTCTTGTTCATATGTGCAGGGTGGTATGGGTTTTTCAGTGTGGTACTGGCGTTCCTCTTCCCGAAGGGGCCCTGCTTCTCCTAGTTGGTGTTGCCGCCGCTGTGTGCTTCGCCATGTTTGTTACACTGGGGTGTGTCCTGCTGTTGCGTGACTTAACTGACATGTGTGCGTCGGTTGTGTGGCGTTGGGTGTTGTCCGTGAATTGGGCGTTGGGGACATGTCTGTGGCCGGCCTGTCACGTGTCATGTGCGTTCGGGGTGGGGCTGGTGTGTGTGCTGCTTGGTTGTGTCCCTGTGTCTGTGTGCGACGCATGCATGGCGCTGCGGTTGGCCTCTGCGTTGTGCGCATGTGTGGCGGCGTCATCGGCGCTTTGGGGCCGTGACGGGGTGGTTGGTTCCTAGTCCCAGGTGGTGTGTACACATGTGTTCCGCGATGTTAGGATTTGGCCTGTGTGTCATATGTGGATGCAATGGTGGATGTGTAGTGTGCACGCGCTGGTGGGGGTTGTCCGCTTTATCCGCCCTTGCACTGTGTGCGCTGTTTGCGTGCACTTGTTGTGTGTGTGCCTACCTGCGTCTCCGCGGTACGTTGCGTCCTTGGTGGTGCATCAGCAGAAGCATGGGAAGGGCCTGCAGTGCTGGATTCATGCCCGGGGTGCCGCTTCTTCGTTGTCCGTGCTCGGCGTCCGTGTTTCCGCCTCTCTTTCACGTGCAGTGTCTCTTTGCCGTGGGAGCCGTTTGTTTGCGGCATCGTAATTTATGCGCCGGGCGGGACGTGTTTCGTCGGACGGTGTGTGTCAGTTGTGCTGCGCCGCTACGTGAACGGGCGCACTTTGATGGCGGACGGTGTTGCTGGCTTGCCGGCGGTGTTTGGCCTGCTTTTCGCATCGTAATTGGGCGGGCGTGTGGACTGCTGCGTGCCGGCGGTAACTGGTGGTTTTTGCATCCGCCAGCACGGCGGTAGTGCTTCCGCCCGCCATCGTAATGGGCCCCTAAGTTCCTAATGTGCGTTCCCCGGTTTGTCAAGGCCAGAAAGGGAGGAAGGGCCTTTGCGGTCAGGACAACTATGCTATGGAATGCACTACCTCTACAACTCCGCATGCTGGACTCTGAATCCGCCTTCCGTAAACACCTCAAGACGTGGCTCTTTGGCGATGTTTAAGCGCTGCGCCAATCTATTCACCTGTTCTGCCGCTAAGCGCCGGGACACCTCTGTTTGAGGTAGCTGTTTGCGCTATACAAATAACTCTATTATTATTATTAACAATTAATAAACTAATAACTATAATTTATTTTAAAATATTATAAATATATAAAAATTAACAAATAAATATATATATATATATATATATATATATATACATACACCTATAACATAAAATCTAATAAAAAAAACATTCTATTATAAATTAAATTATTAAAATATTTAATAATTTTTAAACTTACATTTTGCACTCCATTGAGTGCAACAGTAGTAAAACTGTTAGATAGCGTAGATGTAAAAATTACTATTCCCACTCCAGTGAGTGCAACAGTAGGGAAAGTGTTGGATAGCGGAGGGGTAAACATTACTATTCCCACTCCAATGAGTGCAACAGTAGGGAAAATGTTGGATAGCGTAGGGGTAAAAATTACTATTCCCACTCCAGTGAGTGCAACAGTAGGGAGAGTGTTGGATAGCGGAGGGGTAAAAATTACTATTCCCACTCCAAACAGTGCAACAGTAGGGAAAGTGTTGGATAGGGGAGAGCTAAAAATTACTGTTCCCACTCCAACTACTGCAACAGTAGAGAAAGTGTTGGATAGCGGAGGGGTAAAAATTACTATTCCCACGCCAATGAGTGCAACAGTAGGGAAAGTGTTGGATAGCGGAGGGGAAACATTTACTATTCCCACTCCAGTGAGTGCAACAGTAGGGAAAGTTTTGGATAGCGGAGAGCTAAAAATTACTATTCCCACTCCAACTACTGCAACAGTAGGGAAAGTGTTGGATAGCGGAGGGGTCAAAATTACTATTCCCACTCCAGTGAGTGCAACAGTAGGGAAAGTGTTGGATAGCGGAGGGGTAAAAATTACTATTCCCACTCCAATGAGTGCAACAGTAGGGAAAATGTTGGATAGCATAGGGGTAAAAATTACTATTCCCACTCCAGTGAGTGCAACAGTAGGGAGAGTGTTGGATAGCGGAGGGGTAAAAATTACTATTCCCACTCCAAACAGTGCAACAGTAGGGAAAGTGTTGGATAGGGGAGAGCTAAAAATTACTGTTCCCACTCCAACTACTGCAACAGTAGAGAAAGTGTTGGATAGCGGAGGGGTAAAATTACTATTCCCACTCCAGTGAGTGCAACAGTAGGGAAAGTGTTGGATAGCGGAGGGGAAACATTTACTATTCCCACTCCAGTGAGTGCAACAGTAGGGAAAGTGTTGGATAGCGGAGGGGTAAAAATTACTATTCCCACTCCAACTACTGCAACAGTAGGGAAAGTGTTGGATAGCGGAGGGGTCAAAATTACTATTCCCACTCCAGTGAGTGCAACAGTAGGGAAAGTGTTGGATAGCGGAGGGGTTCAAATTACTATTCCCACTACAAAGAGAGCAACAATAGGGAAAGTGTTGGATAGGGGAGGGGTAAAAATTACTATTCCCACTCCAGTGAGTGCAACAGTAGGGAAAGTGTTGGATAGCGGAGGGGTAAAAATTACTATTCCCACTCCAGTGAATGCAACAGTAGGGAAAGGGTTGGATAGCGGAGGGGTACAAATTACTATTCCCACTCCAGCGAGTGCAACAGTAGGGAAAGTGTTGGATAGCGGAGGGGTAAAAATTACTATTCCCACTCCAGTGAGTGCAGCAGTAGGGAAAGTGTTGAATAGCAGAGGGTTAAAATTAATATTCCCAACAAAATCAATTCAAAATAAAAAAGAAACAAAATATCAACTACAATACAAAAATTGTTAATAACACAAAAATAAAAATTATATAAAAATATAAAAAATTACAAAAGATAGAAACATATTATAATGTTAAAAAAATCTAAAAATTACCTACAAACATTATGTTACAAAAAATTTAAAGATTTTACAAACAAATAACTATATTTAATATAAATTAATTATAATCAAAAACATTACACAAAATCAATATTTTTTATTTCCTACCCTGTAACACCACAGATTTCCCAACACACATCTAAATTTCTAAAAAACTGTACCTCCATAATTAATATAATTAATTAGCAAATAAACAAATATTATTAATTAAAATCAAATTAAATCATATAAAAATTAATTTACTCATCAAACATTTCCCCTATAAAACCAAAATCCACACACAAAATAAAAGTAAACAATTACTATAAAAATGTATCAATTAATAAATGAATAATAATGAGCAAATAATTATTAATTAATAAAACTTAAAATACTTTCCACCCTCTACCCCAACAAACACAACACACACATAAAAATAATTACACAATTTCCATAACTAATTTTACATTATTAAATTATTATCAATTAACAACAACCTATTAATTAATTGAAAATAATTTACTTCCCACCCTTTACCACTATAAACCCCACAACTCACATCTCAAATTAATTACACAATTTCCATAATAAATTTTTAATTATTTAATTACCATTAATTAACAATTAATTATTAATTATTTAAAAAAAAATTACTTCACACCCTATTCCCCTATAAACCCACAACAGACTCCTAAAAAAAAATAACACAATTAACATAATTATCAATTAATTAATTAATTAAAATTAACAACCAATTAATAATTGATTAATGCAAAATTAATTACCACAATTAACACTATACAATCTAAATTAAATAAATTCTAATAAATGAAAAATATTAATTAATTTATTATAATTAAATGACTTCCCACCCTATTCCTCTATAAACCCACAACCCGCTCCTAAAAACAAATAACACAAGTAACATATTTATCAATTAATTAATTAATAAAAATTAACAACCAATTAATAATTAATTAATAAAAAATGAATTACCACAATTAACACTATAAAATCTAAATTAAATAAATTCTAATAAATAAGAAATATAAATTAATTTTTATAATTAAATTTCTTCCCACCCTATAAACCCACAACCCGCTAGGGAACTAAAGCGCTAAATTTAATTAAAATTAAATTAAATAAATACTAATAAATAAAAACTAATATTTAATTTATTATAATTAAATTACTTCCCACCCTATTCCCCTATAAACCCACAACCCGCTACAGAACTAAAACGCAAAATTTAATTAAAATTAAATTAATAACTACTAAACATTTAACACATACATTAAGAACAAAAGCAATACTTACACAAAAAAATAGAACACATACATTTAAAATACATACTAAAATACATAACACTAACTAAAAAAATGATATTTTTAACAACTATATTTTTGCAAACGATATTAATGACTTCGATATTTTTAAAAATGATATATTCTTACCTTAAACACAATATTCTTGACCACGATATTCTTGCTGTCGATATTTCTGTCTCGATATTTCCAACTCGATATTACTGCAAGTCACCATTTCCTACTCGATATTCTGACTGTACACCCCGACCTGTTCTTAGAAATCCCCCCACCACATCACATAACATTCCCCAAAACCAAATATTCACTAATTACACAACTACTGACTCCATACGTTTACTTCCCATCACAAAAATGGACCGTCTGGAGCTTCCGCCTGCAGCCACACACTATGTAATAATTTAAGCTAATGTCCCCTGCTCTTCAAGCTCTGTACATGAATCATGGGAGTCTCTTAGGAACAAATCCTTAAATTGGTTGAATGCGAGGGTAGGGCTTGGAGGGGCACTCTTTGCGGACCTGAAAATTATTAGGAGAGTTAAATGGGTGGGTACGGGAAGTAAAACTGTGGAGGGCGACTGTGTGGTGCTCTCATTCACTTCCCCCAACCTAGTGAAATTAATTTTTGAGAGAGCCAGGTCACCATCCCTCGCCACAAAATAGATTGCGGTCCTACCCCTTGGCTTCTTTTACCAGCCTCCCGCCCCCTTCCTAACTCTGCCTCAAGCAGTCCGTACACACCATCAGGCGCAATTGTCAGTGCCCCAGCCCCCGATCGAAACTCACAATAGGTTTGATTGTCTTTCCACATTAAGCAGTGTGGACTGACTAAAGGCTCCTGAATATCTAAGCGGGGGGAATCAGAGTGGATCTACTGCTCTTTTAGAGCGTGAGAGGGCACCAAGGACATATATAGATGAGGTATGTGAGTCCTCCGAGTTCCTCGAGCCTTGTATCGCTGACGACTCCTCAGCTCCGCGGCTACCCCCACCACGGTTAAGATCCCAGCAGCAGCTACCACAGTTCTTTATTGGATAGTCGCTGGCTTACGCCATAAATCCATTGCGAGTGAATGGTCTGATTTCACGTCCAAGTTCCACATTCTCTGTTTACAGGAAACCTGGTCAGTGGACCCAATCCATCTTAATGGCTTTAAAACATATCATTGCCCAGCGATCCAGTCCAACTGTGGGCGACCTAAAGGGGGCTTGTGTATTTATATGTCAAACATGCTGGCTCCCTTAAATACCACAGTGATTGCCACAAGAGTGTTCTATCAAATTGTTACTCTCCAAATTTCTGCGCATTCTACCCTGGCTATTGTTAACTTCTACAATAACACCTGTACATGGGAAATCATTACAGTCCTCCACCAATTAGATCATGATTTGGAGACAGCTTTCCCCAATGGCAGCAGGGACCCAATTGTCTTATGGGGCGGAGATTTTAACATACGTCTCTGCCCACATCCATCCAACAAGGTATGTGGCGTGACATCTCCTGACAATAGTGACATCACCCATTTTCTCCATTCGGAGTACGGCGATACTTTAAATGATTTACTCTTTAAACACAGCTTGTGGTTTTGTAACGAATTTACCTGTACACCAGTTACAGTGAGGAGCACCTATAATGGTAGGGGTGAGAACAGCGTGATGGATTTTTTATTGTTTCCCCAGCGCTATTCAGAACTGGTTTTAGAGTTTTTTATCCATGCCATAGCAATCAGTGATCCTTTTCCCCAAAGTGTTGCCCTGAATATCGACCTTTATGCCCAGAGGGGGATGCACATAAAGTTACTGCATTAGAGAAAATCGACATTTCCAGCCGTAATGGGTACGCTCTAAGATGGTCCCTGGTGGATCCATCTAACTTTTTAGAAAAACGAATTCATAAAGAGAGGGAGGCTTTTGAAGCGTGTTTAGATGAAACTACAGAGGCACACAATTTTATTTTAGCGTTCAATCTCATAAAAAAGGGCATTGGAGAGGGGCTCCACGTAAACTGGAAAAAGGCGAGGGCAGGTGACTGTGGCTCATTCAATTCAGTTTGCACAAAAACCCATAGAAATCTAAAACTAGCTCTAGCCAAACAACTGAGATCTGTTAATGAGGTCCGGGAATGCAGACTTGCATATAAACTAGCCATCAAACAACAGAAAAAAAATTTAAAGGAGGAATCGTGGAACAGATTACTCGAAGCCAGTCTGTCCAATGATAACATTATGTTTTGGCGTATCATCAATTCTTCTTCTTACAATACCCCTGAGTGCCCTCGAGCTGAGATAGCCATTACAGAGGCTGCATGGCTATCCCATTTTACTAATTTGTATTCTTCTAAGGAAGATATCGCGACCCCCTCTCCTATTGCTTCTTCTCTTAGTGTTCCCGCTTCTTCTCCTAGTGCTCCCGTGTCTACGCTACCACTGAATAACCGGAATTATCCGGAATTTTCTCTGGATGAAGTAGTCCTGGCACTGAAAGCAAGCAAGGGGGGTAAAGCCCCGGGTCCTGATGGGATCCCTATCGATCTGTTTAAATCGAACACTGACCTTTGGGGCCCCATCCTTACCTTGCTCTTCAGAGCTTGTCGGGAACAAGGTTTCTTGCCCTCTTGGCCTGAGTCTCTTATTGTCCCTATATTTAAGAAGGGTGACCGTAATAGCCCAGCACAATACAGGCCAATTTCTCTTTTGGATTCTCTAGTAAAGGTGACTGGTCATATTCTTCTAGGCCGACTCCAGGACTGGGCAGAGTTCAACAATATCCTCTCGGACCTGCAGTATGGCTTTAGGTCTGGGCTGGGGACTACAGAACAGGCCATCAATTTGGACCTACTTATTGGTAATTATATGCATATAAAGGGAGGCAACCTGTTTTTAGTTTTTGTAGATTTATCTTCTGCATTTGATTTTGTGGCCCAGGATAAGCTATGGTCAATCATGGCTAACATAGGCATGGACTGAACTATCGTGAACTTTCTTAGAGACCTGTATGCTCTAGGTCGGGGTAGAGTCCGCTACGGCCTCAATGGTAACTGTACCGGGCCATTTAAAATAGGAAGAGGGGTACGTCAAGGCTGCGTACTTGCCCCCTTCCTGTTTAACCTTTATCTTAACAGTGTAGGCGACACATTGGCAAGTAAGTGTGAGGACCTACCCCAGGTGGGACATCGGCCAATCCCGGCACTTTTTTACGATGACGACGCCGTATTAATGGCCCGCACTCCACTTGGCCTCCAGCGTCTAGTCGACGATTTTGCCCAGTTCATGCAGAACCATGGTCTAAAAATTAACATCAGCAAAACTTTTGCTATGAAAATTGGGAATAAGGCTTCTCGACTGCCGTGGCATTTTTATTGAGGGCTCTAAAATTCAGTTCACAGCGACATTTTCATATCTGGGGATTGTGTTTAGTCAAGCTGGGAACTGGCCAGGGGCAATTAAATCAAGGCGGCTCCATTTTGTTAAAACGATAATGGCTCTGTTGAATTTTGCTAGACAGCTTGGCATTAAACATCCCAGGGAACTGATGACTATTTACAAGGCCAAATGTAGACCCACTGCTATGTACGGGTCTGAGCTTTGGGGATATGGGAAGATTGACACTCTCCAACTGGAAGAAAATGCCTTCTTAAGGAATCTCCTTGCCTTCCCGAAAAGCAGCCCAACCTACGTTTGTCATTCCGAATTAGGAGCCCCTTACATAGCAGATTTGATTATGATCCAGCCAGTATTACTGTGGCATAAGATCTGGTCATCCGAACACACTTCTTTCAATCGATCCATTATTGTTGACTGCCTTAGATTGATGCGCGCTCTCAAAATCGCCTGGCTTAAATTTGTGCACAATTTCCTGACAGACCTCGGCCATCCCGAGTATTTTGACCATCCCGAGAGCCTGATTACTGTTCAAAGAAAAGCCTTGAAATTGAAGTGTATATCATTATTAGAGGAAACTAGATTATCTTCCGAAATTATGAAACCTTCGGTTTTGAGGAGCCAGATGATTCTGACTAGTCATCACATGCAACTTTATCTAGTTAAGGTGTATAACCCGCGTCACAGGTTCGTGTTGACCCGGTTTCGGATGGATATTTTCCATCATCTAATTAGTTTTCCCACCATTAACAATTGGTCACCTGACTTGGTGAAATGCCCTTGCGATGATACCTCACCGCAGAGTACCATGCACACAGTTCTCTTTGGTAAATATTATTCTGGGCTGAGAAAAAAATATATCAAACCTTTGTTATTGCAGCTGGGTTTTGTACAATGTCGACCAGCTTTTACGTACCTGCAAATGTTACTGAATTTATACACATGCGCGTTAATGTCACGGTTTCTAATGGCCGTTATTAACTGTAGGAAGCAGTGGTAAATTGTAATTGAGTGATTGTGCAGTCGACGACTGTTTTTACGTACAGCAGTTTTTTGCACTTCGTTTTAACTTTTATTCTGGTTTTTAAACTTTGTCATGGATGTATTTTGCAGCTTTTATGATTCACCTTGTGATTTCGAATAAAGCTTATTTGATTTGATCTGATTTCTCCATTGTGAACATCGCTACTGTGGCATGCTCCTAAGCAGCATTAAAAATCTCAGCAGTGTCAAAACCTGCAGCTATTTTTCTCTAGCCCCCACAAAAGAGATCCAGTGTGCAGTGATGCACATGTAATCAGTCACTTGGCAACTGGCCCACATGTCAGGTGGATAGTGTCGACAGCACTCTGATACAAAGCTTGTCCAAGCAATTCAAGCACATCATGATGTAGCGCTGGAACAGCAACTCTGGCAAAATAGGACTGACTGGGAACCTTCCATTTTGGGCAAATGGTTGCCACAAATTCAAGAAAACCCACCCCTTCAACAAAAGAAAAATAATGGTGGTCCAGCCTTAACATTTTAGCCAGCTTTGTGCTGTACAAACGTGCCATTGGGTGGTTGCGTTCATACTGCCGCTCTGGCCTAAACATGGCAGGAATAGTAGCCTGAATTGTTTTCTTTCCTGATGCCACTGATGCAGGTGACTTCTTGAGACCAGGCGGTGGTAGGCTCAATGTGCATTTCAGTGGGGCAGTCACTGTCCTCTGTTGCCTTGGTGAGTCTTGTGCCATTATGATGTTGCTGATGTGGGCAATACTACTGCACTGCTGGGGAGAGGGCTGTTTTGCGTAATGAAGATGTCTTCCTCTTCTTCTCCTTCCACCGTGAACGGATCAGATTCAGATTCCCTGCTCAGCCGGCTTTCACCCCCTTCTCCAACAACACTTGCAGTTTTTTGGCCGCTAAGGTGTGCCTCCCATCGGATCATATGGTGCTTTCTCAAATGGGTCGTTTGGCCCCCCGTACCATAGTTTGTACCAAGCTTACCCCGACTAACACTTGCTCCACAAAAGAAGCATATGGCAATGTTTGTCTCCTTCTGGCTAACAGAAAAGAAATACCAAACTGGGGAGCTCAACTTTCTGATGCTGCTGGTGCCACTACCAATGTTGGAGGAACTAGCGGTAGGTGGGCGTTTTCATGTTTGACTCTCTGGCTCTGCAGTACCTACCTCTACTGAGGTGGTTGTGGATGTAGGTCACTGCCAGGACTGTGCAAGTATGGCAAGCTGGAGGTAATTGGATCTGTGCTGCCACTGCCACATCCCCCTGGGAAGTTGGGATGGGGTAACGGCGGTCTCCACTGGGGCTGGGCTAACATCCATGATGACTGGTTTGTCGTCATCCTCCTCTTATACATCTGCCTCCATAACTCTAAGGCTTTCTGGAACCTTCCTTTTCCCTAACCTTGTCTGAGTCGGCTTGTGGCATGTCTCACTCTCAGAATGAGGCGGGATCCAAGTGGTGTCTAGATCACTAGAAGGGGGGCTTGAAGAAGAAGAAGATTCACCACTAACCCTCCTTTTTCTAGCTGGAGATCTGGAAGACAATGGATCTTCTGGAGCAGATTTCTCTACTTCCTCAGTAGCATGAAGCTCAATCTCTTGAACTGCTCCTACCTCTGGAGGAACCACTATTGGGGATTGTGTCTGTTGTTCTTGTTGTCCACTTCTCTGAGTTTCCCCGCAATGATTGGGTACTACTTTGCGATAGAGATAAGTCAATGTCAACATCACTGTTCGTTCGCGTTGCCTTGATTAGACTGGCTGCCTCTGTGAGAGACATGGGCTTGAGCCTAGATTGGGGTGGGTCCACTGATTTGGTGGTGCTGCTGCTCTCAGCTTACTCCCCAGAGGCCGGTGTGGCAGGCACAGTTTTTTGTTTTAAAAAAAACATCTGGGGAGACATACCAGTGGTGGTGGTAAGCTCCTTCTTCATCTCACTGGCTACTTTCTTGGTAGCAGTTTTGGACTTAGCTGTGGCACCTTTCTTTGGGGCCATCTTGAAGCTGGTAGTTAGCAGTGGCACTTAGCTTCACAAGTTGAAGAGATGTCTGATGTGTGGGTCACTCACGCATCATGCCGTGCACAGACCTTCTTTCTGGCAGTACTGTGAGTAATGTGTTATTGTTTCTTGTTTTTGTTTCTTGTTGTGCACCTAAAAGAAAAGAAGCAAGAAAGACATCAGTGAAACGTGGCATTGTTGCTGTTCAATTAGTAGCACAAACAAAAAAATCTCATTTATTGTGTAGTCACTGCTGTTACTCCCTTAATTAACAACAATACAGTGTAAATGTATCTACTCATTCGTAAAACAGAAAACCACACCAACATATAATTACTTTCATGTTGACTGACCAATCAGGAAGAATAAGAGAGAGCAAAACAACAACAGCAACATACAGATGAAACTGTTTGCTTTATGTGTGACATGTGACGTCACGTCACTCACAACGTGTGATGTGGCACTGACTCTGAGGGAGGTGTACCCCTGACAAATGACAATGGAAGGAATAACCCTAGACAATGAAAGCTGTTGAGCATCTATAGCAGACATGGGGTTGATTTGATTGAAGCAAGACGTAGTGGAAAATGGTATAAACAAATATGTTTTTTTAATTATACAAAAAAAAAAAATTTGAAAACATAATTTACAATTTAAAAACAAATTGGAAAAATGTAACTAATAATTTAACGTAAGTGAGGTTATCCTCAAAGATATAATAATAAGTTATTACTAAACTACTATCTCATTGCTCAACCATCCATGCAGCCTATGGCAAAAAGGGCTGAATTTGTTTGGACTCACAAAATGGCTGCCAACCAGTGCCACATTGTCATCAATAACAACATTGAACAGGAAGGCATTCATTGAGAAGACATGCAGGCCTATAGGGAGAACACACTGGCTGGATCCACAAAATGGCTGCCAGCCACATGGTCACAACAAGAAGCTGGAGGCCTACAACAAAGAACGCATGCAGGCCTATGGCAAAAGCACACTGTCTGACTACAAAAAATGGCGACCAGCCACATGGTCACTCACAACAAGAAGCTGGAGGCCTACAACAAAGAATGCATGCAGGCCTATGGCAATAGCACACTGGCTGCCTACACAAAATGGCCGCCTGCCACATTGTCACTCACAATAAGAAGCTGGCGGCCTACAACAAAGAACGCATGCAGGCCTATGGCAAAAGCACACTGGCTGCCTACACAGAATGGCCGCCAGCTACATGGTCACAAGAAGCTGGAGGCCTACAGCAAAGAACACATGCAGGCCTATGGAAAAAGCACACTGGCTGCCTACACAAAATGGACGCCAGACACATGGTCACTCACAACAAGAAGCTGGAGGCCTACAACAAAGAACGCATCCAGGCCTATGGCAAAAGCACACTGGCTGCCTGCACAAAATGGCCGCTAGCCACATGGCCACAACAAGAAGCTGGAGTCCTACAACAAAGAACGCATGCAGGCCTAGGGCAAAAGCACACTGGCTGCCTACACAAAATGGCAGCCAGCCACATGGTCACTCACGACAAGAAGCTGGAGGCCTACAACAAAGAATGCATGCAGGCCTATGGCAAAAGAACACTGGCTGCCCACACAAAATGGCCACCAGTCACATGGTCACAACAAGAAGCTGGAGGCCTACAACAAAGATAACGCATGCAGGCCTATGGCAAAAGCACACTGGCTGCCCACACAAAATGGCCCCCAGCCACATGGTCACAACAAGAGGCAGGAGGCCTGTAAAACAATCAAACAGAACATATACAAAATGGCCCCTGGCCAGTGGCCACATGGCATCTGGAACAAAGGCAAATGGTGGCCTATGGCAAACACACATACTGGCCAGACAAAGGAGGCATGGTAAAACAGAGAGAACATCATTAATTTTGCAATGCCAAAAACGAAAATTATTGGGCTAAACTTTTTTTCTTACAACAAGACACATCCTTCAAAGGCATTACCCCACCTAGTCCTGACTCCTATACACTGTTTGCATGAAAAAAAACATGAAATACTACAAAAAAGCACATTTTGTATTTCAATCCAAATTCATCCATGGCCTAAATGCTGTAAACACCACAGAAACTGCTGTTTCATACACCCATGACTAGGACTGGGCCTGCTGGCTGGAAGGCCAATTGGCAGACTACTAGGCCATATATTCAATCAAAATTCCAAATGTATTAAAAAACATGTAGAAAATGTAGTAAACTGGGAAACATTTTCCCTTTACAAAAGAAGAAAAATTAAATGCAAAGAAATCACTAGGGGCCAGATGTACGACCCTTTTTTGCGGTTGCAAAAGGGAAATCAACCTGTTTGCGACCGCAAAAAAAACGGTGGTGGTATGTACAAACGCTATTTTGCGAGTCACTGACTTGCAAAATAGCATTTGCGACTCGCTATTAAGAAGGGGCGTGCCAAGGGCCTCCCTTCCTAATAGCGAATCCAAATGGCATGTACCATTGTTTTGCAACCGCATTTGCGGTCGCAAAATACTCGCAGTTTACCACCTACTTCAAGTAGGTGGTAAACCACTCACAAACGGGAAGGGGTCCCCAGGGGACCCCTTCCCCTTTGTGAGTGAGTGCGAAAATATTTTTTAAGAGCAGGTAGAGGTCCCAGGGACCACTTCCTGCCCTTAAAACATGAAACTGAAAAGTTTCATTTTTCTCTTTTAAATGCATCCCATTTTCCTTTAAGGAAAACGGGCTGCATTTAAAAAAAAAAAAACCTGCTTTATTGAAAAAGCAGACAATTGGTTCTGTTGGGTAGTGCAATTGCTGTGTGTATAATATACTTAATATCAAAGCAGCAGATTCAATCAAGTTATTATCAATGAATGCACAAACTCTTTTAAGAAATAACGTTAAGAACATACCAAGAGAGAAAGATTTGCAAAAAGCAGTTTTTACTCCTTTGTTATTTACAGGAAAAATAAATATGGCTGTCAAAAACACAATTGAATGGCGGTGAAATAAAGGTGACTGTTGTGCAATTTAAGTGAGAAAGCAGTGATAAGTGCGGTCAAAGGTGAAATATATACAAGACATACATAAGTGACATGAAGGCTTACACTACAAAAATTCCTCCAAAATCTTCTGACTGAATTAATCGTCCATGTGGCTGTCCACTCCGTCCTTTTACTGTCCTGATGAAGACCCGTTGTGACGCATAACAACCTACGCTATTTTGAGGGTCGAAACGTTGACGTTAATGCCATCAATGTCCATACAGTCTCCTTGAGCATAACTGCCAAATTATTATTTGGTCCTAGATTCATGTCAACAAGTTTATAGATAGGACAGGATTTTTGTACCGTATGCATTCATGTCACTTATGTATGTCTTGTATATATTTCACCATTGACCGCACTTATCACTGCTTTCTCACTTAAATTGCACAACAGTCACCATTATTTCGCCACCATTCAATTGTGTTTTTGACAGCCATATTCATTTTTCCTGTAACTATCAAAGGAGTAAAAATCTGTGCTTTTTGCAAATCTTTCTCTCTTGGTGTGTTCTTAACGTTATTTCTTAAAAGATTTTGTGCATTCATTGATAATAACTTGATTGAATCTGCTGCTTTGATATTAAGTATATTATACACACAGCAATTGCACTACCCAACAGAACCAATTGTTCGCTATATCATAAATACCCAGGTTCTGAGGGATATAGGGTTACCCCATTAATTCTAATGGTTTATTGAAAAAGCAGTCACAGACATGGTGGTCTGCTGACCCCAGTAGGCCACCATCCCTGGGAGTGCTAGCCATTCCCAATGGGGTCGCATATTGTGCTTGCCTCATGAATATTGATGAGGCATGCAATTTGGGACCTCATTGGGAATCACAAACAGTGTCTGAGACACTGTTGTACATTCACTTTAGCGAATCGCAAATTGCGAGTCGCAATTCGGCGCAATTTGCGATTCGCTAGAGTGAATGGTCGTGCATTTGGCCCTAGGCCCCTAATGAAACAACAGGCCACCCACCACAATAAATTTTAAAAATTGATTAAAAGTACAAATAAATCCAGGTGCATGGCTCCAATCAAACAAACAAAACAAGTTTTTCAACTTACTTGTGAAATCTCAAATTCAAAGTCCTTAAATCCTATGGGATATGCAGCAGACACAAAGAGTGATCCTTTCCAGCCCCAAATCCAAATGAACAGTGACCAGAGATGGACAAAGCACTGGGAGGAGCCTGCTGGACAGGAAGAGGAAGTTGGAAACTCTGGGGCACTTCCTTCCAGTTGAAAAACAAGTTAAAGAAACAAAAAAAGACTCCTCGCACAAAAAACCACTGCCAAATGTAAATTCGAGGAGGTTTTTAACTCCAAATCATCAGTTCGGGAAGAATTTGATGCTGCTCGAGGAGAGAATCTTCCTCAGATTGCAGCTACTGTAGATCCTTCACGTTAGGGATCGCGTACAGCAGAAAAGTTCTACCGGAAGTAGCTGGCACGCCCGAATGACATGTTGGCGAACGCAAAATCTCACTGGAGTATGTGGCCGGCTAGCACATCTCGTGGCGCGCGTGAACGGCCCTAAAAATCTCGTAGGCGATCGCGAGTGCCCAGCAAGTCCCTCCCACTTGTGCAAAATTGCATTTCGAGCGCGCAGACTACAAAAAACTCTGCTCCGTTGCGGAATGTGGAGTTTCACGTAACTCTGCGTTCTCCGCGGAACGCAGAGCTGCTGAATTCCGCAAACTCCCTGTTAAGAGCGGAGTTTTACATCCGGGCTTAAAGATAACATCAGCAGGTGTAGCAATTTCTCAGAAACAAAAGCGCATGTATGTGGGCCTCGCATGATTAGCGGAAATCCCTGTTCTCAGAATTTAACTGGTATTAAAGATATATTTATCTAACTGCACAGCACATGGTTATATCTTGCTCAATGCTGATTGGACCAAGCAATCTGACTTTTTGCAGGTAGTTTCTCTCGCCAAGCTATCTAGCCTTTAGATGTAAAGTGTTGTTTCGGCAGAAGCGAGCATGTGCATTATTAAGTCCTAAGGCAGGATTCACGCCTGGTGTCCCATCCTGTGTACATGCTTAATCAAGGGGTGTATGTGACAGCAGCGCATCTGGAAAGGAAACAAGCCGTAATTTGATTGGTGCATCTCAGCACATCCTTCAAGCAGATGGGGATGGGCGTGACCTATTTCTGTGACATCTGTGCTAATCACCAATGTTCTATCAGGTTTCCTGAGTCTGTAGGGAGATATGATCTATTTTTGTGCAGCAGCTCAGCTAACTAACCACAACATATTTCCTGATATTAACGTGTGATGTGACTTTTCTATTTCTGCTGAACCCACTGTGTTTCATCACAACTCTGCTTCTATACACGGGCCTGTCGTTACTTACAGAGGAATATGTGATGTTACAACGCGATCAAAATGATCGCGGTATGTAACATCGCAGTGATGTAAAGGATGTTTCCCCTTACAGAGGCTTAAAACTATCTGTAACCTGAAAGGTCTGCATGGGGGGCTTAGATCTTAGATAAGGTTATTCATCCCATTGTTCCCTGTATCATTCTCCCCTCTAGTTGATTCTTCAACTACCTCTTCTACCCTCCCATCTTCTAGGTGGATCACTTCATACTCACTACTCTGTCCCCTGACATCTTTAGCACTTTTCCTAACCATAAACTCGCCTCCCATCTTAGCTGTCATCCTTTGCAGCAGGCGATTACCACTTTACAAATAAGACAAGTCAAGAGCACTACCACAAAGGTCTGCATGGGGGGCTGGGTCTGGGGTCTTAGATCTTTGTGGGTCTCTACCTTATGCATCCCATTCTTCCTTGTATCATCATACACCTAAAGTTTGATGAGGACTGACTTCTTATGTACCAAAACATTATGGGCCTTATTTACAAGGCCATTGGGCCCCTGGTGCATCACTTTTCTTTGATGCACCGGCGGCGCTGTGTGCCTGCCCATATTTACAAGGCCACGTAAAGTCACCCTGGATGACTTTTCATGGCCTTGTAAATATGGGCCAGTTTCACGCATTACTCTGCATGAAAACGGCGTTCCATGGGTGTTGCTGTGGGTGTTCCCACACAACCTCCAATCAACCTGACACATTCCCAAATTTACAAAGTTTTGTAAAGCTGGTAATATGTCAGAATCCTACACCTTCCCAGGGGAGGCATAGGAGTGGTGTAATACTTTTATTTCTCCTTGTTTTTTCCTCTTTCTATGGATGTTGCAGATGAAAATGCCATCAATCATTATTTTTGTGCCGGAAGGGACATTATCATCCCGCAACACAGACACACTTGCAACATCATGAAAGGGTACCTGCGCTGGCGCATGGCAGCCTATTGTACACCAGAGCAGTGTGCTGCGTCATTTTTGGGGAAATTAGGTCCCATATTTTTATCTGGTTTTGTTGTCATATACGCTTACTGCCCTGCTGCGTGCTTGGTATCTCATTGATACTAGCTGCTAATGTATTTTTTTAATCAGTACAATGTTGTAGGGGGAGAAACATGAAGTAAATATGCAAAGTTGATGCCAGACTTCCAAAGACTGACACCCTGCCACTCATGTTAGCTCAATGTGTAGTTCAGTGCCATTTCCTTTATGCATGTATGGATGTGTTATGCACTACTAATGGTTGAATGCACTCTATAAAAGTACCAAATAGCAACTGGTGAAACTATAATCCCATTAAAACTGAGGCTATTACCTTTCATATTGGCTTTAGAAGTAGACCTTTTGCCCAAACCCTTAGTCCTTCATTAAAACAAAAGCTTGCTTCTATTTTCAATTCCCATCTATCACTAGCTTATCAGTTTGCTGTGGTGTTAATATATGCTTTTACCATAGACTCTGTAATGACTCTTTCTGGATTTTAACTTTAGCAGTGCCTGACATTTCTTTGTGCAACCTTGATAATTTACCATACTTTTATTTGTGGTTTGTGTGTAGTGCTTCAGCAGCTTCTCCACAGCTTCAAAGCAGTGAAGAGATATGATTGAAGGTAGGGGTAATTAGGGTACAATGGAGATTTGGCACTGCCTATGGCTTGCCAGGAGAGGATTGAATAGGACTTTTTAAGAGGGGCTTGGTGGGAATTTCAAGAGGGCATACAAAATAAGATTTTATGACTGGATGGGAATTTTTAAACAATAGGAAATAGTTTAGACTTTCTAAATGGGACTCGAAGGGGGTTTCCAGAAGGGATGGTTGAGGGAGAGTTCAAGAAGGGAGACTGGAGCTCGTTTTTTAGAGAAAGGAGTGATTAAGATTTGAAAGGTAATGTGGTTTTTAAAAGGGGTGCACAATCTGTTTTGAAGGTAACCTGGATGGAGTTTTACAGATGTTATATCAGGCTTTAGAGAGGATGCCTGAATTAGGCTTTTCAAAGCGGGTTGAGAGTTTTTTTTGGATGGGAACTCGTAAATGGGCCCAGACAGGCCTTTGCAGAGGTTACATGGACGGGACTTGCTGAGGGGATCATCATGGGGCTCTGGAGGGTTTGTTAGGGTGAGGTTTTGCAGAAAGGGTCTGCATGTGGTTTGTGCAGAATGTTTAAACTGGACTTCAGACGTGGTGCGTGGCGAGAGATTTGTAGGATTGTGATAGTATAGCTTTTTGCAATGGCTTTGAGTAGGAGTCTGGATGGGGGTCTGAAGATGGGTGCTGGTTCTGCCTTTAAAGAAGACACCACATTGGTACTTTGCAGAAGTGTTTTTGATGAGCATTTGAAGAGGGGTTTAGATTGGGTTTTTGGCGATGAGTGGAGCTTTGAAAAGGAGACTCGAAAGGGGTGTAATGAGGAGCCTAAATGATGTCTTACAGAGCAGTGTGTGGGTGAGACTTGGTAAAGGAGGTCTGAATTGTGCTTTGTAAACACAAGGAGATGATGGATGGAGCACTGAAACCTTTCAGGCACTCACCCCCAGTCACAGATCTAAATTGAATCCATCATCGTTCTTTAGCTCACTTTGCCACCCCAGTTTGAACCCTGCCATATGTAAATCAGTCTTGACGCTGTTCCTCATGGGAACAGTCCAGCCCGAACTGCCAAGCCAGGTCTTCCCTGGACCAGAAACAAGCATCCTGGGACCGGTTTCGGGGTAACACCCCTCATCAGCCAGGCTAGCTTGAATCCAGTGGCAAAGTTTGCTTTGTAGCATGGTGCCTAGGTATGGATTTTGTAAGTTAGAATCTGTGTGATGCTTTGCAGAGAAAGTAGATGTAGGGCTTTAAAGACAGGGTCTGTACTAGGCTTTAAAGAAAATGTCTAGTTGAGAGCTCTGCAGAGTGGGCCTAGGTGTGAATTTGCAGAGGGGTCAGGATAGGATGCTGTAAGGACTGGTCAGGATGGTGCTTTGAAGAGGAGGTCTGGATGAGTCTCTGGCGGGAGGACCTGGATAAGGCTTTTGCCCTATGCAAATCCCAAAGTGGTGACCATTTAGTAAGCCTTCTTCTTACCCATGTCTCGGTTTGACTTTTTCGAACGTTTGACAGGGAGCCTGACCCCCAAACATTTTGCTCAAGGGGGACTTGGCATTACAAAGTTTGAAGATCACTGCTCTAAACATACTATTCTATCTGAAGGAAAATTCCGACAATTCTGCTTTAGATTTGCAATGAATTTGGCACTTCTATATAGGAAAATGTTTTCTTCCGAGGAGAGCCATTCTTGTCCATTCCCAGTCTGACAACAAACATACTTCTAATATTATGCTAAAGGTTTAAGTAGCAGACCTGGAGATATTGTACATATGTTTTCTTATTATGGGAGCTCATATTCTTTCTGCTTCCCATTTTTCATTGAAGTTTTTCACAAACCAGGCAGCGCATTTGATTAAGGGCATTCGATGCCAAACATGGCAATAACAATCCGATAAAGCATAATTCACATAAGTGCAGTTTGATAATGGCATTGGCGCAGGGCGTAATGAAGAGCCTGTAATAATATCAATTCAAAGCAATTCAATTTATTGGTAGGAATAAAAACAATCATGT
Organism: Calotriton arnoldi; assembly: GCA_963921515.1. Lineage (NCBI taxonomy): Eukaryota > Metazoa > Chordata > Amphibia > Caudata > Salamandridae > Calotriton > Calotriton arnoldi. The sequence continues at coordinate 236,842 of CAWUFW010017485.1, read as the reverse complement.
ACTAGCATATAAAAATGAAAAACATGTAAAACAATAAAAACCATCTAATTACAGTCACTCATTCCAAGGATAGGTGCCAAGGACAATTCACACATTATTAACAGCAGCATAGGGAGCCTGAAACGTTAATGCACATTAAATTTAGCAGCCATCATGCAGTTATATGCGTGGGGTTACAGTGGTGCTATATAATCATTATTAAAATCTTTGAAGAAGATTTACTTGGAAGTGACTTGCCAACACCTACATTCCTTAAATGCTCTTAATAGGCACTGCGCGACAGCAAAATACATCTTAAATCCACCCGCAGGCAAACATAATTTGATAGCCGCGGAAATTGCTATGTCATAAGGACTGAACATAGGTTTTAGACAAATAGCACATAAATTACCTTGGAAGGAACTAGCAAATAAGAACGTCGGTACTAACAAGATCACACAATCAAGCACAATCGGCAGCCGTTTAACAGTAATGAAACTGCCTCAAGAAGCCATGCACAGTGAAACTTAGCTGCCATTCTTCTACTAGTTTAGCAGGTTGCAAATTCAATTAAAACATTTATACAGACACTGATAAAGGCAAAAGTGGATTTGTCCCTGGTGACTTTTTAATCCTAGAGGATGACTATTTTATCCCTGGGCACTCACTCAGTTTACCCTGTTGGAAGTTCAGTCGTTTCCTCAGTCATCTGTCATTGATCAATTGCGAAACAAATCCTTTTATAACTGCTACTGTATTTAATATGTTGAAAGATTACTGCTTTACTTCTAGTTAGTCTAGTTTACTGCTGAACGTCCATTTTGCAAGCAGAGTTTATTTAATATGCTGGGGAAGATGACACTTTTCATCTTGTGGCTGAATTGAATCTCTCTTCTCGTTCCATTGGGCATAGCATCATAGACATCATTTAGGGGTCGCCAGAGGGTATAAGTGCGAGCGCTGCACTTTAACTTGCGACCCCTGGCATGTTGCTTGCGACCCCTGGCCAGCATAATACATATATCCCTGCTTCTATTCACTGGGGCAGCCCTTGCTAAGCCAGCTAGTTTTATTTTTAAGAGCTCGACTCGAGCTGCCCAAGAAGGAAGGGCCGGATATGCTTTTTGTTAGACCTGTCAGCCCTAGGGTGGTCTTTCCCTATTTTTTTCCTTTTTCGCCTCCTTTTTGCCACCATATTTTTACTGGACCTAGGTCTCTGGGCACCTTGCCACTGCTAGCCAGTGCTGAGGTGCAGGTGCTCTCTCTCACTCAAGATGGCTGCCACAGGCCCCTGCTACTGCAGAGGGGCTTTACACGCATACACACTAGTAGCCAGGGTCAGGCTGGGGCATAGGGATACAGTATCCATTCCATCCCCGCCTCTGGGCCACATAGCCAGGCATGTAGAAGGTTCCAGAACCTTCCGGGCTGTGGGAGGAGTTATGTTTTGCCGCCTTTGAGAGGGTCACCTGACCTAGGGGTATAAAAGGTTTGGAGGGAAAACTTTCTAGTCAGTTGATGAGGCACCACTGAACCTGGGAGAACCTCCGACGGAGTATAGGCTTTAGGGCCTAGGGGGGAGACCTACACTACTGCTGCTGACAGGGCTGAGGCCCTGCTGGAGTAAGATAGCTGAGGAACGCCCACCACCCACTGACCTTGCCCAGTGTGAGGGGACCCAGGGAACCACCTTCAGCGTGCGGGGAGGAACATCAAGCACTCCCAGACCACCAACTCATTCCCACCCTCATGACAAGAAACTTCTGACAAGAAACTCTGACAAGAAACTTATACTAAGGAACTTCTGACAAGAAACTCCTAACCAGAAGCGCCTAAGAAGCAACCAAGCTGGAGCAGTCGCAAGACACCTTAATTTGAGGAGGCCTGACCGTCCAGCCAGGCCTGAAGCCTAAACTGCCCAACTGGGGATCACCAGGTAAAGCGCCGTACCCTGAAGCGCTAGACCTTCACCCCCTCACTATTCCTGCCTACTACTGGGCTGCCCCCAAGTACTTTTCCAGTCAGCCCTGCCCACGGGCTGCTGGTGCGTCCTGCATTCTGTCCCCCCCTCAGGTCACTGACCTGGTGTGGAGATCACCGCCGCGGCCGCCGCCGCCTGAGGAGAGGCATCGTGTGGTGAGGTGCGCCGTCGCGCCCTCACCGGAGGAAGCGCTGAGGTGAGGGAAGCCCCTCAGGTGTGTGTGGTGAGGTGCGCCGTCCGCGCCCTCACCGAAGCCTCCAAGGACTTGCCACTGGGCCCTGGGCCCTCATCGCCGCCGTCGCGGCCGAAGAATTGTCCCCGCCGCCGTCGCGGCCGAAGAATTGACCCCGCCGCCGTCGCGGCCGAAGAAGTGTCCCCGCCGCCGTCGCGGCCGAAGAATTGCCCCCGCCGCCGTTGCGGCCCAAGAAATCGCCAGCGCGATCACCAGTGAGGCCTCCAGGCCCCGCCGACGCCGTTGCCGAGCAACCGGGGTCGCCGGGCGTGACCCCAGGAAGGCCGCGCAACGATTGGGCGCCGGCCCCAGTCACGCCCCCAGCGCCGACGGAAGCCCGGGAAGAGCCCCGGCAGTGCAGAGGGAGACGGGGAGCCAGCCGGAGAGGACTGCCGGCTCCCGCTCCCTTCCCCCGCGACCCTGAGCCCGCGCACTTACCCTACCTGATCCCGGGGGCCGGAGTAAGGTGATACCGGCCCCCACAACGTGCCGTGCAGTCAAACCCTGATCCCGGGGGCCGGAGTAAGGTGATACCGGCCCCCGCAACGTCCAGCCAGTCTGGCCTGGAGGCCGAGGTACCCCTACCGGGCCCCGCCCTCCAGAACACGGGCCGGGCCTGGGGGAGTGCCAGTCGCCCTGAAGCGCGACCAACGACCAACACAACAGGTGAGCCCAGGAGGCCCCTAGGGCCCACAAAACGCCACTGGGGGCCGGGGGCCACCATTAACCCCATAATTACTTGTGCAAACTTTCCCCATGAGGCGAGGCCCCGGAGAGGAGTGGGCCTAGCCTAGAGTTAACCCCTAAGGGTCATAGAAGCCCCAGGATACTGGACATGTCGAGGGGTTCCCTACAGTATTTAATAACTTATTGCAGATGCCTATTGTAATTACTGCCTAGGCCATGCTTTTAACTGCGAAGTCTTTTACCACAGGGGAAAGTATTTAATTGAATTGAGTTGAAGTGTTTTATGTTACAGGTGTACTGGAATTGCGACGCCCACTGTACTGAATGTGGGCGCACCTAGATTAATGCAGGCCTATTTAAATGTAAAGTGAAAAGCCTTCTTTTAAGTAATTGAATATGCTAAAGTGAACTGCATGTCTAGGTCCCTGTGTTATTAACGTACCTTGAGATCATTATTAAGTGCTACGTGTAGGAGATAATTCCTGCGGCCTCTTAGTGGCCTACATTGTTGATGAGCTATGATGCTTTATTTAAAATGTGCACCAATTGAGTAATGCAATGAATTTGAATGTAGATCTGAATTAATCTGCCTCATCTAATGCCAACTTAATTTATTTATAAAAGATCTTGATTTTAAATACAAAAGCCTGGTGTGGTGTCATGTTATTGCGTTCGCATTTCTGAGTCAAAGTAAGAGTGTGCTGCACAACTGCCTTACACATTGCCTTCGCGTGCTTTCCCGCATCGCGCCATGCTACCGTGGCGGACTCGGTAAACCCGGTTCCAACATTTGGTGGTCAGCGGTTGGATAAGGACTGGTGCTTGTGCAGCACCCTACAGTGACTCAGTGTGCGCCGCAATTAGACACCTATTGTAATGAAAGTGCTAGGAATTCTATGGTAATTGCCGATTGTGTACATTCCTGCGTTAGACCTGTTACCTACAGTTTAGAACCCCTTCCTTAAATTGTCTGGGACCCCACCTAGGAGGATGGAGTTTGAGTTAGCCAACCTAGAAAGGTATACGGTGACACAGCTCAAGGAGTTCTGCCTAGAGAGGGGGTGGCCGTCAAGCGAGGCGCCAGGAAGGAGGTGCTTCAGAAAGCTTTGAGGGCATGGGTAATGGCCCACCCGGAGGGAAGAGGGGATGAGGAGCAGGGGGAGGCAGACAACCCAGGAGAACTGGACCTACTGCGCATTGATGTTAGCGAGAATGTGTTGCCAGGAAGACGTTCCAGGGCAGGCAGTAGTGCGTCAGGGGAAGTTTGTCGCCAGAGGAATTTGAGGACAGAAGGGAGCAAAGGCAATTAACTTTAGAACTTGCTAAGATGGAAAGAGAAGGAGAACAGGCAAGGCTAGCCATGGAGGAAAGGAAGCTTGTACATGAGCTTAGCCTGAAGGAGCTAGAGCTCCGGACCTTGCAGATGGAGATGCAGGGCAAAATGAATGGTGGCAGCGTACCTGCTGGGGTTCCACAGGATCCCAAATTCTATTTACCCAGAGAGGTGATGGCCAGTTTTAGTGTAGGTGATGACATCGACAAGTGGTTGGCGGCCTACAAGGTGGCTCTGGTGGCCCATAGAGTTCCTGAGAGCTACTGGGGGAGGTCTTTATAGGTACATACCTCCACTAGTAAGGGACACACTTTTAACTTTGGATAAGGGGAGCAGACTAACTACCCTATCATGAAGGAGGCCCTGCTCAAGAAGTTTGGCCTCACCCCAGAGAAGTACCGCCAAAAGTTCCGCAACAGCCACAAGCTTCACACACAAAACTGGGTGGATTTTTTGATTATGCCCGGAAGGCATTGGAGGGGTGGGTGCGTGGCAGCAACGTTGACAATTACAAAGGGCTGTACGACCTATTCTTGAGAGAGCACCTCCTAGAGAAATGTTTTCCGGAGCTGCGCCAGTACTTGGTGGACCGCAAGCTGACCAATCCTAGGGAGCTTGCGGAGGAGGCAGACACGTGGGTCAGCACTCGGGTGTCCCACAAGGGAGCCGGGGCGGACCCCCGAAAGGTGGACAGGGGCTCCCCCAGAAGAAAGAGGGGGAGATAAAAAGAGGGAGTTCTTTAAAGGCCCCCAAAATAGACCGCCTGGGAGAGGGGTAGGTTCCCCATCCCAATCTGGATCCCAGAAACCCACTTATCCTGACAGGAGTCAGCAGCCCAGAACTGTCCGGTGCTATGAGTGCGGGGAGGTTGGACATTACAAGGGGGATCCCCAGTGTCGCAAGAGAACCCCAGCCCCCACAGGAGGTAAGAGCCCCGGGGTGGCCAGTGTAGCGCTTGGGGAGGAGTTGTCCCTAGGTAGGGGAGGTGAGTGGACAGGCTTGACCTTAGTTTCCCTGGGGGATAGAGAGATCATCCCATGGGTTCAGGTACCCGCGAACACTGCCAAGTATCGGCAGAGGGTCCTGGTGAACGGGGAGGAGGTGGAGGCTCTGAGGGACACAGGTGCCAGCATGACGATGGTGAGACGTCAGCTGGTGTCCCCAGAGCAGGTGATTCCTGAGGAATTCCACCCAGTTGTTATGGCTGATAATAGCCTGGGTCATTACCCCGTGGCCCAAGTTCCCTTTGAGTGGGGAGGAGTATCAGGTCTGTTGAAGGTTGCGGTGAGCCCTGCCATGCCAGTTGACTGTCTGCTGGGCAACGATTTGGAACATACTGCCTGGAGGGAGGTAGAGTTCAATGCCCATGCTGAGATGTTGGGATTACCAGGATGGACTTGCGCCGTCACGCGGTCCATGGCTGCCCGACAAGGAACTCAGCTGGGGTTTGAGCCTGAAAGAATGGCCCAGCCCACTGCTGGACGAGGAGATGTCCAGGAGGAGACACCCGGTGAGATGGATGGGGAGCCCGCGAAGGTGACCCCGGAGTCCGCTGAGGTGGTTGGTGTTCCCGTGGGGGACCTGCCGACCCCTGCAGAGTGGCAGGTGGAAGGAGGGCCTACCCGGGAGGAATTTTGCCGGGCGCAGAAGGAGTGCCCTACGCTTGAAGGCATGCGGCAACAGGCCGAAGCCCAAGCAGCTGGAACTGAGACTGGTAACTACCATGTCTACTGGGAGGATGGTCTCCTCTACAGTGAGCCTAAGGCTCCGGTGCATGGGTCATCAAGGGCCGTGGTGGTCCCCCAATGCTACCGAGCCTTTCTGCTAGAGTTGGCACACGAAATACCACTAGCAGGACACCTGGGCCAAGACAAGACGTTTGCACGTCTGGTCCCACATTTTTACTGGCCCAGGATGCGCGTCACTTCTGACACTTTTTGCAAGACTTGCACCACTTGCCAAGCGAGCGGCAAGACAGGGACTAAAGTGAAGGTCCCTCTAGAACCTCTCCCAGTTGTCGATATCCCTTTTGAGCGGGTAGGGATTGACATTGTCGGGCCATTGGACCCGCCGACTTCTGCAGGACATAGGTTCATTTTGGTGCTGGTAGACCACGCCACCCGGTACCCTGAGGCAATCCCTCTGAGGACCATCACTGCACCGGTGGTGGCGCGGGCCCTGATGGGGATTTTTACCCGAGTGGGATTCCCCAAGGTCGTGGTGTCAGATAGGGGCACGAATTTCATGTCGGCCTACATGCAGGCCATGTGGAAGGAGTGTGGAGTGACCTACCGGTTCTCCACTCCTTACCACCCCCAGATGAACGGACTCATGGAGCGCTTTAACAAAACCTTGAAGGGGATGATCAGGAGCCTACCCGAGGACTTGAGAAGAAAGTGGGACGTCCTCTTACCCTGTCTGCTCTTCTCCTACCGAGAGGTGCCGCAGAAGGGGGTCGGTTTCAGCCCCTTTGAGCTGCTCTATGGCCACCCCGTTCGGGGGCCCCTCAGTCTTGTCAAGGAGGGGTGGGAGAAGTCTTCCTCGAAGCTTCCCCGTGATGTGGTCAGCTATATGCTGGCATTCCGCAGCCAAGTGGCCAAGCTGTGGAAGGAGGCCTCGGACACTCTAGAGGCAAGTCAAGCCGTCATGAAGAAATGGTATGACCGGAACGCGCGGACGGTAGAGTTAGACGCTGGACAGAAGGTGTGGGTCATGGAGCCAGGAGAGCTTAGCGCCCTCCAGGACCGGTGGACTTGGCCGTTTGAGATCTTGGAAAGGAGAGGCCAGACCACATATGTCGTCGATGTGAAGACTCCACGTCAACCCCACAGGGTGTTCCACGTCAACCGCCTGAAGCCCCACCAGGAGCGTTCAGAACTCACTCTCCTAATGATAACAGATGGAAGTGAGGAGGAGGAGAGTGAGCCTCTTCCAGACCTTCTGGCGGCCCATGAGAAGGATGGTTCGGTAGAGGGAGTGGTCCTCGCCCCATCCTTGACCCCAGAGCAACAGAGGGACTGCCGCCAGGTCTTGGGGCAGTACGCCTCGTTGTTCTCCCTCACGCCTGGAATCACGCACCTGTGTACCCATGATGTGGACACAGGGGACAGTCCACTAGTAAAAACCAAGTCTTACCGGCTGTCCGATAAAGTCAAGGCTAGTATCCAGGGTGAGGTTACCAAGATGCTAGAACTGAGCCTTCCAGTAGCCCTTGGGCTAGTCCAGTGGTGTTGGTGCCGAAAGCGGCCCCACCGGGCACCACACCAGAACTTCGGTTCTGTGTGGATTAACGTTAACTCAACTCAGTCACTAAGACCGACGCTCACCCGATCCCGCGGGCGGATGAGCTCATTGACCGGCTGGGAGCAGCCCGGTATTTGAGTACCATTGATTTGACGTCAGGCTATTGGCAGATAGCCATGGCGGAAGGAGCAAGGGAGAAGACTGCGTTCTCCACCCCCGAGGGCCACTTTCAATTTCGGGTGATGCCCTTCGGGTTGAAAAATGCTCCAGCCACTTTCCAGCGGTTGGTGAACCAGGTGCTGTCTGGCCTAGAGGCCTTCTCTGCTGCCTACCTGGATGACATAGCTGTCTTCAGTAGCAGCTGGGAGGACCATCTGGAGCATCTCCAGGAGGTGCTACAGGCTTTGCAACGGGCTGGTTTAACCATCAAGGCCAGCAAGTGCCAGATTGGACAGGGATCTGTTGTGTACCTGGGACATCTGGTGGGCGGAGGTAAGGTGCAACCCCTCCAAGCCAAGATTGAGACCATCTTGGCCTGGGAGCCCCCCAAGAACCAAACAGAGGTCCGGGCTTTTCTCGACCTCACGGGGTACTACCGCCGGTTCGTCAAGGGATATGGAACCATCGTGGGCCCATTGAAGGAATTAACTTCAAAGAAGCAGCCACGCAGAGTCATCTGGACGGCTGCCTGCCAGGAAGCCTTTGAGACCCTCAAACGTGCAATGTGCACCGCACCGGTGCTCAGGACTCCAGACTTTGGACGGGAGTTTATCGTACAGACAGACGCTTGTGAGCATGGCATAGGAGCTGTGCTCTCGCAGCTGAATGACGATGGCCAAGACCAGCCAGTGGCCTTCATTTCCCGAAGACTACTCCCCCGGGAACAGCGGTGGAGTACCATCGAACGAGAAGCTACCGTGGCTACCGTGGCGGACTCGGTAAACCCGGTTCCAACACTTTTTCTCTGCTTTCTACAGCCTATCAGAAGGAGGTGGGAGGTGGAGAGGTCAGAGGTAAAGCCCATCTCTGTACTGATGTTGTGTTATGAACCACCAATTTAGTTTCACTTTTGCAGCAGCTTTATATTGGGAATGCGCAGGGACTCTGACCTGAGAACTCTTTAGAGAGGGAGAATCAAAGGCTGTCATGAGGGGTTTGGGGTCTCGTGGGAGGATGTATGTGTGTCTGTTTATGCACTGTTTATGTGTGTGTTTGTGAGACCCAAGTGCTGTGCGTGGTGTCCATGAGGCCTCTAGCTGAACTGCTTTCGAGAGTTCATGCAAATCCTGCAAAACGTAAGCATTTTTTGTCTTTCATTTAAATATGCTGGGAGGCAAAAGTCACAGTAACTAGAGACATAATGCTGGTTTATACATATATTAAAGTTGTGAAAGCACTGCTACCAGATTCTATAAATCGTTGTTTAGCAATCAATAATGTACCAGGTGCACCAGCACAAAAACTATGGGGGCACATTGCAGTGAATTACAATTGCATTTTCCTGTCGTTTTTGCTTACATTGGAGCCCCATGATACGTTGCTGCACAATTGTCCCTCCTCAAATTCCACCTTAGGTTACCTTCAGACTAACAGTGCTTTCTGGAACTCGGAAGTTTTGATTTTTCCTTTCTAAACTAACACAGCGTTAAATTTAGTTTTTACCTTTCTAGGAGGAATTGGTGGTTCGGGGCGCCACATAGGATACCCATGATTCAGTCAAGTCCCATAGGACTAACTAAGCCATATAGGTTGGATCACCTCATCCCCCATAATCACCTGGGAGGCTATATAGTAACGTTGTAAATCTGCCATTGCCAATCGCCATCGTAGGGGGACTGTCGACAGCTATCAACGAAGATATGAGGAAAGGACGAATGATGGCGTTAAGGGTTACATGCAGGACCGGACTGGCCAATGCGGGCACCGGGCGTTTTCCTGTGGGCTGTAAGGGTGGGGGCCAGTTTTGGACTGGTGTGGGCCGTTTTTGTTACTGGGGGCCGGTTTTGCAGCAGTGCTGCAAAATCGGCCCCTTGTAACAAAAGCGCAACAGCAGTATCCTGATAACCACCCCCCACCCCCCTGGCCCGGTCGGAAATAAATGCCCGGGCTGGTTTGTGATCCCAGTCCGGCCCAGGGTGGGAATAGGGAGGGGGAACGTTTTAAAAATATAGAGGAAACGAGGCAACACCATCATCTTGAAGTAACTTATTCAGAGAGAGGTTATCCTGAAACTCTGGCATAGACCAACCCCCTGACCTACATCGGATAATATGGGTAGATATAAAACAAAACAACTACAATAAATAGCATTCATATGCTTGGTATAAGCCACACAAATCAGTTAATGAACTTAGCATGGTCTTCCCAGAATAGGCATCCAGGTTTTCCATTGCACAAAGGAAGTTGTGACGGAAGAAGGAAAAAGGATTAGAAGTTATCTGTGGAACGAATGTCTGCATGCTTTTGTAGCCTAATATGTGCCTGGGCCTTGGTGTGTGCATATTGACTCTGATAAGGAGAGCCTGGACATGCAGAGCATACATTGGCTGCCTCTTTCTAAGCATTATGATTTATTCCTGGGCCTTTGGAGGCTGTACATGGGTGTTTGAGGCTATGTCTAGGTAATTTATGGTTGTGCCTACGCAAATGATGATTGTGTTTAAACAATGAGGGTGGTGTCTTGACATATCAGGTTTTGACTGAGCATATTAAGCATAATTTAGGAACAGAATGAAAGTGGCTGGCCTATTATGGCATTTGCCCTGGTATGTGATGGCAGTCCTCTTGGCTTTTGATGGTTGTGCCCCTGGCATACCATGACAGCAGGCTTGTCAATATATGGTTGCTAACTAAAGTGCACATGTTTCTACATTAATATCTTTGCAGGTTGTTTCCCTTTAGTGATGTCACTTACTGTAAATCAATGATCACAATATATCACTTTATGTGATGTTGCCTTGGTTCAAAGTCACGTGATGTCACTTCCTGTGATGACATCTTGGTTCAAAGGCCATGCAATGTCACTTCTACTATGACTAGCACTTTGGTGAATTGATGTCAGTGTATAGCATATTAATCAAATTCCTCCCCCCGCCTTCTTGTCTCTTCACAAGGAATAACTACAACATCTCCAATTAACTTGGCAAATGAAGAGCATTCCCAGCATTAATTCCTGTGGAAGGATTTCATGTAGGGACTGTAGTTGAGGGGGATTGCTGCCAATTGCCTTGGGAGTGGGAGAGGAGGATGATATGCATAAAGTCTACCAAAGTTCAAGTTCAAAAATACTTTATTCGGATAAAGCCATATCCATAAAAGCACATCGGACTTAACAATTTAAAAAGCACAAGTACATAATCACAATAAATGTTAATTGGCATTAGGCGTAGATACACAATATTTAAAACACGTGTTTGAATAAAAGCACATACATAAAAGAAAGAAGACTTTTCAGGGGTTGCACATCATATTGCGAGCCCGTACGGCAATTCTCAAAAAAGAGCCGACGCAGAAAACTAACTCTTCATCTGCCAGTGTAAGTATCCTCCTGTAGGCATCTACCAGACTGATGGGATTTAAAAAAAAAAAAATGGAATTAAAAGCCAATTAGCATATTTTAAATAAAAGAATAAAAATAAAGTCTACCAAAGAGGCGCTTGGGAATATTCTTTCACACGGAATTGCATTTGACATTTTTATATACCTATTACCGCTGACAAAGTTATTCGCTGTAAACAGGTTGCACGCAACTTCATTCACTGTGTTCGACGAGTAGGGAGTGCGTTTGTAGTGTGGCCTATCTAGGTGAGAGTTTTGGAGTTTTGCACGATGACTGAAAAAGTTCTTGGCAAACTTGTATCGTAAGTAAGCATGGACTGAAGCGAAGAGTAGTGAGAAATACAGGTCACTACTATGTTTGATTGGGCAACTAGTTTTTCATTTGCAGAGGTGTTCAGGGAATGTCCCTGCTTGAAGGTTTTTTTTTATGGTAATGGTGTCATTCTTTAGGAAACAGTAAGGAATTTATCACCTACTTTAATTACACATGATTGGTCATATTTCTTATCTTAGTCAGCCCAGGGGTTTGGCTGGCAGGACAGAGAATGATGTGTCTTTAATAATTGTTTCCTTAAAGAGCTGGATAGAAAAGAGCGGTGCCAGTATTCAGAAAAGAGTTCTATTCTTTGTGTATTGTCAAAGTTTCACTTGGACGAAAGATGGTCTGGTGATGTGGATGGTCCTGCAGGAAAAGCAAAGTGCCTTAAAGGCGGAGCACCTGGCCGTGGATAACCAGTGAAGAGCTTGTAGGGTTGGAGTGATGGGGTAACATAGGTGTTCATGTAGTAGTTACCTAGCTGCTGTATTCTCTATTCTCTGTAGCCTTCGTAATAGTTGCTGAAAGCTGAGGTCTGTTTACGTAGTCGAGGTGCAACAGTAACATGGTGATGGTGGCCTGGACGTCCGGTGGAGAACTTATGTGAGGGAAATACTATGCTTAGGGGCAGATTTACAAGCCCCTTGCGTTATTATTGCGCCGCCGTTGCGTCACTTTTTGTGACGCAGCAGCACCGTAAAAATGCGACCCATTTACAACGTGACGCATCTAGGGAGATGCGTCACATTATAAAGCCCTGCGTCACATTATACCTGCGTCAAGTATAATGTATGCAGGGTGGGCGTTCCCACGCAAAAAGCCATGTAGAACTGATGCAGTGAAATTTGCAACATTTCACTGCGTCACTCTACGACTTCACTGTGTCAAAATCCCTACGCCTGCTCAGACTAGGCGTAAGGAATGACGCAAGGCTTTTTAAATGGGACTCACCTCTCCTTTGTGACGCATTGCTGGAGTTGCGTCACTTTCATGAGCAACTCCAGCAATGCGTCACGTTTGGGTCAACAGATGCGTCAGAATTTCTGACGCGTCTGTCAATCCTTGCGCCATGGTGCGCCGTATTGTAAATACGGCGCATCCATGGTGGCGCAAGGGTTTCTCAGGGTGGCGCAGGGAAAGTGACGCATCTCTACAGATGCGTCACTTTCTTGTAAATCTGCCCCTCAGAATATAGTACTTTTACTGAGCACAGAGTCTCATGGTCAGGCAGGGGAACCTATAGGCCAATCTAGGAATCGAGGTGATCGAAGGGTACTTGACTGTAGGACCTGCCAAGAAGCTTCATTGGGCAGAGCGACGTTCTATATAGACAGGATTACCAATTGCCTTTACAAAGTGGCAAAGTGTTTTTTATGATAGCGGAAAGCAATCGAATATACACAGAGGAACGGACAGCTTTGCACCAGCCACACTACTCCATAAGAAGACTGTGGGGCAGATTTACAAGGACTGGCGCATCTCTGCTAATCAGCAGGGATGCGCCAGAATAGATGCAACACGCAATTCTCCCCTTGCGCCACCATGGACGCGTTGCATTTACAATGCGGCACACCGTGGCGCAAGGATAGGCAGATGCGTGTCGCATCTTGCGGCGTAAGGGCGGTGAATTTCTGGAGTCATGTCGCAAGCACGACGCAACTCCAGCAATGCTCAGGGCCCGCCCATACTTAACGTGGTGCGTCACTCCTTACGTCTGCTTCAAGCAGGCGTAAGGGTTTGACGCAGCGGCGTCGTAAAACTGACTCAGTGAAATCTTGTAGATTTCACTGCGTCACTTTTACGAGGCGTTCCTGCGACGGAACGCCCACCCTGCGACGGAACGTCCACATGAAACCTGACGCAGGTTTAATGTGGCGCAGTGCTTTACAACGTGGTGCATCTCCCTAGATGCATCACGTTGTAAATAAGTCGCAATGTGGCGCATGGTTTACGCCGCTGCTGCATCACAGAAGTGACGCAACGGCGACGCAAATGTGTCGCAAGGGGCTTGTAAATCTGCCCCTGTGTGGTTAGACATTAGTCAGGCACACAATGCTGTGAGCGTGACAGAAATAGCCGGCAGTTTTGGAGGAAACGCGATTCTATGGGACAGCAGAATGTTTGGGGCACAGCACTTTTGAGGAAGGCGGATATGGCCAGGCCTCATTGTCAGTAGGTGCATATACTGGAAAGGCAGTTTGACATAAGTAGCCAGAAGACCTCCGATGGTTCCCTTTATTCTCAGCTTTAAAACTTTCTTTCCGCACAGAACAGTTTGCACGTTTCAGTTACCTCTTTATTTCTTTTTTTGCAGTTTTATATAGCTCCAACTCGAGCACCAGTTGCATTACAGGCCGACACGTTCATTTTTTTTATGCACTGGGAGATTAAGTGATTTGCCCAGAATCACAAGATATTTGAGCCTCGTCCAGACTTGAACCGGGTTTCCCAGCTTCAAAGTCGGCCGCTCTAGCCGTTAAGCCACGGCCTCTATTCTCTTGGATTGCGCTACCTTCCTGTGCTCAGCGGCTGTTTCAACAAAGTGGTGCTTAGCCATTGCCTGTGCACTACATGCCTGAGTAGCTGTGTTGGTTGGTCCCTGCGTCTGCTTCGCTTGCATCCTCATGAACCACTGTTTCATGTTTTTCTATGTCACTACTGGAGCACCCCTCCAGCAATCACCCAAACACAGTCCACTCTACACCGACTTTACACCAGTGGCAGCAAATGCTCTATATACATGATGACAATCCTACCTGGATGTCGAGCTGCTAGATCATTTGCAGTTGAAGTAGACCATTGAGAAGATGTGGGCTTCATACTGGCTTTGTATCCAGTTGATGTGCTTTGTGCCGTGTATGTGTTTTCATAGAAAACTAACTTCTACAAAACCAACTCTGAGATCACATTTCACCCAAAACTTTTTTTTTTAAACGAATGGCATTTTTTATTTGGAAGAAACCCGTTCATATATATTTTTTTGTAAAAACTGTTCTTTAACATGCTTTTTAAGGTATAGATGCCCTCAATCGCTAAAATATGTTTCTTCAAGGTTTGTGTACAACCTTATTCCCCTCTTCCTATCCCTTTCACACAACCTCTCGCTGACATTTCATTTTTTTATGCTGTTCTGGGAATACCCATACCATCCTTCCCTCTTTTTATTAGTTTTTCTAATCCAGGTGTGTTTTGTCAGGGGCGTGTCTCAGGTAGCTTGTTATACTTTGTGGTGCTGCTGGTGTCTCCATTTTGGAGATGTGTTTCCCTGTGATTCGTGCTCTTCCTTGCTTGTAAGGTTCCTTTACTTTGACCCACGATTTTCCATGCATGCACCATTTTCTTTGTAATTTGCATTGTGTGAATTTGTTTTTGCAAGGTGAATGTGATGGCCCAGATCTCTGTACTGGGGTGAATGTATGACATTGTTCTTCATTCTGTCCATCAATGGTTCTTTTTGCATTTGTCACCCCAAGTGGGACGGGTATTCCCAGACGTGGGTCCCGTGCTCTCCATGCTACTGGAGTCAAGCTATCCTGGCTGATGAGGGGTGAAACCCCAAAACCGGTCCTAGGATGCTTGTTTCCAGTCCAGGAAAGGCCTGGGCTGGCAGTTCGGGCTGGACTGTTCCCGCCAGTTGCAGGGTCAAGACTTATTTGCATATGACTGGCTTCAAACTGGAATGGCATGGTGAGCAAAAAAACGATGGATTTAGGCCCAGATTTCTGTACTGGGGTGAATGTATGACATTGTTCTGCATTCTGTCCATCAATGGTTTTGCATTTGTCACCCCGAGTGGGACGGGTATGCCCAGACGTAGGTCCACTGCTCTTCATGCCACTGGAGTCAAGCTATCCTGGCTGATGAGGGGTGAAACCCCGAAACTGGTCCTAGGATCCTTGTTTCCAGTCCAGGGAGGACCTGGCCTGGCAGTTCGGGCTGGACTGTTCCCATTGGGTGCAGGGTCAAGACTGATTTGCATATGACTGGGTCCAAACTGGAATGGCATGGTGAGCAAAAAAACGATGGATTTAGGCCCAGATCTCTGTACTGGGGTGAATGTATGACATTGTTTTGCATTCTGTTCATCAATGGTTCTTTTTGCATTTGTCACCCCGAGTGGGACGGGTATGCCAAGACGTGGGTCCCGTGCTCTCCATGCCACTGGAGTCAAGCTATCCTGGCTGATGAAGGGTGAAACCCCGAAACCGATCCTAGGATACTTGTTTCCAGTCCAGGGAGGACCTGTCCTGGCAGTTCGGGGTGGACTGTTCCCATTGGGTGCAGGGTCAAGACTGATTTGCATATGAATGGTTTCAAACTGGAATGGCATGGTGAGCAAAAAAACGATGGATTTAGGCCCTGTTCTCTGTACTGGGGTGGATGTATGACATTGTTCTGCATTCTGTCCATCAATGGTTCTTTTTGCAGTGGGACAAATGTGCGTTTGATGTAACTTCATGTCAATGTGCCGTCATGCGATTCATCATTTTGTGCCGCTTTTGTGTACAGATAGTATATTCACCTTCTCAAGGCCGGTTCGATTAATGTTTACTAAGCTTTCCGTACCAGAATACTGGGGGCCCGATTCACAGAACTAACTTAAGACAAAATCCTAAACTTACTACCATTTTGGTATTCACAGAAGGCACTTACTCATTTTGGTATTCACAGAAGGCACTTACTCATTTTGGTATTCACAGAAATCCGGTATTTGTAAAGCGCGAACTACTCACCCTTACGGGTCTCAAGGCGCTGGGCACTTACTTACTCATTTTGAGTAACTTACACATTTTGAGTAACTTACTCATTTTGGTATTCACAGAAGGCACTTATTCATTGATGAGTAAGTGCCTTCTGTGAATACAAAATGAGTAACTTACTCAAAATGAGTAAATTACTCAAAATGAATAAGTTACTCATTTTGGTATTCACAGAAGGCACTTACTCATCAATGAATAAGTGCCTTCTGTGAATACCAAAATGAGTAAGTTACTCAAAATGTGTAAGTTACTCAAAATGAGTAAGTAAGTACCTTCTGTGAATACCAAAATGAGTAAGTGCCTTCTGTGAATACCAAAATGGTAGTAAGTTTAGGATTTTGTCTTAAGTTAGTTCTGTGAATCGGGCCCTGGGATTTTAAATAGCATGTCCAACCTAGGCCCAGACTTCAGTGGCAGTTCCTCCGCAAGGTGGAGGAGGAGCATCGCCCCACTGCTTTTAAGCAGTGTAACTCAAGGAAAAATAAAATAATAATAACTCTAAGTTGTTATCATTTTATTTTTTCCTTCTTTATGGCTGCTTTGCTGGCGGGGCTGCTCTGCTGACAGAGCGAGGGGGGAGGAGTGGTTTGCACTCCCTAATGTGTGGATGAATGTTTGGCCGGTCCTCTTGGGCCTGCCAAACATTCATGCGCACTTTGCATGTTCTCCACCCAGGCTGCATTACAGCCTGGGTGGAGATCATGCCCATGCCCCCAGTCCTCGTCTGAGCACCAATCCACGTCGCTCAGACCAATCACAACGCTGTATTGCAGCCTAGGTGCTTCCTGGGTGCTCTGTTCCTGTTCTAGAGACAGAGGTGGAGAGAGCAGCGAAATGTGGCGAGAAGGTACGTTTTTTTCTTTACTCCCTAAATATTTATTAAGAATCTAACTTCACCATTGAATTGGGTTTTTGCAATGCATATTAAAAATAGTGGTTAAACCAATTCTCTAGCTTGTCCCAAACCTGAGCAAGCAAAATTAATATATTAATTTGCACTCTAGTTTTCCTCATAGGACAGTGAGAGCCTTCTACAGTGAAAGTAGCTTTTGGAGGCTTGTCATTGCATGGACATAGCAAAATTACATTTCTGCATGTCCCACTTTTAAATATCATGCAGGTAACCTTGTTGGCTACAAGGACTACATAGAGGTGAATTATTACTATTTAAAAGGGAGGTTTTTCACCCGTCAAAAGGGTTATTTCTAGCGATTGGATTGCAGGTTTAAATTGCAGCAGTCAGGCTACATTGGTAGGCCTGAAACCATGTTTCCTTATCACACTAGGGGTGGCACAATTAGTGCTACAGTCCAGATATAGCATTTAACTTTTCAAGCCGTGGGTATAGTTTCTACACCATATACTATGGCCTTACAGGAGAGGTAAATATGCCAATCAGGGATTGGACAATATTTGCATGTTTTAGAGGTCAGAGCACATACATTGGGTGCTGGACAGCAGTGGCTCTGTGTACAGAGTCTAAAGACCAGCAACGGAATTCAGCAAAAAATGGGGGTGACCATGCAAAAAGGGGAATTTTCTCACAATTTCAACAGTGAAATTGTGTCTTCCAACTGAGGGATGAAACAGGTTTTCTCCAATCATTTCACTCTAGACATAACCTGTACTGACTTTATTGTATTTCAGAACTTCTAAGGTAAGAATATATGCAAGTCTGGAGAGGAACTGTTTTGTAATTTCTACCTTTTCACATAAATCTATGCAGGCTCTAGTTTATGTTGACCAAGATAGATGAATATATGTTGATATAGATCTTTTGCAAATGGATCGCCTCAGAGAATTCATATTAAATCTCTCTTTGAATCTAGGTGTCATTTATTTTGTGGAATCCCACAAAGGGGCTTGCCACTTAAACTGGCTTATAAAAAGGATCACATACCCTTACTTGGGGCTCTATGAGAAGTCAAATTATATCATTAGGGCAACAGGAATTATGCAGCAATTGAGGACTAACTAATTAGATGGAGAAGGGCAATATATGCATCAAGGAAAGAGAATTGGGAAACATGTTATGCAACTAAAGACATTTTTAACACACTTTGATACACATGGATCCCCATTTTATTAAAATACATGGGTTTCTTTAGAAATGCACCTAGGCATACTTTGGAAACCTGCCTTTTCTACTAGGTCAACCCAGATTTTTGCCTTTTATCTGGACCCTATTGTTGATGTTGTTAGAACTTTGAGCGCTGTAACCCTGCTAGTCAGGATTAAACTGCCTGTGTATCCCCTTTAAATGTGGTCAAAGTTACTTATTCCTGATTGGCACATTTAGCTTGCATGTAAGTCCCTATTATATGGTGTAGAAAGTGCACCCAGGGCCTGGAAGTTAAATTCCACTTATGGAATGTGCACCTATTGTGCCATTCACACTTTGGCAGTGCAAACATGGCTACAGGGCTACTCTGTTAAGCCTGACTGCTGCAGGGCGAAACATGTATTTGTCAAAATAACCATTTTTGTCAGGTAAAGACCTACCTTTTAAATATCAGTAAGCCATCCTTATATAAGCCTTGAACCTACAGGGCAGGATGCATTGCATTTAAAAGTGAGACTGGCAGAAAATTAAAATGACAGTGTCTCTACAGTGCCAAGGCACAAAAAGATATTTTCACTATGACAAGCATATCTGTCCTCTGTTTGTATACCAGAGTGCAGTTTAAAATACTAATACTGCAAGCTAGGGAAAGGGACCAGCTAGGAAAATAATTAGACCACTGTTATTAAAAATCTGATTGAATTTTGGAGTTGGATTTTTGACAAATATTAAGGAAAAGTAAATTTCGACAAATTACCATTTACCTGCCTGAGCAGTCAGAAGCCTAATTAGCATTAGGCTATGCCAACTTCACGCTTGTCCTAAGCCTTGAATGAGGTATGAACGAGAACCAAAATTCATCCCTGAAGCTACACAATAGGTTGAAGTGAGTGTGGAGGGATGACTCCTCTAAGCTCTGCAGAATCTTCGGGTTAGGACTGTGCACATCCTGTTGACACCACAGTGTCAAATCCTGCCTGACAGTTTTGTTTTAGCCACGTGTAACAACACTTTGGCTCACTTGAAAGGCAGAAAACAGGAAGCCAGTACAATTCTTGTATATTTATAATTCTGTGAGATGAGAGGACCTGAAGGACTTGACTTCCTCCTTCTTGTATCCAGGATAATGAAGTGTTCTCCAAGGGTTGGCTGACCCCCTGGATTTCTCCAGGGACACAACAAGCTTCAAGAAGACACTTTTCTCAATAGCTTAGCTGACCAGTAACAACTGAACTTGGACTGGATTTTTCTGTTGGCCACTGCAAAATACGCAAGAGTCTCTAAGTGCCCTCCACTGATGTCTTGAGGGCTTTGGAAGTGTACTCCTGTGGGTTTTGGGAAACCAGAAGAAAGTTTGGAAACTTTAAAAAAAACTTTTACTCCAGAGCACCATAGCCTTATGGGTATGCGGCGCGAAAGTATCCGACCAGCAGTCCATCAGCGCTGGATTAAATATCAGATTTGTACCACGCAAAGCTCTCCAGACTTCTGAAAAATGACAAAGTACATTTGTGCATTGGGACTTGGAAGTTTTTTTACTACAAACTGAAAAGGTCCAGAACATTAGCTGAACCAACCTGCCTCCAGGATCCTACCTGCGGTTCCATGGCTGTGGCTACAGTTTCAGCTTCAACATGCGCAGAGAGGATTTACAACTCAAAAAAGTGTCAAAGTCCCCTTTTCAATTAGGACGTAAAAATGTTTTCAAGCTTGGACTTCATACTTTTCAGCGGAATCAATCCAGTTTTTGTATTTGACCTGGGCTCCATCACAGTCAGCCTCAAATTGCACCTTGGTCCCGGTTTACCGTCACCAATGGCTATCATTGGTGCTTTGTGCTTTTTGGAACAATTTCTACTTAAAACTTTAAAAATTCATATCTCCTGTTACCATTATTTGTTTTCCTC
Source organism: Calotriton arnoldi (assembly GCA_963921515.1). Taxonomy (NCBI): domain Eukaryota; kingdom Metazoa; phylum Chordata; class Amphibia; order Caudata; family Salamandridae; genus Calotriton; species Calotriton arnoldi. Next base: position 216,784 of record CAWUFW010017485.1, on the reverse strand, counting down.
ATTTTGGTGTAATTCTCTTCATTAAATATTACTCTGTTTTTCTAATCAGTTTGGTGTTTTTATTGCTTGATGTTCTGACTTTATTACTGATTTGGTACAGCATGAATACTTTAGACATTGCCCTAAGTTAAGCCTGTCTGCTCTGTGCCACAGCTACCAGGGGGTTGAGCTCAAGTTAATTTAGTGTCTTTAAGAGTTGTGCCAAGTGTTAGGATTTTGCCCACCCCAAATAATAATCCAATTTCTTACAATACATTCATCAGAGAGTATTCAAAATGTTATTCACCAACAATTAATGATTTGTCTTGCGTAGATGCATAGAAACACCATTTGATTGCCACTGTCCTTTACATCTTACAGAGCAACAGATTGTGTAGAACAAATAGTGGTGCACTCTTCTGAAAAAAGCTTAAATGTATACTGTACTTCAAATAAAAGGTGTTCCTCATTTATTCAGAAAATCAGATATTTTCTAAAACACATCTACATTTCCAAGTTTTCTCTACGTTCACAGTATTGGGCTACTGGAAGCACCTATTTTCATTAATAATTGCCTGTGCTGAACAGAGAAAACTCCTTCTTTGATCCAATATTTAGGGATTTTATAACTATCTGGGTAAACTGGAGTCTCTTTCAAATGCCCAGATGCAGCAAACAGCTGCTGAAAGGTAACCAGTTATATTTGTAAAATGTTAGCCATGGCATTATACCTCTGTGTGCTGTGACTTCAATAAGTTTTGATCTGTTAGAGCCAGAAACAAAGAGTCTCAATACATACACTGTGGCGGTTGCCACTGTTTAGTTATAGTTAGGCCAGAGTTTTCATAGAAACAGCATTTTTTCTTTTGCTAATAATGTTGGTGCCTTGTTACAGATTTGAGCAAAACATTCCACCACTGGTCCTTCATTGAAAGTGCCTGGGTAGATGAGAGGCAGAGCTTGTTGCCCACCAAGATGGCTGCACCCTGCTGGAGCTCTCACCTGGTGCAGACCCGGAGGCATGCAGCATAGACAACCTGGAGGCTTTCTGGCTCTCAGTCCTGGGGATGAAGTTGCGCTCCATCGGAGACACCACAAGAGGTGCGGTGGGGCCGCCGGAGCTAATATCAGACCCTGTACATCTTGAGTGGAGGCCGCGGCTCAGCCATTCTGTTCTAGCCAAGCCGCTCCAACCCACCTGACTGTCTTGATGGTGGTGGCCGCCTCCATCCCAGCTGTTGGCCGCAGGGCCGCCGACTCCCTTGCCAACCCTGTGCACCGTGAACTCAGACTACACGGCCTAGTGATCTCTCGATTGCCACCTGACTCCAAACCAGAGTGCCTGATGCTGTGCCCACCCAGAAACCTGTTGACCTGCACACTGCATGGAGATGGCTGAGGACTCTCTATGCCATTCACTAACTTCTCTGGGGACCGCTCGCACTTCCATGTATCTGCGACCGGAGAACCTGTGGCCTGGACTCACTGCCCTGTTGCAGCCATATCTACCTCTTTGGCTCCCTCACTGCATCAACCCCTCCTGGCTCTTGCTTCCTTTTTTTTGCAGTGTCGAGTATCTCCTTCGTCTGGAGGCGAGGGGACCTATCAGCCTTGGTGGAGTTGGTGTGCAAACACTGCACCCCCATGGAGGCCTGCCTAGTAGCCTACACACGCGAGAAGGTGGATGGTGAGTGACAGGGCCAGTAATGCCTGCACATCACATGTCAAAGGAGGCTCTTTGCTGCCTATGGACACATTATCCCACCAATTCCAGCTGTGACTCCCTTCACCGTACTGCCTTGGAGACCCCACAGAACCACAACTGCCTGTCACTGCCCCCCCATGTAGAGCATCTAGCAACCCAAGGCTATCCACGGGCATTAGGGTACATGGAGGGGTGCACAACATGATATTGGGTGGTAGGCCCAAGATGTAGATGCCCACCGCCCATACCTGGGATTCTGTTTGCAGTGGTTGGACACCTCACTGCTTCCCTGGGTTCTGGGTTCCTGACCCCGAACTTTACTGCACGGGGGCCTGGCATCCACTATCAACCTAATGTCATTCACCCTCCCAACCAGCCTTGAGCAGGTCACATAGATGCCCCTACCGCCCCTCCAGCAGCAACCTAAACCTCTGCTCATGCAACTGCTTTTCTCGAAGGTGGTGGTACATTCTAGGTCCTAGGCCGACTGCGCTCCACCCTCTGAGCAGCACCCGCTCTCTTCGACGATCATCGATGCCTTGATGAAAGAGATCTCTGCCATTGGATCCACCCTCTCCACCATGAATGATAAAATAACGGACCTCACCATGGAGGTGAAGTCCCTTCGGACAGAGGTGACTGCCTTTCATACCCATCTGGACACCTTAGATGTGCGAGTGGACCAATTAGACACTCAGTACAATGTCCTACCAGATTGGGGCAAGGACATTGATTACCTCCTCAACAAAGTCCCTGACCTGGAAGATACGTCCTGTGGAGACCATATACTTACCTTTGGAGTCCCAGAGGTAGCGGAGGGGAACCACATGCTATCCTATCAAGGAGATTTCATACCTAAGATGCTGGATGTGCGCTTCTCTGAACCTTAAGGTTTCAAAGGGCACACAGGTTTTTCTCCCATACTACAGCACAGGATAAACCCCACACCCAATAATCATCTGGCTCCTACGTCACCAACACTCACAGGCCATCCTCAGAGCGGCGAAGCATGTACCAGCACTGTTGCTCTGTGAAGGCCACTGTATTACCTTTGCTGCGGATTACTTGCAGGCCACCATTATCAAATGCAAGAAATTATTGGTGCTGTGACCCCGGCTTCATCGCTGAGACCTCAAATATGGCCTCTTGGAACCAGCACAAATGAAAATCACTTGGGTCAGGAAATATCTGAAATTTCAGATACTAGACTTCTGGGGACACTGCCTCATCATCCCTGCTGGGGTTTGTTACTACCTACTGTTTTATCCCTTATCCGCCTGCCGAGCCCTGTGGTTTATCATATGGGGCGCCTCCATCCCCTCTCCTTTTCGGGGAGCGTAGTGCAACCGCGCGTAGGTTTAGACTCAAAACACAAAATAAAGTTTTTTCTCCTTCCCCCAGTTCACACGTTCCACTCACGCCCCCTCCATCATTCCCTGCCATTTCCTTCAGTTCACATTCCCACAGGCCTTGGAGGCCCTTTCCACTGTCCTGCTTGTGGTGGGGAGCTGATGACCCTATCCCTGAGTCCTGCCCGTACTCCTACGAGCAGATGCTGTCACCTTTCAGTATTGCCTCACTGAATTCCAATGGCCTATTACACTTCATTAAATGAAAGAAAGTCCTTCACTATCTCCACACAAAATAAGTAGACATAACCCTTCTTCAAGAAACACACATGGACTGCACTGAATCCTTGAAGCTCAAATGTGACTGGGTGGGTGCTGTCATTAGTAGTAGTTGTATTTGAATAGCAGACACCCTTCCTCATCTCCTGCACCTGTTCCAAGAAATGCAGGGTGACCATACTTTTTAGACCAAACCTCCCCTGTAAATTGCTCAAGTCCTGGATCGATGACGAATAACGATGGGGTTTTGCTAAATTGTGCTTTCCTGACTGAATGCTGATTCTGGGCTCCATCTATGCACCCAATGCAGTTAAGACCTGCGTTCTAGCTGATCCCTCTCATAGACTCTTAGCTAAGCCTGGGCGTAGTTCGCGAAGTAGCGCTACGCGAAGCTACGCAAAGTGCAGTTCGCACTACGCGAGCTACGCGTAGCACTACGCAAACTGCGTAGTGCACTGTTCGCAATGATTGCACAGTGCCGGATGCTTGTCCGCACTGTGCAATCATTGAAAACGACATCTTGCACAGTGCGAGCTGACTTTTACTGCCGCTCGAGTAGATTTTTACTTGAGCGGCAGCTTTCTCAACGCGGACTGGTAGTTTCTCATCGCGAGCGGTCGCGAGCATACGCGACCACTCGCAACGAGAAACCTGACCTCCCGCGTTGAAAATCTCGCCGGGAGGTTTATTTTCCACGCTCGCGATCGGCAACTTGATGTTGCTGATCGCGAACGAGGAAAAAGTCTCGCCGGGATGTCATTTTGCTTGCTCGCGGTCGCCAACTTGACGTTGAGGACCGCGAGCAAGCAAAAAATGACCGCTGCACTACGCTACGCTACGCGTGTTTGCACTGTGCTACGTGCAATTCGCGTTGTGCGAAGTAGCGCAAACTTCACAAACTACGCGAGCGTAGCGTAGTGCTTTGCCCAGGGTTACTCTTAGCCTTTGCCCGTACCCCTGCATTGTTAGGCAGCGACTGGAACTTAATTTCCAACCCACTTCCTGTTCGGACGGGATAACCAGATGCCCACACGGGCGTGGATAGACTGCATGATCTTATGTAAGACCACACTTTAAAGACATGTGCGGTCTCCTGCATCCCGCAGATAGGGAATACACCTTCCTCTTCTCCCCGCATGGCACACAATCCTGCATGGATTACTTCCTCTTTCAGAGCCAGCTCCTCCCTTTTGTCACTGATTGTACTATCCTGGAAGCGGTGGTCACAGACCATAGCATGGCTTGCTGGATTTGGACATAACCAGTTCAGTGTTGGGTAAGAACCTTTGCCTATGTACTTCCTGAGCACAACAAATCTCTCCAAGCCCATATTTATACCTACCTTCTTGATAGTGAGGCCTCCGTGACTTCGAAGTGCATGCTCTGGGCCACTAGGAAAGCTATGCTGAGGGTACTATGAGGAGGAATCTGATGAAGCCCAAGTTCAAGCATGGGAAGCCATACAGGATGCTGATGATGAAGTAGCTGCTCTTCATCTACATTACAGAACTTCCCCCACAGACGAGCACTATAAAAGCCCTCAAACTTGACAAACTCTGCTTGAAAGTGCTCTTCATGACTGCAGCAGACAAGGCGTTGGTATAACTAAATGGTGAAGATACAATCTGGTTGAGAAGGCTGCACGCTTACTTGCGATCCAACTGCACCAGCAAGATGCACAATTTGCTGTCCCAGCTATCTGCGATGAATCCAGAATGCTCCTGAAGCACTCCTGAGACACAGTGGAGAGGTTCACCACCTTTTACTCTGAACTGTACCGCTAAGATCCCATCCCTCCTAGGAGGAGATTGATGCCATTCTACCGCTGCTCTGCCTGCCCTCCCTCATGGATGACGGTCGAGCTGTACTGGGGAGAGACATCACTGAGGGGGAAGTTGCGAAGGCCATATTTTCTCTCCCACTTGCAAATCTCCTGGGGAAGATGTGTAAAATTAATAAGATAGGCAAAGCTGTCCTAACCCCTCTCCTGCCCAGATCCTACAAGGATGCCATGGACGCAAGCTCATTACACATGACCTCAAACATGGCTACCATCACAGTCATTCTCAAAGAGGGTAAAGGCCCTCCAGAGTGCATCAGATACCACCCCAGCTCTCTGATCAATGTCAACCTCAAGATACTTGCCAAAATCCTAGCCACCAGATTGGGGAAGGTTATTCTGCAACTGATCCACCCTTCCCAAGTGTGTTTTGTCCTGGTTTGTTCATCTCATGACCACCTCCAGACCCTCGTTCATGTCTTGAGGCATGTCAATGATGATCCAGAATAGAGAATAGCACTCTCCCTGGATGCAAAAAAGGCATTTGGCTGGGTGAAATGGCCTTATGACTTGCGGATACTGAGACGATTGGGACTCAGAGAAGGCTTCATCTCTAAAGTCCGGGTTCCTCATGATGCATGAGATGCCGAAGTTCCCTGTGGGGGCTTTGTGTCCAGACACTTCCTGATTCGTAGGGGTACATGACAGGGCTGTCCCCTCTCCTCTCTATTGTTCCCTATCACGATGGAATCCCTCTTAGCTGCCCTGCACCTATCCAAGGGGTGCATGGGATCTCTGTAGTCCCATTAGAAGTAAAGGCCATCCTCTATGTGGATGGCATTCTCCTCCTCCTATCATGCCCACACTCTTCCCTGGCTTCTGCTATGCCCATTGTCACTCACTTCTCTCGTCTCCAGGATATAAAATGAATTGGATAAAGAGTGAGGCCCAACTCCTCTCGATAGGGACAACCAGAGCCTGCTTGCACACTGATGATGTAAGTTGGGTCCGCAATGGGTTGAAGTACCCTGGCATTCAAATGAACACCGATCTCCATAAGATGCTGGAGGACAACCTTCTGCCACTCAACAGGACTTCCTTAAATGGGAACACTTGAACCTTTCCCTATGGGGTTGGGTAAAAACCATAAAGATAACTGTGACGCTCAAGTACAATTACATCTTTGCCATGCTGCCCCTAAGGATACCATGAGTGCTCCTGTTGGGAATAGAGGCAAACATCCATTCCTATATTTGGAGTGGCAGGCACGTAGGCTCCAACCTGCTGGCTTTGGGTTAATATGACGACCAGCATATCTCCTCTTATTATCTGGCTTTTCAATTATCCCAGGCAGCTCCCTACTTGGGCAAGCCTAAGAAAGCACCAGTATGGGTAGCCATGGAGCGCCACCTCACGGGCTCTGCCTTCCCTACTCTACCACGCTACCTACCGCTGTCCTTCCCACCCTGGAAGAATAACTTTATATTGGAAGCTGCGGCTGCAGCTTGGAAAGCCGACTAAAACCTCATTGGGACTGATCCTCTTCTCCACGAACCTGCAGCAGTGTGGCACAATGACACCCTCCACATTGCTGGTGCCCCCTTCTATTGGGCAACATGACAGAATCATGGTGTGACACAGATTGACCACCTCCTTGACGAGGGTACCCTCAAGCCCTTCCCTTTACTTAGGAGGGAGTTCAATCTCACACAAGCAGACTTCTGGAAACATCGTCAGCTCTCCCACTGCCTCTGTCCCATCCTAGGCCCTCTGCCAACTGAACTCCCAACCTCCACCATTCAATGCTATCTCAGCTTATGGGGTGGGTCTAGATAACTTGTCTCTGGTCTGTATGAAGTGCTCATAGAGGAGGCTCACTTGAAACCTACCATGACTCTGGTTAGTATAGTACCAAGTGGCAAACTATCCTAGGCAGAGGACATGCCCCAACAGACAGGGTGGAGTTACTCCACTCTCATGATTTGAGTTCTCCAAGACTCCCACCTTAAATTCTTATACTTCAAAGTACTACATGACTGGAACTGGTCCCTGAAGAAATTATGCCGGGCGAGTCTCTTGCCCCATAGCTACTGTTGGAAATGCCCAGCGGCCAACTGTGACCTGTTCCATGTCTTGTGGAGCTGCCCGAAGATACAGTCTTATTGGACTGAGATTTGGGCGTACCTTCTGCGTTTCCATCCCCAACTTGTCTGCACCTCAGTGCACCATGACTTTTTCATGACATTAGCGATTCTCCTGAAATAGACACCCAATTCCATTGGTGTGTGGCTACCGCCTTAGCAGTGCCCAAAATATGTATTCTCTGCCATTGACATCAACACACCTACCCTACCCTGACGGAATGGGTTATATAACTCTGTAGCAATTCACATACAAGCTTAACAAAAAATTAAAAGTCTTTGAAAGAGTATGGGGTGCCTTCATAGAGGCAGCTGATGACACAGCTTAGCATTTAAACCGTGGAGTACCCCCACCTTAATCCCTCTACTCCTCTCATCCCCCATCTTCCTCCTGGACTGAGAGATTGGCCTGTCCCCTTGAACCCACCGCCATTAATAGTGCCCTGGTTCTGTGTCTTCACCCCACCACATTGGAAGAGTTGTGTCCCACTGTGCTGCCGCCCCCACCACTCTTAGTGGCTTCCTTTCACCACAACATCAACTTATCACTAGGGCATCTATCATCCCCCGATTGTTCTGCCCCATAGTATGAGCTTTGACACATTTGACACCCCCTACTTCATTTTCCTTGTCTGCTCTCCCTCTCCCCCGGTCCCTTCCTATCACCTCTTCCTCCCCCTTTCCCTTGTTTTATATTAGTTCTGGTTGGATGTTCTACATGCCAGACATTGCTGACAGCCACCTCTTCTCACCTGGGTTCAGCCTCCCACTTCGTAGCAGAGTCCTGATATTGGAGGGATATCTCCTACGAAACTGTTAACTAATACAGTCTACATAATTCTTTCCTTAGCTGTCATTTGTTGTTGGTTTCTTCTTTTTTCTCTTCTGTGTTTTACACTGTATTTTCTTGGAAAATATAAATAAAGGTTGCAAGAAAGTGCCTGCGTGATCCACCAAGCATCGGCAAAATAAAAGGGGTGGGAGCAATATGTTGATTTCCCATGTTGATTCCCATAGGAAACTTCTATTGCATGTACAGAAAAATCTGTTGAACTGATTTACACCAATTTTGGTAAAAAGTTAGAACTTTACTCAGAAGCGTGCTTTTTGTAATTTGATGTAAATCCATTTAGCTGTTTTTTTAGAAAATTGCTTTTAAAGAGGAGCTTGGGGTGATCACTAAGGACCAGATGTACGACCTTTCAGTTTAGCGAGTCGCAAATTGCGCAGAATTGCGACTCGCAATTTGCGACTCGCTAAACTGAATGTACAACAGTGTCTCAGACACTGTTTGCGATTCCCAATGGGGTCGCAAATTGCATGCCTAATCAATATTCATGAGGCAAGCGCAATTTGCTACCCCATTGGGAATGGCTAGCATTCACAGGGATGGTGGCCTGCTGTGGTCAGCAGCCCACCATGTCTGTGACTGCTTTTTCAATAAAGCAGTTTAAAAAAAAAAAAATGCAGCCCGTTTTCCTTAAAGGAAAACGGGATGCATTTAAAAAAGAAAAATGAAACTTTTCAGTTTAATTTTTTAAGGGCAGGCAGTGGTCCCTGGGACCACTGCCTGCTCGTAAAAAATATTTGCGCTCCCATTCACAAAGGGGAAGGGGTCCCCCTTCCCGTTTGCGAATGGTTTACCACCTACTTGAAGTAGGTGGTAAACTGCGAGTGTTTTGCGACCGCAAATGCAGTCGCAAAATAATAGTACATTGCAGTCAGACTCGCTATTAGGAAGGAACACCCTTGGCGCGCCCCTTCCTAATAGCGAGTCACACACCATATTTTGCGAGTCGCTAATAGGTTAGCGACTCGCAAAATATGGTTTGTACATGGGGCTGACCAATTTTGCGGTCGCAAAAAATGGTCGTACATCTGCCCTCAGGTGGTTAAAAAAATAGGCATATCTTGGCGGTTGGTCCCGCAGAAGTCCCGCTGTATGGAAAATTAAAAAGATAGGGCCCTACGACTGGATGAGGGAGCTTTTTCTCCCATCTGCTCTTTCTGTACCGCAGAACCGGAACTGGTTCCACAGGACCAAACAATCTGATTGTCTGCCCGCGTCCAAGGCTGGCTCTCCTGTCATTTTGGGATTACTATTCCACCCGCAGCTCGTCGGAAGCTGAGCGGAATTCCCCCACGAGTTTCTCTCTGACCTCCAGTATCGTTATACGACGGTCGGACGGAAACCCATGATGTCAGGCTGGAAGCCTCCGACAAGCTGTCGGATGGCTCTCCGCCTGACATCACAATTAGAGCCTGTGTGTTAAGGCCTCCAGGGTAAAGGCTACATGTTAAAGGCTGTGTCCCTCCTCAGTAAAGTTGGCAGTGCTCTACATAGTGGTTTACAACTGTTCAACAGCATTTACAATTACATTACAGTAGCAGTTTACTTCAGATAAATTAGAAAATTGTGATTCTACCACACCCTTCACTTCACTGCATCGGTTTTACTTTTTGTGTTGATGCTTCTCTGCCTCTGTGCCTTTTTGCATCTACTCTGCATTTCTCAAACTTTTGTTTGTTGGAGAATGTACAATTTGAGGAGTTGTGTATCAATCCAGATGAGGAACATACAAACTTCCAAATCAATTGTACTCTCTAATCCATGGGAAGTCTGCATTTACTTTGCTCTCATCGAAGCCAAGAAGGTACAGTTCAGAAAGTGAACTACCACATGACAGTGCCACATTAGACATCACTTCTTTGAAAACGTTTTGACCTATATTTATCATTGCTGTATCCGGACTTCTTCCTTGAGATTTGTGTATAGTGACAGCTAAACAAAGAGAAAATTGTTCTTGGTGCACATATAGGCCTTTCACTAACAGGAATCGGGCACTGCTTTTACCTATGTGTTTGGTTCCTCTGTATGGTCAAACCTGAAATAAACTGACTCAAAGTCAGTTCTGTTGGGATATCTGTTTAATTCTACCACGTTTAAGATCACAAAATGATTCTTGAATTTTTACAGAGGGTTAGAGTTTTTATAAAGTACCTGTACCTGAATCTCAATTTTCTATTTAATCAGTTTTCATCACTGCTTTTTGAGACAGTGGTAACTTTAATTGTTGTTGCTTCTTCGTCTTGCCAAGTGATATAAGCTAAATCATTTTCTGTTTCTGCAACATTTTTAACTTAAACTGTGTACACTCATCCAACATTGGCATGAGGCACACAATTTGTTTAGGACTTTTCTGGAGCTCCTCCATTACACTTGAAGGTGATTTTCTATCTGGAAATCAAACAGCTAATGTACGACATTGGAGATTCGTTTTAGCGTCTTGACTTACTACACCTTTTCTAATGTTTCTCAGCATGCTACTACAGTTCACATCTGTGGCCTGTCTCATAGTCCTAGTTAATTCTGCATATTGTAAATGTTGCCATATTATGACATTGCCAATACTGTCTAAGTAGCCCTTGTTTGTTCATGCAGCAGCTTGTTGAAGACTGTTTGCCCTCTCACAGGAGTGAGTTGAATACGGTCACCCAACACTATGGCATATTTTCCATCAAATAATATGTCATAGTTTGCTCTGAGAACTTTCTACATTCTCAGGTGAATGAATTCTAGCATTAAATTTCAAACCATGTTTACCTCATCAATATTAAAGACCTTCAATTTTTTAAGAATTCTATGAACCTAATGACAAGCATCACCAGATATCTTGAGCAGATCTCTTGAGGTACTCCAGCTTGCTGTCATGTTCCACTAGCAACATAAGCAGACAATGCAAAGTTATACCTTTTATGTTGTGGGACGCACCTATATTGGGTGCTTTTACAGCACATGAAAACTTAAAGTCTGTCTTTCTTTGTACATATGCAGTAAGGCCTTGTATAAGGAAACTCTTCCCAGTGCCTGCCTGGCCTTTCACATAGAGAAGTGTAGGCTTGAATGTGCTGCAGGTATATTCAGATTTCTTATACATAATTCAATGGTCAACTGATGCTGTAATGTCCCTTAAAATCTTTAGTTGCTCTCCATTAAGTTGTGCTTTTAGATCGGCGGACTCACTTTTCATGTGATCCATAGCATTTTCTAGACCTGGGTACATTGTAATTATGCTGGAGTAATTGACGTAATTTTGGTAATTTTATGTAATGAAATTTAAGTGAAATTATCAAGATTATGCCAATATGCCACATCATGTAATTTCGGGGAGAAATATTTATGCAAGATATACCGTTCAGATGATTTTTGCAAGCTAGCAGCATTTTTGGTAATTTTGGGGTAAGTTTTGAATGCAAGATAGATTGTTTAGTGGACTGGATAATTCAGGTAATTGCTGAACAAGAAATGGAAATGCTGACCTAATATAACTACCCAATGGTGACTGCCAATATCTATCTATCTATCTATCTATCTATCTATCTATCTATCTATCTATCTATCTATCTATCTATCTATCTATCTATCTATCTATCTATCTATCTATCTATCTATCTATCTATCTATCTATCTATCTATCTATCTATCTATCTATCTATCTATCTATCTATCTATCTATCTATCTATCTATCTATCTATCTATCTATCTATCTATCTATCTATCTATCTATCTATCTTATCTATCTATCTATCTATCTATCACTTTTATTACGTGTCCTTTTCACCCTCGAAATACAGCTGCACCAAGTGTGTTATATGCGGCAATTATAGGTCGGGCACAGCAGGATTGCAGGTAAAAACTTCTTTATTGCATCAAAATATCAAGCACCATAAAACAACAGGGAGCCTACATGTTTTGGATTGCGCCATCAGACATATATATTCATTGAAAGAAACAAAGATTAATGGGACAGTATAGTTTTATCAAAATGTCCGGTAAAACACATCGTTTTAAATTATCAAAATCACTGAAATTCACCAGTTATACTTATCTCAAGTAACTATAACCCGCACACCTGTCATGCACAGTGTTGCTGTCAATGATGTCAGTTCAGTGGTCATCAGTAATATTATCAATGATGTTGCAGAACATGTCATGAGTGTTGTCCTATGTGAGGTCATAAGCAATGCATGGTGAGCCATGGCTGAATTTTTCGTAACGCAGAATTGTCAGGGAAAAACCTTTTTTCCATATCGGCCCCCTAAAGGGCTAGAGGGGCATGGTATCCCTACCATGCCCTCTTATATTCTTTTATGTAGCTATTTCAGGACAGGGTACTAAATTCCCGAGTCCTGTAATGGCCGCTCTGAGAAAGCCCCCTCAGCCAATCAAATGGCTTGAATTTTGCACCAAAGATCCAGACATCTCTAAATTTGAACCTTAATTTCTCAAACATTACTGAATAGATCTACACCAAATAAAAAAACATGCTTTTGGGACCAATATCTAGCTTCTTGCCAAATCTGGTGTAAATCCTTTCAACTGGATTTGCGTTATCATGTTCCAAAACAGTCTATGGAAAATGCAAGATGATTTTTTATTTTGGGAACCCCCTATTTCTCAGCACCCGCTTGACAGATCACCCCGAAACTTTCCAGGAAGGAGGTGAGGTAGATGCACATTTTTTGGAAAGATCCGTGAAGATTTGTCAAATGGTGTCAAAGTTATTAGCAAACCAAAAGATGCTTTTCCTATGGAAATGTAGTCTTAACTATAACTATCCAATGGCGACCGGTCCATGTGTCTGACCCTGCCACAAACACTGATACATTATCTACCTTTCTTATACATGTGCTCTGGAGTGAGGAGGGATCAGGTCGTGTTTGGCTCATGCCATACACAGGACAGTGAACAGTGCTCTAGTCCAAATTATAGGAAGTACATGGAAGGTTTACTGCAACTTCATCTCCTCCAGCTTCAGAATGGAATTCTAAAGATTGTATCTACCCAGAGACAAATTTCAGCTGCTGTGTTTATAAAAGAGTGTCAGAAAATGGACATTTTCTCTTCTTCAGCCTATTATTTTGAGCATGGGACAGCCAATTTATTAGGTCAAGTATTCATCATGCACTTCAGTTCATTAAATTCATATACAGTGACCATGTTTCCATACAGTAGGGCCTGTGTTGTATGCAACATTAAATAACACATAAACAATCCATTCCTCACTTGTCACTGTAAACTCTTTAGCCAGTAGTAGTTTTATTATTTGCCAAGTGTGGAAAATACTGCACAATTTCATTTTCCAGTGGCTCTTTAGATAATATATAAATAACAATGCGAGGAACTATTCCATTTGTAAGTGTTACAGTGTCCTTCTTTTTTGCTTTCCTTCATACCAGACTTAATAATGTCTGATTTTGAATTCAGAGGATGTTCAGTTAAAGGTTTATTTTGCCAAGTCGATTGATGAAGTTTTTAAACTGCACACTCAGGCTGCAGGGGCAGATCTGAAGACATGCTTTGCATTGCCACTTTATTGGTGGCACAATGGGTGCTGCAAACCACTAGTCACATTTAACATACAGGCCCAGAATCCACTGGGTACTATATAGTTAGGTACCGATAGGTAAGTTAAATGTGTCAATTAGGATTTTTAACCATTCATCAAGCTTTTAGGGGTCACATGACATGCACTGGGGCCTGGTTAGTGGGGTCCCAGTGTACAGAGTCAAAAAAGCAACAGCATCAATAAAAGAAAATGGGAGTGATCATGCAAAAAGAGGCATTTTCCTAGCAGGCACTCCTCCAGATGAAAGTGAGGAGCAACCTAATCGTTCCCTTGGTAGTTCTCATCATCTAAGTAAAAGAACCTGGAAAGGCCATCTGCATTGGCATGGTCAATCCCAGGTCAATGTTCCACTGTTCAGCCCATACTCTGTAAGGAGATAGTTTGGGGGTTTCCATCTATGCATGAACCATCTGAGCCATCTGAGAGGCTCCCAAGCCATGATGGTTTGGAACTTGGGTAGGCCTGGGTGAAATCTCAATCATGCCTAAGTAATTGACATAGTGTTGGAAATTTCGCGCAGTGAAATTTTTGCAAATTTACCAAGAATAAGCCATTACGGCATGTCGCGTAATTTCAGGGAGAATGTTTAACACAAGATGCACAGTTCAGGTAATTTTTTAGCACAAATCTACAAATCCAAATGCGAATGACAATGTTTTGAACCCGAGCAACTGGAAATCAACTCCAAATTACATTTTCAGGTTGAATTTTTACTCAGACAGACCTTTCAAGTAATTGTTTGAGTGACAGATGCACTTCGTATAATTATGCATATTTTCAAAAAATGTTGCTGTAATCTTGTTTAATTAAACTTAATAGGTAAAGGAGAACAATTTCACGTAATTATGCAACATGCCATTACGCGAGTTACTCCCACCCCTAATCTTGGGTTTAGAATGTCCCCCACCGACAAGGTGGCCCAGGTCACCACAGGTCCCTGCCCTAACTGGCATTTGCCAGCCTTGACAGTCAGGCCTGCCTGTTGCAGGGCCTGAAGCACTTCTCTGAGATGGGCCAGGTCTTCCTGCCAGGTGGAGCTAAAAGACAGATATGTCATCAACATAGACTGCACTAAAAGCTTCCAACCCAGACATTACCCTGCCTACCAGCCTCTGAAAGGTGTCAGGAGCCTTCTTCAGACCAAGGGACAGCACTTTAAACTGCCATTGGCCCTCAGGAGCTCCAGAATGTTGACCACTCCCTTTGAGCCCTCAGTTAGACAATCTGCCAGTACCCAGAAGTGAGATCAAAAGTACTGAGATTCATGGCAGCCCCTATCAGTTCTGGGAGCTGGTATGGTGCAGTCTTGGTGACGGCATTGAGTCCTCTGTAGTCCAAACAAAATGTGAGTTCTGGGGTCCCCTTTTAGTTTGGCCTTGGGCACCAGTGCCACAAAGCTGGCCAAGCGACTACTGGAGGGTTCAATCACGTGTAGGTCAAACATTTTGGCAACCTCTGCCTGAATGCTGGTATTAACTTTGTCTGACAGCCTGTAGTTTTTGTTTTTGACAGGTACATTGTCACCAGTGTTTATGTCATGAACACATCACTGGGTAAGACCAGGTGTCATGAACATCAGTCCAGTAAGGTGTGCTAGTAATTGGCACCAGCCCTTGTGCTGCTATTCATCAAGTGTCGGAGAGAGGGCAGCACCATCCACTGACTCATCCTTGGCATTATAGGACAAGAGGTCTGAGAGAGGGTCACTCTACTCTTCCTCCTCTCATCCATCAGTCACCTTGAGCATAGTCATGTCTGCCCTCTCAATGTATGGTTTCAACCAATTGACATGGATCACCCATTGGGGGTGTCTTGGCGTGCCCAGGTCCACCAGGTAGGTGAACTCTCCCATCTTCTCCAGCACAGTGTGGGGCCCAATCTACTTGTTCAGGAGGGCCCTGGGAACCACAAACTTCACCGCCCACACTTTTTGACCTAACTGGTATTCTACTAAGGTCATACCAATGGGCTTCTGGATGGCCTCTAGGTTCTGGTTAGCCTTCTTCATATACTCTGCCATATGGGAGCACAAGCCTAGCACATATTCTACTATATCTTGTTTGGGTTCCCTGAGAGGTTTTTCCCAGCCTTCCAAGACTAGACTTTAAGGACCTCTAAAAGGGTGCCCATACATAAGCTAAAAGGGACTGAAGCCTACTCCCTTTTGTGGCATCTCACTGCAGGCAAATAAAAGCCATGGAAGAAGGACATCCCAAAATGTGGAACTGTGGAGTTACCCAGACAACCCCATAATCATGCCTTTTAAGATCTTGATGAATTTTTCCATAAGACCATTTGTTTGGGGGTGGTAAGTGGTGGTTAACTTGTAAGTCACCACACACTCATCCCACATAGCCTTCAAGTACGCAGGCATGAAGTTTGTGCCCCTGTTGGATATTACCTCTTTATGGAACCCTACTCTGGTGAAGACACCAAGCCGGGCCCTGGCCACTGAGGGCACAGTCACTGTCCTCATAGGTATTGCTTCTAAACTACCTTGTTGCATGGTCCATCACCACTAAAATAAACCTATTTCCTGAAGCAGTTGGGGGTGGTCGAAGGGACCAACATTGTCAATCCCTACCCTCTCTAAAGGTATCCCAACCAAAGGCAGTGGAATTAAGGGAGCCTTGGGTTGCCCTCCTGTCTTGCCACTGGCTGAGAAGGTGAAGGAGTGACAGAACACCTTCACCTTCTCAGACATCTGAGGCCAGTAAAAGAGGTTGACCTCAGGTCGTGGCCTGCCCCAAATGTCCAACCAATGGGATGTCAAGTTTAAGAGAAAGCCCCGATGCTGTTGCGGGACTACCGATCTCCTGCATACCACAGGTTTTGGGTCACTAGCCTCACTGTACAGGACATCGTCTTTCAGCAGATCCTGTGGGTTCAACTGGTATCCCCCTGTGTATGGGCTTCAGTCTGGCATGAGGGCCTTCAAGAGTAGGGAATGTTTTCTGCCCTTGGCAGAACACATGCCTGGAGGATCCACCTGCCCCTTGCAGTTCAGCAAGCTCTGGCAGATTTCTCAGAAGGGCTTCTTCCCCTCTAGATTCCAAAATTCTTCTAGAACGTGGGAATTTTTAAGACTGGTTTCCCAGGCGTCTTGCCCTTACTCTTGTTTGTGAGTGACAGGGCCATGGCTCTTGCTCCAGGTTTCCCTCACTCCCCCGACATGGCCACACATACCCACTCAGGGAGATCCAGCATTTCTGCATGGGTCTATCTTTCCTCCTTGGACCAAGCAGAGGCTTCTATGTCATTTCCCAGCAGACACTCCACTGGAATGGAAGGGCTTACAGCTACCTTCTTCAGGCCAGTAACCCTTCCCCACTCAAAGTTGACTATTGCTATGGGATAGAACTTCACCTTATTGTCAGCATTAAACACTTTATGGGGACATCTGGGATAATTTGATTTGGGTAAAACAGCCTATCCACCACAGTGGTCATGCTGACTCTTGTATCCCTCAGAGATTCTACTTTGGTTCAGTTGATGTTAGGCCATTGCCTGTACTTCATCATGCTGGGTGGTAAGGTGGCCAAGGATTCAACATCCACCCCATCCACAGAGACTAAAGTGGCTTCGGTGTAACCTGTGGTTTCCCCTGGTCAAACTTCCAACCCAATTCCTAGGCTTGCAATCCCTTGGTGCTGCCAAGCAGTGTGGGCCTTTTTGAACACAGACAGAGTCTCCCTTTTTATGCCCAGACTGATGACAGTCCAGGCATTCCCAAGCCTTCACAGGGTTCAATGGTATTCTTCCCCTTGTAAGCTCCCCACTTAATTTTGGCCAAGGCAAAGGACTCCTACTCTTGGACAGACTTTTGGGGCCCTTGTGAGAAATTCATCTTTTTATACTTGTTATTCACCTCTATCCCCTGTTGGGGGATCTGACTCCCTTTCTTAGAAGACCCCCAGGGACTTTTTGGATACACGTGTGCGCACACACTCATCAGTTGTCTTACCTAGCTCTCGGGGGTTAGACAACTTGGAATACATTACATGCTGCTGTAACAACTCTGAAGAACAGTTACTTAAAAGTTGACCCGTTACATATCAAATTATACAGCCGTTTCTAAGTTGTAACCTCATTACCTGTGATCTAGTCTTCTAGTGCATTCACTGGAATATTTACAAAGTCTATCCAAGACTGTTATGCATCCTTGTGGAGGTCTCTGAGCTTTTTGTGATACTGGTCAGGTGTGAGCCTAAACATCTGTACTAAGGCATCTTTTGTGTATTGATAGGATCCAGCTACTCACTCATCTAGAGTCAGGAGCCTATCCCTCCCTACTACGGGCACAAACTCTCACAGTAAGGAACCCCAGCGTTGTGGACCCACCCAGTGCATTTTGCAAGCCCTCTCAAAGGAAGCAAAGCATGTATCTATGTCATCTCCCACCACAAAGCTAGACAGAATGTCCTTGGGCAAGTGAGGGTTGTGTGACCAACATACAAATACCTTTTCATTGCTGCCATAAATGTTGTGGGGCTTCAGGCCCAGGTTAGCCCTCGTCTCTTCTAAGGCCAATCTCTTTTTTCAAGACCCAGTGCCAAATCTGCCAGCTGGGCTTCCAGCTCTCTCTGGCAGAAGGCTATCTCAGAAGTGATCGTGCTGGCTGAGCTTAACTCACTTCCCTGGAGGGAACTCGTGAAATAGCATGTTGGGACAAGGTGTCCTCATCTTCATTATCTGGAGTTTCCTCTATCTAAAAGGTGATCTGAGTAAGGCAAAAATATTCCCAGGCCCTGGGGGCCTTTTCAAAATCTCTTTTCAGTATTGTGACTCATTCTCAAATCCCTGCCTCTACACAGGGCACTTAGCTCTGCTATTTTGAGGGTGGGCAGGTTACCCAGGTCTAACTCAATGTTCCCTTTAGACATTTAACAGGTGCAAAAATTGCAGTCAGGAATAATAAATTAGAAAAATCAACAATGACCCCATTAAAGACTTAGGGCCAGATTTACATAAACTTCTGTTTGCGATTACCTATTAGTGCATTTTTGCAATTCGCTATTAGGAAATCACAAACAGCTATGTACAACAGTGTGTTTTACACTGTTTGCGATTCCCAATGGGTCGCAAGGGACCTGCCTCATTAATATTCATGAGGCAGATCACAATTTGCGACCCATTGGGGATGGCTGGCACTCACAGGGATGGTGGCGTGCTGGGGTCAGCAGACCACCATTTCTGTGACTGCTTTTTAAATAAAGTTTTTTTTTAAATGTAGTCAGTTTTTCTTAAAGGTAAACGTGATGCATTTAAAAAATAAAAATAAAAAGTTTCCTTTTCATTTTTTAAGAGAAGGCAGTGGTCCGTGGGACCACTGCCTTCTCTTAAAACATGGTGCCACCCATATTCACCAAGGTTGAAGGGATCCGTTAAGGGCCCCTTCTGGTTTGCGAATGGGTTACCACCAACTTGTAGGTGGTGGTAATTGCAAATGTTTTGCAACAGCATTCCAGGTCGCAAAACATTCCTTAATACCAGTGTGACTCGCTATTAGGAAGGGACGCCCTTGGCATGCCCCTTCCTAATAGCGACTCGCAAACCCAATAGCTTACCAAATCGCAAATAGGGCTTTGTACATTTAAAAATGCTTTTTTCAGGTCACAAATGGTCCGATTCCGCGAATTGGGCCATTTGCAATCTGAAAAAAGCCGTGTACCTCTGGCCCTTAGGCCCTGATTATGAGTTTGGTGGTCCAAACCCACGGTGGCGGTGCGGCGGTATGACCGCCATATTTCGAGTTGGGCAGTCAAACTGGCATGGGACCACTGCTACCGCCAGGGATCCACGATCACTGGAGGACTTGCAGCAGTCTGAGGCCTGCAATATGCTGGTGGTGCCAATGAGGCGCCACCAAGCATATTATGAGTTTCCTCACTGCCACAGTTTTCATGGCGGTGAGTCCACCATGAAAACTGTGGCAGTGTTGTAACTAAGGGAGCCCTGTTGCCTCAGGGCCATGGGGTGCATGCAGGGGGGCACATGGTGTGCCCCCCTTTGTGCATGCACCCCTGTTCCTGCATGGCATGGACTGCACCAGTACATATCATGCAGGAATGGGCTTTGGCGTTCCCATTACGGTGTCTTTCTAAGGCTCACTGCCTGGGACTGCCAAAGCACAACCTGCCAGACCAGGAGAAAACTCCTAATCTGGCGGGTGGGCGGCGTTCAAGTTTGGCAGTGTGGGAGCGGGGCACTGGTGTGGCGTCCCGCTCCCACACCACAAAACTTGTAATCAGGCCCTTAATACCAATCAAAACACCAATACATTTTTTTTACATTCAATGAATTTAAGGATTTTTTATTTTCTATCTAAATAGCTAAATTGTACTGTTAAATAAAAGTTCTGGATGCCACTGCTGAACACCAATGTGAGAATCTTGATTATTAGCTGGTGGGATTGTGTATCCTCACTGAATAATAAAGTCACAGATCTGTCCCAGGTCCTGTTAGGTCTCAATAACTTAAAACTGAGCTCAATCCTTGGTAGCTGTAGCACAGGGCAAACAGGCATAAATGTCAAGAAATGTGTAAAGCATTTGTCAGTATCAAAACAGTTCACAAGAAGAAAATATAACACAATAAAATTCAATTTATAAAAACAGAGTACAATTAATAAACCATGGACACCAAAATGACAAAAAAATTGGATGTAGTGAACCAGAGATATGATTTATAGAAATTATATTTATATAAAAATAGCTCCTAAAAGTGCTAAGCACAAAATCACAGTTATCTGGTTGCCCTAGACTGGGTCCAAGTCAAAAGTTCAGGCCAACTGTGATCTACTGATAGTCAGATACAGGGACCAGGCTTGTCTCAGTGCAAAGTTTACCGTCTGACTTAAATGATTTTGTCGGGTCAGGCTGGAGGCTGGATCTGAAGCAGGGCTGAATGACGGTGGCCTGGTGAAGGGGTAAAAATTACTATTTCCACTCCAATGAGTGCAACAGTAGGGAAAGTGTTGGATAGTGGAGGGGGAACAATTACTATTCCCACTCCAGTGAGTGCAACAGTAGGGAAAGTGTTGGATAGCAGAGGGATAAAATGTAGTATGCCCACTCCAGTGAGTGCAACAGTAGGGAAAGTGTTGGATAGCGGAGTGGTAAAAATTACTATTCCCACTCCGGTGAATGCAACAGTAGGAACAGTGTTGGATAGCAGAGGGGTAAAAATTACTATTTGCACTCCAATCAGTGCAACAGTAGGGAAAGTGGTGGATAGTGGAGGGGTAAAAATTACTATTCCCACTCCAGTGAGTGCAACAGTAGGGAAAATGTTGGATAGCGGAGGGATAAAATGTAGTATTCCCACTCTAATGAGTGCAACAGTAGGGAATGTGTTGGATAGCAGAGGGGTAAAAATTACTATTTGCACTCCAATGAGTGCAACAGTAGGGAAAGTGGTGGATAGTGGAGGGTTAAAAATTACTATTCCCACTCCAGTGAGTGCAACAGTAGGGAAAATGTTGGAAAGCGGAGGGATAAAATGTAGTATTCCCACTCCAGTTAGTGCTGCAGTAGGGAAAGTGTTGGATAGCGGAGGGGTAACCATTAGTATTCCCAATCCAGTGAGTGCGACAGTAGGAAAAGTGTTGGATAGCAACGGGGTAAAAATTACTATTCCCTCTCCAGTGAGTGCAACAGTAGGGAAAGTGTTGTATAGCGGAGGGATAAAATGTACTATTCCCACTCTAGTGAGTGCTGCAGTAGGGAAAGTGTTGGATAGCGGAGTGGTAACCATTAGTATTCCCAATCCAGTGAGTGCGACAGTAGGAAAAATGTTGGATAGCAACGGGGTAACAATTACTATTCCCAATCCAAAGAGTGCAACAGTAGGGAAAGTCTTGGATAGCGGAGGGGTAAAAATTACTATTCACACTCCAGTGAGTGCAACAGTAGGGAAAGTGTTGGATAGCGGAGGGATAAAATGTTCTATTCCCACTCCAGTGAGTGCTGCAGTAGGGAAAGTGTTGGATAGCGGAGGGGTAACCATTAGTATTCCCAATCCAGTGAGTGCGACAGTAGGAAAAGTGTTGGATAGCAACGGGGTAAAAATTACTATTCCCTCTCCAGTGAGTGCAACAGTAGGGAAAGTGTTGGAGAGCGGAGGAATAACATTTACTATTCCCACTCCAGTGAGTGCAACAGTAGGGAAAGTGTTGGATAGCGGAGGGATAAAATGTACTGTTCCCACTCCAATCAGTGCATCAATAGGGAAAGTGTTGGATTGTGGAGGGGTAAAATTTACTATTCTCACTCCAGTCAGTTCAAAATTAAGAACAAACAAAATATCATCAACAAAATAAAAAATGTTTTAACCCCTTCGCTGCTAGGCCTTTTCCTCCCCTGTGCTAAGCCTTTTTTTTGGCTATTTGGGGTAGTTTGCGCTTAGGCCCCTGTAACTTTTTGATCACTTAAGGTATCCACTCCAAATTTGCGTCCTTTTCTTCCAACATCATGGGGATTCTAAAGGTACCCAGGGTTTGTGGATTCCCCTGGAGGGGCCCAGAAATTAGCCAAAATACAGCAAAATTTGTTTTTTGGGGGAAAAATGGGGAAAAGTGCTGCAAATGAAACCGTCTGGTTTTTTCCCTGCAAATGGTATCAACAAAGGGTTTATGGGGCTGAAATCACCATTTTCCCAGCTTTCGCGACTCACAGACTTTTGTCAGAAAATCAACATTTTTTAACTCAGTTTTGGTATTTTACTGGGATATAGCTTATTTTTGCTATTTTTTGTGCTTTCAAGCTTCTTCCAGTTAATGGTAGAAATGGGTATGAAAGCAATAATGGATCCTGGACATCTATACATTTTAGAAAAGTAGAAAGATTCTAAATTCAGCAAGGGGTCATTTGTGTAGATCCTTCAAGGTTTCTTTATAGAAACTAACAGTTGAATATAGGAAAAATTGAAAATTAGTTGAAAAAAACAGCCATTTGTGCCAACGTTTTCACCTGTAACTTGTTCTAATTGTGACAGCTGTTTGAAACCAATATACCGTTACATTTGCTGGACCTTTATGGTTGTGGGGATATATAGGACTTGTAGGTTCACCAAGAACCCGACGAACCCAGAGCCAATAACTGAGCAGCATCTTGCAATGGTTTTTTATTATGTACCGGGTATAAAGCAATTAATTTGGGAAAATATATACATGGAAAAATCGGTATGAAAGACACCTATGTATTTCTGAAATTGGAACAAAAGATAGAGTTTAGAAACAGTAGATATTTGCTCATTTCCGAAATTGTGAGTACCCATACTAGCATGAGAATTATAGGTCATTTTTCAAAATGACTTCTTTTTACACATTGTCTTTCATTTGGAAGGCAGAAATACATCGAAAGTCAATAGGTAATAACAGTTGCTCTACAATTCTGTGTTACCCTAAGTCTCCCGATAAAAATGGTACCTCACTTGTGTGGGTAGGCCTAGTGCCCGCAACAGGAAACGGCTCAAAACGCAATGTGGACACACTTTATTTTTACAGTGAAAACTGACCCTTTTTTTGCAAAGTGCCTAGCTGTAGATTTTGAACCCTAGCTCTGCCGGCACCTAGGGAAACCTATCAAACCTATACATTTTTGAAAACTAGACACCCAGGGGAATCCAGGATGGGGTGACTTGACTGGCTCTCACCAGGTTCTGTTACCCAGAATCCCTTGCAAACCTAAACATTTGTCCCAAAAAAACACATTTTCCTCACATTTCTGTGGTGGAAAGTTCTGTAATCTGCGTGGATCCACAAAATTCAACCCACCCGCGTTTCCCAAACTCTTCCGAGAAAAATGGTACCTCACTTATGTGGGTAGGCCTAGTGCCTGCGACAGGAAACGGCCCAAAAGGCAACGTGGACACACCACATTTTCACAGTAAAAACTGACCCTTTTTTTTCAAAGTGCCTAGCTGTAGATTTTGAACCCTAGCTCTGCCGGCACCTAGGGAAACCTATCAAACCTATACATTTTTAAAAACTAGACACCCAGGGGAATCCAGGATGGGGTGACTTGACTGGCTCTCACCAGGTTCTGTTACCCAGAATCCCTTGCAAACCTAACAATTTGTCCAAAAAAACACATTTTCCTCACATTTCTGTGGTGGAAGTTCTGGAATCTGCGTGGATCCACAAAATTTCACCCACCCCGCGTTCCCCAAAGGCCTCCGAGAAAAATGGTACCTCACTTGTGTGGGTAGGCCTAGTGCCCGCGACAGGAAACGGCCCAAAACGCAACGTGGACACACCACATTTTCACAGTGAAAACTGACCCTTTTTTTGCAAAGTGCCTAGCTGTAGGTTTTGAACCATAGCTCTGCCGGCACCTAGAGAAACCTAGCAAACTTATACATTTTTCAAAATTAGACACCCGGGGAAATCCAGGATGGGGTGGCTTGACTGGCTCCCACCAGGTTCTGTTACCCAGATCCCTTGCAAACCTCAAAATTTGTCAAAAAAACACATTTTCCTCACATTTCTGTGGTGGAAAGTTCTGGAATCTGCGTGGATCCACAAAATTCCACCTACCCCGCATTCCCCAAACTCTTCCGATAAAATGGTACCTCACTTTTGTGGGTGGGTCAAGTACCCACGACAGGCAAGGGCCCAAAACCTATTGAGGCGACATCAAAATTACCTATCACATGAGTTTTTGGCCCCGGGCTCAGCGGCCATCTGGGGAAACTGTGGCATCTTAAGCTGCATCTGAAGCCTGTGTACTTCTGATGTCATGCTGCCTTGGTTAGGAGAGGTTCTAAGCTGAGTCCTGGTCTCCCAGGTGATAGGATTGTGTTTGTTGAAAGGAGCTGAAGCTGTTGGATGAACTGGATGCTGGGGCCTGGATGGGTTCTTCTACCTTGAAATAAACCTGAAGTTATTTCACTGAACCTGCCTCTGCGTGATCCTTTCAGCTGCAATTTGGGATCTTACACTGGCGTAGTCGGCAGCTGAAAGGCAAGATGAAGAACTCAACACCCCTCAACTGCTTTCTTTACTTTCCCTGTTTATAGGTAGTGATCGGACACTCCTACCTCAGGTACTGTGTTTATTTCAACTTGTTTACCGGGATTATTCTTTTATACAAGGATTGTTGATCTCTGCCACTCATACACCCTTCTATGACTTTCAACTGTTTAAATTTACACCCCAGAGACTGGGAGCTTTCGCCGCGCTTTTCATCACTTCTGTGTTAATGAGGGATGGTTTATCGACGCAGGCTCGTCCCTTCGCATATGTTTCCTCTTTCTTATGTGATGGAAACTTTGCCTGTTTAGTTGGGGTCTGCTTGGACTAATTCACGCTACAAGTTGTTCTGGTTCTGGCTTCCCAGCTGTGAATTTTTCCATTTGCTTTTAACTATATGCTTATGCTTTGAACCGTTTTGGTCTATTTTTGTGTTGTTGTGGGCCAGCGGGACTCTTCTATGGACGAACTGTGCTCTTGCTTTTAAAAGAAAACAATCTTGCAACTGACGCCTCCTACCTTGCCTTCCATCGCGAGCTCAGCCGTGGTTTGGAGCTTTACCATCACGTTCGGCTCATCAACCTTCTCTGAGCATCTCCTTCGTTCGGCTTCCTTTCCACACGTTCTTGGCTTTGTGCGCTGCGCTTCACTCAAGACCTTTGACCTGTGGTGGCACGTAGGTCACGCAACGTGCCGCCATCTTGCTTTTCCTCTGATGCCTTTTTGTTTTGTCTTGCGTGCCACTTCTGTGACACGCACACATTTCATAAGTGCCTCTGGTTTACTTTGCGTGCCACTTCTGTGACACGCACACAAGTAATTGCTTCTTTCTACGTGGTGTGCCACATCTGTGATACACACACACACTGTTCATTTATTTAATATAAAGGTGTGTGCCTCTTCTGTGACACACACACAGTTCAAGGAAGCACTGCTTGAGGCACATTATATTATTTGTGCTACATCTGACGTTGAATCCACCTCAGTGTGTCACTTCTGCTGTGACACACTCACATTAATTTGACAAATTATTGCAATCTACAACTATAAACTATTGTTATACACTCATATCCAATAACATTTGGTCTTCTTTTATGTGTTCATCCATGTTAATGTTAATGTGTCACATTGAAACCGATGTTTTGCTTGACAATTGTATATTTTAGGATAGTTTCTTACATTGCTTTCTTACTTACTGTCCACTTCTTTTATATTTAACCATGCAAAATGTAACAGCGCCTCCTTTCTTTTTGATGTCTCCTGGTGAGCCACCCATAAAGTGGCAAAAATGGAAAAAAGTATTTGAGCGCTATGCAAAGGTATGTGGAGTTAACCTGAGTGCTGAGCGTAGATCTTCCCTTTTGCTTCATTGTTTAGGGTCGGAAGGACAAGACGTTTCGATCACCTTCCAGAACTAACTGATGTGGAGAGTACAGATTTAAATGAGTTTGAGATCTGCATAAAAACTTGATAAACACTATCTTCCTAGAGTCAGCACCATACTAGAAAGGTATCAATTCGCTAAAAGGATGCAAAATGATGACGAGAGTGTTGAAAGCTACATCACTCAACTTAGGAAACTTGCTTAATGTTGCAAATTCACTGCTTTGCTTGATGAAAGGATCAGAGACCAGCATGTATGTGTCTAATAAAGAAGGTAGTGCAGTTGACAGTTCCCAAACAAAATCAAAACAAGAAACTCAAGGGAGGATTTTCTCATAAAGATGAAAAATGGAACAGTAAGCAATACCTTTAATTTCAAGTATACTATCAAAACACTTCGTGAATTATACCTCCTGGGAGTAATTTTCAGTGCCTCTGAATACTTCGAATGAGCTTAAGCACGCCTCCAAGGAAACACGTTGTGGACACATTAGAGTTTAAAATCGACTAAACTGGAAATAAGACCACATACAAAACGTATTAAATTGCATGATTAAACAAATTCATGCAGGGGTCTGGCATGGAGAATAAGGATGATGCGAGACTACAGCTCCTCTTTTCAGAATGCATGTGTGAAGAGAATGGGTTTAATGTCTTATGTGAGGTAACATGGACAGTGCATTGCCCATGACTGTAGTCCTAAATAACTATTAAAAAATGTCCATGAACGAAAGAATCGACTTTCTATACTTAAAATTAAAATTGCAAAAACCTAGTGCCACAATACTAACTGTACATAATATCGAAAGTATAAAATATCTTCTATCAAAAGCTGCTACATTCGTAGAGAATTTCTAAAATAACATTAGAATGAACATCTACTAAACCAATAAAGTGTTGCAAAACATTGTTAAAACAATTGTCAAAGCAATAGATCTATCATTAATTGTAATTGAAGTAATTGAAATGTTAATTAATCCAGAATACATACAATGTTTTCAAATACTTTTCTTAACAAGCATAAACAAAAAATATACTTGTAATTGCTTTGAATGACATTTTAAATATATTCTTTATATATGTTTATAATAAAATTATAATAAAATTAATATTTTAAAAGAAGCATATCTATATTTAACACGCATGTTTTGGATGATACTAAGTAAATAACATTAAATACTTTATAAAATACTATGCATAATTAAAATGTTTATAAAAATCCACCACATGAAAACACAATATTTTAATTTAAAAAAAGAACAATTAATAAAAAATCCATAAAAAATAAATATAACACTTTCAATGCACAAATATATCTCAAAACAGAAACTCTAAATTCAGTCCACCATTGTGATGTATTAATATTTAAATAAATATCAAGACTTCTTTAAATTTCATAATAAATTGCATAAACAGGCAAAAAGCAATTACATATGTAAATAATTTTAAAAAAACTACATCATTGACGATCCTAGAAAAGCATTTATATATATATATATATATATATATATTAAAGTGACCAGGTCGAAACGCTTAATTTTTTTCTTTGCCAAATAAACGAAATTGAAAATAAGCCTGTTGGTGCGGCTGGATTCTTTCGTGGAGGTGAGAAAGGATCGCAATTGAAATTTATATATATAGGGGCACATTACGATGGCGGGCGGAAGCACAACCGCCGTGCTGGCGGATGCAAAAACCACCAGTTACCGCCGGCACGCAGCAGTCCACACGCCCGCCCAATTACGATGCGAAAAGCAGGCCAAACACCGCCGGCAAGCCAGCAACACCGTCCGCCATCAAAGTGCGCCCGCACACGTAGCGGCGCAGCACAACTGACACACACCGTCCGACGAAACACGTCCCGCCCGGCGCATAAATTACGATGCCGCAAACAAACGGCTCCCACGGCAAAGAGACACCGCACGTGAAAGAGAGGCGGAAACACGGACGCAGAGCACGGACAACGAAGAAGCGGCACCCCGGGCATGAATCCAGCACTGCAGGCCCTTCCCATGCTTCTGCTGATGCACCACCAAGGACGCAACGTACCGCGGAGACGCAGGTAGGCACACACACAACAAGTGCACGCAAACAGCGCACACAGTGCAAGGGCGGAAAAAGCGGACAACCCCCCACCAGCGCGTGCACACTACACATCCACCATTGCATCCACATATGACACACAGGCCAAATCCTAACATCGCGGAACACATGTGTACACACCACCTGGGACTAGGAACCAACCACCCCGTCACGGCCCCAAAGCGCCGATGACGCCGCCACACATGCGCACAACGCAGAGGCCAACCGCAGCGCCATGCATGCGTCGCACACAGACACAGGGACACAACCAAGCAGCACACACATCAGCCCCACCCCGAACGCACATGACACGTGACAGGCCGGCCACAGACATGTCCCCAACGCCCAATTCACGGACAACACCCAACGCCACACAACCGACGCACACATGTCAGTGAAGACACGCAACTGCAGGACACACCCCAGTGTAACAAACATGGCGTAGCACACAGCGGCGGCAACACCAACTAGGAGAAGCAGGGCCCCTTCGGGAAGAGGAACGCCAGTACCACACTGAAAAACCCATACCACCCTGCACATATGAACAAGACACATGAAACGGAACACCAAAGAGCCCGGGGACCGACAACAGGTGGCCCAAGAATAACATCCACACACAAGGCCCAACGCAGAGCGGAAAGGCAGGCTGCCGCCCACACAAGGGAGAGCAGACAGCACTGAATGACCTTCCATTCCAACTCCGAAACCACAGCCCTACGACAGAAGCCGGTGAATACAGCCATTGTCCAAGAATAGACCAACACAGGCATGCCGAGGAGACCGACCACAGGGCAGATAGCGCATATCACAGAAGCACACAACGGACGGGGAAGAAAGAAGAAAACACTCCCCCATGTCGGCCACATGCAAGTTAATTGGAAGGAGTCACACAGCACTGACCTTGAACTGTCTGAGAAGCATGTGGGAAGAGGGCCCGTGTCCTCCAAACAAGCCAACAGAACACAAGTCCTGTCTCCCTACGACTACACAGAGCTCACAGCAACCCCGGAGCGTGCACATTGCAGACTGCACACACAGCCGGAGCACGCCACCTCAACGAACCGCTGCGAAATGGCAACCGCAACACACCTACCCAACTACGCCGAACAGCTCAAGCTGTACAAAACCAACACGATACATACATTGGGATGCGATCTCCTGTCCCTGCTGAACGTAAGTTACCGACTGACTTACCGCATCACATTGTTCAGCTGCGTCATGCCCGTCTTCTACTGTCGGAGGTGTCCCTACCAGCATCCCGTCGAGATATGCCTCTCCAACCCGGCATGTCTGAAGGCGGACCTGCTACCACTACTCCTCCCTCTGGACGCACACGACAGGGCCTGCTCTGCCTATGGGGGCATGGCGTATGTGGCCAACATCGCACCCGCACTGAAATGGAACCACTGTGCCTCCACACGACGGATCATCTGAGAACAGCTACATCGAATGTCACCCAGCATGCCCCATCATGGTCCTCCAAGGGACAACCTACGAACAACACCTTGACAGCCACCATCCGCTTCATTGGCTGGCAAACATGTACACCACCAATGACATGGAAGCCCTGCTGGACGGCATCGCATACCTGACAACCTGTAAATACGTCGGACCACAACGCAGGTTCCCCGAGTGACCTATGAAGTCCAACCCCGCACCCATGCTCAGCTTCCGCACGGACTGGCCAGTCACCACCACAACAGCCATACCAAACGACCGGCAACTGTAACCACACCATCAACGACATCGCCATGACATCGGATATGACCGGGACATGCACACTGTTCCCCATCACATCCAGGAACACCGCATGCATCGTGGGAGGCAGTGGCATGGGCTCTGTGTATCGCACCCACATGGACGGAACTGCACGAACAACCAGGACACGACATGGATCCAGCGCACATGGACACACACACCGCTCAGTGGACATGAATAGGTCGCCTGGAGTCTGTGGGTGCTGCACCCCTCCCACCCCCGCCCCGGGAATCCCATACCAGGACCTTTGCATGGACGACAAGTGCATACAACAACAACACGACCCCAGTGACTGTGACATGTCCAGTAACCACCACAGTGCAACAACAAGTGGCACGCCGCTGCATGCACGCAAGCACATGCCCTGATGTCATCTCACATGCACGCGTGCATGAGGAACAACCGCAGCAAACCTGTCACATGGAACTGAGATGGACTGTGCCCATGATGCCGAGCGGTCTGGTAGGCTACATGTATACCGTCTGTGTCAAAGTCCGCAGCTCCGCAGCTATACGTAAATGTACATTAGCACAGCCTTGGCCAAGCAGATGTAACTCTGAAGCCCACATCCCACATGCAACAGCTAATCACATGTAACCCTACACCCTATCCCATTTGTAATCATGCTCAGTATATCCTCAACATGTATCCCGCTGCCAGTAGTGTCCACTATACTGCATCACAGAGGACAGAAGACTCAATATAATGTTTGAAACCAAAACTGTCTCCGCTGACTCATTTCACAAGTACGAATGAGAGAGGATGAGAGTATGTGAAGTACACGGCAGTCGTGACATGACCATGTAGTCCACTGGTATTGGATGTCAACGCAAATGAGTAGCACTACTGTGGAAGACACACATGTGTCGTGTGAAGTCGTATGGACGCAGTGCTCAGGTGGGTGGGTGCGACGGGTAGATGCGCACATGCCAAGTTGGAGCACGCCGTGTTGGGAGGGGTCATGAACAGTACACCACCGCTTCCCTGGGCATTGTGAGAGGACACCTGTCGGGGGGAGTGAACACGTGTGTGCACAGCAGCCGGGCACACGTACAAAGCGGTACCAGGCGCACCTCAGCCCACCCTCTGTGGACAAGCTGGATCCTGTTGTGCGCCCGCCATGCCCCTTGACAAGGCACACACAGCCCCAGTCGACCAGGTGTAACCCCAACATAGTCAATCCGCACAGGCGATACAGGGCACGGGATGGCAGTGGAGCATGGTGTGTGTGAGGTCTCCTCGCGCTCCTCCTGGTCATATCACGCAGGCAATAGAACCTCAACGTCTAGCATGGCACAAGTCAGATGGAAGTGTAGGGGACGCACCACAGCACGAGCAGCACTGACGTCACGGGAGGTGGCTCGCACCATCCCATCCATTGCCCATCATACCAACCACGACACATGCCATTGCGACTAAGTGCAAGCGCGTGCGCCACCACCCCCGAGCCCTCCCCAGAGAGGCCAAAGAGTGAATGTGTGGGCCAACAGCCACAGACGGACGCGGCCTGGCCGCAAGGGCAGCCACAGCCACTGGGTGTCGCAGGTGGCGGATCCGGAAGGCGAAGACTGTGATGCATAGTCCATGCAGGCCGGGTCTCCATTTGGGGCACCACGCAGGTGGACGGCGTCCCGCCACACATCATACCCTGAGACAGCCCACTCGTGCAACTGGACCCACACATACACTCCTTGCCCTCTCTGGTGCGAGCTTGGGGCTGCCTGTGCAAGCGCTAGCCTCGCAGGTGAGCATGCATATTGGGGGGCGAGGGGAGGACATGAGGGCTGGGGCGAAGATGACTGTATCACTGTCAGTTAGTACAAGGGATGACCCAGATGTGGAAAGGAAGAGACGTGTCCCGTGTGTACTGCAACTAGTCGCCAATCCAACTACCCCCCATGTCCGGAATGTAAGCCCGCACCTAGGCCCGCCCATCCGCCACATCGAACATACCACCAGCACGACAACCTTCCCATTCGAAACACTGACTGGGGGTGGCGACCAGTGAACAATCATGTGTAGCCTACCCACGCGTACATGTGGGCCCTCCATGATCCATGTCACCTGCGGCAAAGACATGACATGCGCAATGAGGGAAGTGAGGAGAGCTGTCCGCCCCACGCGCAGAAGGTGCATCAGCTCCACAGACCCAGCAGCGAGTCCAGCAGGGGTCACATGTGCAGGGGCAGCTGTGCCTGGTGTGAAGGCACATGCATATAGACAGCACATCGACCAATGTGTAGTCTGCTCACATCCACAGTCCATCATCATGCGGACATAGGAATTGAACACAGGGCAACACATCTTAGTTGGTGCACCCACCGTGACCAACAATGCGCAATCATCGACGTACCCGCCCTGTGCATGGCCCCCCACCCAACGGAGGCACATCCAGTGCCACCATCCCACACACACAAGCCTTCCACGGAACATGCTGTGTCCAATGGTCAGTACAGAGTCAGCGCCCATCTGGTGGATCCTGAACAGGAGACACATGCACACACATGCCAGCTCCCACTATGTACGTCTGCCACCTGGCACGTGCAATGTAACCTCTCACCTGTGACGTGTGACTGCAAGCACACAGCCGTCTTGGCATGGGGCTGTCAATGTGGACACCAGTCAATGTTTCGGGAGCTGTGATCCGTACAGTGCTGTACATAGGGTGCAGTGCTGACACCTACTACTGTCTCATATCCCCTCGTGCCACAGGTCCCACTTGTATTGGCCGCTCAGCCCGTGCCCACATCGTCGTCGCCGTGTGCCATACTCATCCAGCCTCGGAAGCAGTTCCATGCTCAGCAGACACTCATGTTGCCGTGGCGTTGCCGCTTGACGAATATGCAGTCAGTCCCCATCAGCACGCCCGCAAGTCATTGGGGCCTAGATCCCCATGTGCATGCACATGGCAGTGGTATGTCTCACTTGCCATTGCCATTGTTGGGAGACCTGTGTAAGTGTATTGTGGCCGTGCCGTCCCAGCTTGACAGCTGGGCTGTGGCTCATGTGCTTGCTCAGTCATGTCAGTGATGTGTATGCGAAATTGCTATGTGCCGTGTTGCTTTGACATGTGTCCTCTGCCATTTAACCCAGGCGGAGACCGAACATTGACCGCCCATACCAATTGCTGGCGGACATGGACGATACAGAGGTAATCAGGAAGTTTCGGCTGGACAGGCCAACTCTGCATCGACTGTGTGCCATGTTAGAGCCCCATCTCCGTCCCCGCAGGGTGTATCCGACTGCTGTCACCCCCACGGCTAAGGTGATGGCCGCCATGCATTTCTTCGCCACTGGGTCATTCCAGCACACAGTGGGCAGTGGAGGAGGGATGTCCCAGCCCATGTTCAGCAAGGTGCTGAGGGATGTACTGGCAGCCATGATGCTGTACCGAAACAGGTACATCAGATTCCCCAGGGCTCGTGAATTGGCGGCAGTGAAGGGTGCATTCTATGCCCTTGGCAGAATCCCACACGTCGTGGGAGCCATTGACTGCACACATGTTGGCCTTGTTCCACCACAGGCCACTGAGCACCTGTACCGCAACAGGAAGCACACGCACTCCCTGAATGTGCAAGTGGTGTGCCTTGCGGACATGGTGATCACCCACGTGTGTGCCAAGTTTCCAGGCTCGGCACATGACGCACACATAATGCGCAACAGCATCTTGCCACGACTGATGGCCAATCTGCAACAGGATCGTGGCTGTATTGTCGGTGAGTATGTGGAGTGGTGTAGCGTGCTGGTTGTGCGATGCTGTCCCCTGTCCAGTTGGAATAGCAACGGTTCTCTGTGTCCCTCACACCCAGGTGACTCTGCGTATCCGAATGGGGCATGGCTGCTCAGTCCATTGAGGAATCCTCG
This sequence comes from Calotriton arnoldi, assembly GCA_963921515.1. NCBI lineage: Eukaryota > Metazoa > Chordata > Amphibia > Caudata > Salamandridae > Calotriton > Calotriton arnoldi. The sequence goes on along the minus strand of CAWUFW010017485.1, from coordinate 183,081 downwards.
CACCCCAGCAGACGATCGATACAATGAGGCACATGGGAGGACCAGACGTGTGGTCGAGCGTACCTTTGGCCTCCTCAAGTCCAGGTTCAGGTGCCTGGACCGCACCGGGGGTGCACTGGCGTACTCCCCACAGAAGGTGTGCCAGATAGTGGTGGCGTGCTGCATGCTGCACAATCTGGCCATTCGGAAGCAGATCCCCCTCATTGTGGATGACGGAGATCAACCAGGGCCCCAGCCCGCAGACCAGGACAGCTCGAGTGAGGTGGACAGCGGAGAGGAGGAAGCTGGGAATGTGCGCCAGCAGCTCATCGCCCGCTACTTCACTTGACGGTGAGTGTCCATGTACGACGGATGATGTGTCTGTATCTGTGCAGGTGTGTGTGTGCTGTGTCAGGGTGGCCGTATGTTCACTGCGTGCAGTGTGTCAACGCTCCATGGCCAGGGTAGTATGCCACTGTTGGTGACTGTGGCATTGTGCCCTATTGCTCTGTGCGATGTGTGTACATTGCTTGTAGTTGTTGACATGTACTGTGTGATGGGTGTGTGACACACTCATTGAATGTGCTCCTGTTCTGTCTCCCACCCCTAGGTCCCTACAGGCCCTCCGGATTCCATTGCCATGCCACGCATCAGGTGCCTTTCCGCCCAAGGTGGCCGTTGTATTCCGTACAAATAAAACACAGGGCACAAACAGCAGTTAGTGAAAAAGGTGCATTTATTACAAACTGTGACATGTGATTGTGTGTAAGGTGATGACAAAAGTGGTGCGTGCAGTGACAATGAGCTGTCGGTCATGGCTGCGTGATGATCAGGGTGTACCCACTGGTTCTATGTCCATAGTCCAACACACACATGCCATCCAGCTGGCTGTGTGGAGTGGGATCGTAGAGCAAGTCAATGCAGTGGCTGGTCAAGGAAGGCTGGCGGAAGGCTGGCTGGCTGCCTCACTTGCGACTGGAGCGTGCAAAGTCCTCCCGGGAGATCTGTTTCCTCTTCGGACGGCCCCTTCCACGTTTGGGAGGGGGTGTGTGGTGGCGACCTGCTGGTGGTGGGTGAGGTGTGCTCACTGGCTGTGGACGCAGGGGAAGTGGACACTGCTGCCCGACCCTGCGCCCTAGCAGGTGGTGGCGGAGGTGGTGTTGCTGGCCTTGCCTGTGACCCCACCGCCACCACCAGCTGGCCCATGAGGTCCACGAGTTGGTCCATACGGGACACGAATTGGCCCATATGGGCGTCCATGGACCTCAGCACCCCCAGCACCTCCCGCGTGTCAGTAGCAGACCTGGCCCATTGTCCTTGGGCCTCTTCATAGGCCCCAAGGACTCTGGCCATTTGAGGCAGGGCATGGCTCCCAGGGGAGGCTGGCGTTTCCCTGACCCTGCTCCTCCTACCAGTCCTGCTGCCACCGGCCTGCCCACTAGCCACATTGCACACCACGGTCCTCGCTGTGGCTCCCAGGGTGGATCCAGTCGGCCGGGCCACCACCTGCGCTGGGGCTGGTGCCAGCGAAGACGTGGTGGTGGTGGAGGCGGTGGTGGTCGGTGCGGCGATGGTGGCGGTTGCGGCAGTGGTAGTGGCCGCAATGACCGTGGGTGTGGCCGCAACGACAGTGGCAGCAGGGGACTGGGACTGTTCAGCATCCCTGGATGATGGGTTGGTGGGTAGGAGGGGTCCTGGGAGCGGCTGGGCCCTGCCACGCCAGATGGGCCAGCTTGGTGGTCCGTGTCCGAAGAGGAGGACAGATCCTCCAGATCCGTGTGTCCTCGTTGGGGGCTTGTGGGCTGGCTGTGCTGGCTGCTGTCTCCATCCCCAGCATCCGGCAGTTCGTCACCTGTGGAGAGAATGAGATTTGTTATTGTGTTGCACCTGGCGAAGTATGTATTAGTCGTCTGACATTGGCAGTTCGTGCAATCTCGTACATGGGTTTCCCGGAGGCGAGTGTGTGGCTGTGGCATCTGTAGTTGTGTGTGCTAGGCAATGGGACTGTGTGCTGTGCACATGTGGCATGGGACGGATTGGCCATGCCGATGGGTGTGTTGCTGTGCCCCTACTCATTGTGACTCTGGTGTATGCGGGCTCCTGGCCCATCCTGGGTCTGGTTTGTACTTTGCTTTTGGAGTTCATATGGAACGCTTAGGAACGCATATGGCAACATGGGGGCCATGCCCCAGATTCGCATTTGGGAGGGGATATGCTTTTGGGGTTCAAATGGAACGCTTTAGGAACGCATATGGCAACATGGGGGCCATGCCCCAGATTCGCATTTGGGAGGGGATATGCTTTTGGGGTTCAAATGGAACGCTTAGGAACGCATATGGCAACATGGGGGCCATGCCCCAGATTCGCATTTGGGAGGGGATATGCTTTTGGGGTTCAAATGGAACGCTTAGGAACGCATATGGCAACATGGGGGCCATGCCCCAGATTCGCATTTGGGAGGGGATATGCTTTTGGGGTTCAAATGGAACGCTTAGGAACGCATATGGCAACATGGGGGCCATGCCCCAGATTCGCATTTGGGAGGGGATATGCTTTTGGGGTTCAAATGGAACGCTTTAGGAACGCATATGGCAACATGGGGGCCATGCCCCAGATTCGCATTTGGGAGGGGATATGCTTTTGGGGTTCAAATGGAACGCTTAGGAACGCATATGGCAACATGGGGGCCATGCCCCAGATTCGCATTTGGGAGGGGATATGCTTTTGGGGTTCAAATGGAACGCTTAGGAACGCATATGGCAACATGGGGGCCATGCCCCAGATTCGCATTTGGGAGGGGATATGCTTTGGGGTTCAAATGGAACGCTTAGGAACGCATATGGCAACATGGGGGCCATGCCCCAGATTCGCATTTGGGAGGGGATATGCTTTTGGGGTTCAAATGGAACGCTTAGGAACGCATATGGCAACATGGGGGCCATGCCCCAGATTCACATTTGGGAGGGGATATGCTTTTGGGGTTCAAATGGAACGCTTAGGAACGCATATGGCAACATGGGGGCCATGCCCCAGATTCGCATTTGGGAGGGGATATGCTTTGGGGTTCAAATGGAACGCTTAGGAACGCATATGGCAACATGGGGGCCATGCCCCAGATTCGCATTTGGGAGGGAATATGCTTTTGGGGTACATGCTGTGAGCCATGGGTGCCGAACGTGACATGTGTTGTGGCAGCATGACAGTGCATGGTCTGAGGTGTGTGCATGCCTGACATGCCCTGCATATTTGCTGTCTGTTGTGATTACTGGACATGGCATTGGACGCATCGTTATGAGTGAGTGATAGTTGTGTGCCAGCCAACGTATTGCAGTTGTCCCATCTCCTTGGTGTGCGTGCTGCCCTGTGCCATGTGCATCACTGCAGTGCTCGGGGGGTGTGGCCCATGTTGTGTGTTGTTGCTCACAGTGTGTCGTGCGCTTAATTGACTTCTGGCACATGGTTGGTCATGGGCATGTGTCTTAGCGTGACTGCTGTATGTGTGGCAGCTGTGCGGATGACATGCCTTTCATGAGACTGGGGCTGACGGATGGGATGGATGGTATGTTGTATGTGCATGGTGTGTCTGTGAGTTTGATGGGTTCAGTGGTGTTCGTGTGCATTTATGTTGTTCCGCTCTGTTGCGTCTAGTGTTGTTTGTCTTACATAGGCGTAGTTGTGGGGTGTGGGGTTGACAGGCAGTGGGGGCTACATGGACAGGACTTCAATGGTGTTTCGGTTGTGTGTGATGAGTTGCACAGTGGCTGCCGTGTGGGACTATATTCAGTGTGGCTTGTGCATGCAGACGTGGCTCCTTGGGTGTTGCTATGTCTGTGATGGGTCATGTGGGGTGTGAGTCTGTTGTTCATGTCCGTGTGCACATTGTTCACTTGTTCGTGACGGTGGGCGGTGCTGCGTGTTCGTCTGCTACGTGACATGTCCCATGTGTTGGTGGTGTTATGGTCCTCATGCCTCCAGTAATCCAGCCCTGTCCAGTTTCCCACCTGCAAGTTGTTCGTGCGTGCACTGTACTGGATGCCACATGGCTCTAAGCGGGGGTGCTCCATGTTGCAGGTCTGTGGGGGTGGGGGGTGTTGTGGGTCGTGGGGGTGGCTGTACACCCACTGACACCGATTGCTGTGGACCGTGATGTCTGCCTTTCGGCTGTCGTTGTGGCACTGCGGTGGCTGACACGTGGCTGTGGGGTGTGGGGGATGCTCCTCCTTGCTGTGCTGTGGGACTGGGGCCTGGTGTGTGTTGTACTTGGCTGTCCACCGTCCCACCCACTGCACTTTGTGTTCCTGCCACTTACCTGTTACTTGTCGGTTAGTGCAGCTGTGGCGGACACATGGGTGTGGTGGGTGCTCGTTGTGGCGCTTCTGGCATATTTGGGGACCTGTTGGTGGTTACGTGGCTGGCTTAGTGTACACATGTCCCCACGCATCTTACAGTTGTTCGGTTTGGGCTGTGTGTGGTAGTGTCTGTTGCATGTGTGTGTGATGTGTTGTGTATTGTGTGCTGGACATGGGGGTGTTTGTCCCTGGGAGCTGTGGCATGGTAGTTGCGCATGTGAGTACATAGCGGTGTGCTGGTATACATTAGTTTGTACTTACCAGCCTCCACTCCTCTGCTAATCCGGCGAGGATCTCCGGATGGATTACGACTCGCACCTTCTCCTCCCACGCTTTGAAGGTCTTAAAGAGCGCGGGATTCCCTCCGCCAGTGACGGCAGCCAGCTCTCTGTTTTTGCCCTCCTTCTTCTTGACCAGGCTCTTTACGTCATTCCAACGTTTGTTAATCTCGACTCTGTTTCTGGGCAGGGTCCCGACTGCATTGACCTGGTCTACGATCCGGTTCCACATTCTGTTTCTGGTGGCTAGTGGTGTGTGCTGGACCATGTTCCCATAGATTTGTGGGTACACCTTGATGATCTCGTCGACCATGACCGTCAGCTCCATGGGCGTGAACTTGGGCATCCTTTGTGGTGCCATGGTGTTTGTGGTGCTGGTGCGGTGTGTGTTGTGTAATGTGCAGGGGTTTGTGGTGCCGGGTGTGGTGGTGGTGGTGGTGGTGGTGGTGGTGGTGGTGTTTGTGGTGGTGGTGGTGGTGGTGGTGGTGGTAGTGATGTGTGCGTTTCTGTGGTGTGCTGCTGTCCTTGCTGTGTCACTGTGTCCTCTCCTCTCCTCTCTGGTTTGCAATGTAGCAAGGGGTTGTAGTCTGTGGGAGTGCTGCTTTTGTACTCACCTATGTGGGTGTGTCCTCATGGTCTGTTGTTTTCAGGTGTGTTGTGTCTGGGGTTCTGGCCTTTGTATTTTTTGTTTGTCCGGGGGTGTTTTCGGGATGTGTACTGTGCTTGTGTATTTGTGCGTGCCTTGCTGTGTGGACTTGTTGGCCATGTTGTGTGCTATTGGTTTTGTGTGCGGATGGTTTCTGTGCAGGTACGTTGGCGCCATGGCTTCTGCCGTGTCGATTCTCATCGGCGTTGTTTGCGCTGGCGGGCGGTATATTTGTGGTTTTTCCGCGCTCATGGCGGTGCGATCGTAATTTCACGTGCGGTGTGTCGGCCGTGTGGGCGGGCGGTTTTGTGTTGTCGTGCGTGTTTCCGTCCGTGGCGGGCGGTTTGACTCAGACTCGGACGATGGCGGGCGGTATTTTGTGTGATTTTTCCGCCGATGGCGGTTTTCGGTTTGTGTAATCATAATGGCGTGGTCGGTGTTCAGACGGTGTGTGCGGGCGAATTTTTGCCGCTTCCATGCCTGGCGGATTTATTTACGCCGGGTATCGTAATGGGCCCCATAGATCCTTGTCAAGGGTTACTGTGTCAGGACCTTGTGTGTACTTACATTTGGCACGATTGCTCATTAGAAGCGCCATTTTGCCCTATTTAGAATTTTGAATGCGGGCCCCCCCACTATGGACCAATAACACTTTAATAGCCAATTGCTCTTTGTTTGTTGATTCAAATTTGGATATATTGTATCCTATATGTCCTGGTGATTTTATCTGGCCACTTGGGAGTATGTTTTCACTTTCATCTATTTCTGTCACGTAGGTCACACCACTTTATAATTAATTTGTATGTCTCTATGACTGAGTTAAAGTCTTTATAATTTTTTTACTTTATTTTAGAATTGTTTGTATAGAACGATGATTCTTTATGTCTATGATGCACCCTTGGTTGCCGTGACAATCACGGAGAGTGAGGAAGCATAAAATGACTCTCTTGAATGGCGCCTGATGTTGTGAGCAAGGCGGTACGTCCGGCGAAACGTGCCAGGGCTTCTTTGTGCAATAAATAATTTAGGTGTTTCACTATCCACGGTGTTGGTGCCTGCTTCTTCGTCTTGGAGCGGGATTGGTAAAGACCTTGTGGTCAAAACGCATTGCCGTTGATACCAATACAGTAATTGTGAGACCATGATCCTGGAGTGCGAGTCTTTCTTTGTTATTGAGGATATACAAAGTTTTCTTCAAATACCTTTAACGGACTATGACACCCATCCTACGCACCAGCCCCAACTGGCGGAAGCGATCAGTGAGTCGGATTTCTTCCTTATATATATATATATATATATTTTCCACCAAAACGCCCTTGAGCTCCCAGGACGCACACAACAGCTTGCCTGCCTTTAGGCTTCAATTATCAGCTTGCCTTTACCATCCGGTATAATGATTGCGGCCTGACGTTGTCAGGCCAGAACGCCACTTCCTCAGAGGCCCATTATCATTTGCGCAGAGAATTTGGCTTCTTTATATACATGCCTTCAATTGGTTCTACGGCCCCCAGTGGGCCTTGCTAGTTAATTACAAGTTCATGCGGCATGTTGGGACATGTAGTTTAGTCCTTTCAGCAATTTTTTATTTCCTTAGTAGGTTTCCTGCGCAAAATAAGTAAGACATCAATTAATTCCTTAGTAGGATCCAGCATCGTAAAAGCAAGACAATTTTCATTTGGGCTCACTGTGCTGTATATTCAGATTGGAATTCGTTTCCCTCCACAGCCTCTTAAAATTAAAGATGGTGCTGTCCTGCACGGTACAGGCCCCCGTGACAATTATTTTCCACCAAAACGCCCTTGAGCTCCCAGGATGCACACAACAGCTTGCCTGCCTTTAGGCTTCAATTATCAGCTTGCCTTTACCATCCGGGTATAATGATTGCGTCCTGACGCGTTTCGTAGCCAGAACGCCACTTCCTCAGAGGCCCATTATCATTTACAGAGAATTTGGCTTCTTATATACATGCCTTCAATTGATTCACGGCCCCCAGTGGGCCTTGCTAGTTAATTACAAGTTCATGCGGCATGTTGGGACATGTAGTTTAGTCCTTTCAGCAATTTTTTATTTCCTTAGTAGGTTTCCCTGCGCAAAATAAGTAAGACATCAATTAATTCCTTAGTAGGATCCAGCATCGTAAAAGCAAGACAATTTTCATTTGGGCTCACTGTGCTGTACATTCAGATTGGAATTCGTTTCCCTCCACAGCCTCTTAAAATTAAAAGATGGTGCCGTCCTGCACGGTACAGGCCACCGTGACAATTATTTTCCACCAAAACGCCCTTGAGCTCCCAGGACGCACACAACAGCTTGCCTGCCTTTAGGCTTCAATTATCAGCTTGCCTTTACCATCCGGTATAATGATTGCGGCCTGACGCGTTCGTGGCCAGAACGCCACTTCCTCAGAGGCCCATTATCATTTGCGTAGAGAATTTGGCTTCTTTATATCATGCCTTCAATTGGTTCACGGTCCCCAGTGGGCCTTGCTAGTTAATTACAAGTTCATGCGGCATGTTGGGACATGTAGTTTAGTCCTTTCAGCAATTTTTTATTTCCTTAGTAGGTTTCCCTGCGCAAAATAAGTAAGACATCAATTAATTCCTTAGTAGGATCCAGCATCGTAAAAGCAAGACAATTTTCATTTGGGCTCACTGTGCTGTATATTCAGATTGGAATTCGTTTCCCTCCACAGCCTCTTAAAATTAAAAGATGGTGCTGTCCTGCACGGTACAGGCCCCCGTGACAATTATTTTCCACCAAAACGCCCTTGAGCTCCCAGGATGCACACAACAGCTTGCCTGCCTTTAGGCTTCAATTATCAGCTTGCCTTTACCATCCGGTATAATGATTGCGGCCTGACGCGTTTGTAGCCAGAACGCCACTTCCTCAGAGGCCCATTATCATTTGCGCAGAGAATTTGGCTTCTTTATATACATGCCTTCAATTGGTTCACGGCCCCCAGTGGGCCTTGCTAGTTAATTACAAGTTCATGCGGCATGTTGGGATCCTACTAAGGAATTAATTGATGTCTTACTTATTTTGCGCAGGGAAACCTACTAAGGAAATAAAAATTGCTGAAAGGACTAAACTACATGTCCCAACATGCCGCATGAACTTAATTAACTAGCAAGGCCCACTGGGGGCCGTGAACCAATTGAAGGCATGTATATAAAGAAGCCAAATTCTCTGCGCAAATGATAATGGGCCTCTGAGGAAGTGGCGTTCTGGCTACCTAAACGCGTCAGGCCGCAATCATTATACCGGATGGTAAAGGCAAGCTGATAATTGAAGCCTAAAGGCAGGCAAGCTGTTGTGTGCGTCCTGGGAGCTCAAGGGCGTTTTGGTGGAAAATAATTGTCACGGGGGCCTGTACCGTGCAGGACGGCACCATCTTTTAATTTTAAGAGGCTGTGGAGGGAAACGAATTCCAATCTGAATATACAGCACAGTGAGCCCAAATGAAAATTGTCTTGCTTTTACGATGCTGGATCCTACTAAGGAATTAATTGATGTCTTACTTATTTTGCGCAGGGAAACCTACTAAGGAAATAAAAATTGCTGAAAGGACTAAACTACATGTCCCAACATGCCGCATGAACTTGTAATTAACTAGCAAGGCCCACTGGGGGCCGTGAACCAATTGAAGGCATGTATATAAAGAAGCCAAATTCTCTGCGCAAATGATAATGGGCCTCTGAGGAAGTGGCGGTCTGGCCACTGAAACGCGTCAGGCCGCAATCATTATACCGGATGGTAAAGGCAAGCTGATAATTGAAGCCTAAAGGCAGGCAAGCTGTTGTGTGCGTCCTGGGAGCTCAAGGGCGTTTTGGTGGAAAATAATTGTCACGGGGGCCTGTACCGTGCAGGACGGCACCATCTTTTAATTTTAAGAGGTTGTGGAGGGAAACGAATTCCAATCTGAATATACAGCACAGTGAGCCCAAATGAAAATTGTCTTGCTTTACGATGCTGGATCCTACTAGGAATTAATTGATGTCTTACTTATTTTGCGCAGGAAACCTACTAAGGAAATAAAAATTGCTGAAAGGACTAAACTACATGTCCCAACATGCCGCATGAACTTGTAATTAACTAGCAAGGCCCACTGGGGGCCGTGGAACCAATTGAAGGCATGTATATAAAGAAGCCAAATTCTCTGTGCAAATGATAATGGGCCTCTGAGGAAGTGGCGTTCTGGCTACGTAAACGCGTCAGGCCGCAATCATTATACCGGATGGTAAAGGCAAGCTGATAATTGAAGCCTAAAGGCAGGCAAGCTGTTGTGTGCGTCCTGGGAGCTCAAGGGCGTTTTGGTGGAAAATATATATATATATATATATAAATGTGAGGTGCGATTTTCTTTTCTTCATCTCCAAAAACCACTGGGGAGAGCTTCAATATTTTGGGGCAGGTTTGTAGGGCCAGACAAACTATTCTAATTTCAGGTCGTACAAACTGTGGGGAAAATGCACCTAAATCAGTAAGATCAGCTTTATTGTTCTAACGCCAGTCCCCCAAACATTGGTGAAAGTGCATATATTTGGCTGGGAGTAGGATTTATTAATCTAACACTAGCTGTACAAATATTAGGGAAAATGCATTTATATGGCGGTAAGGGGCAGATTTGCTACTCTTAGTCCAGTCTCAGGAACATTGGGGAAAGTGCATATAATGGCAGGGGCAGATTTGCTATTCTAACTTTTTCCTAGACATGTAAGCTGCGCATAAACAACTACAGGGTCCAGTGTTATACTGCGGTAGATCACACAAACACAATCAAATGAGGATCAAATGGTCACCAGTATTTCAATACACACTGGACCCATAGATAGCAAACGCAGCTCCAAACCTAGCGCAGAATGTCACCTACAAAGTAAACACTGAAAACACACCCTACACTGATGCCTGGATTCTTGTGGATAGGGCAATACTGTGTGCCCTAAAAAACAAACCAACAAGACACTCCCTGCATCCTCCTAAAAAACAATGGTGTACATCATCCCTTAAACAAATAAAAAAAGTCAGAGCAGTAAGGCAAGCCAGTAAAACAGACACACAAGACCATACACATCACACAAAACTAATGAGAAAGGACTATAAAAAAAACAGTATGGACAGCAAAAAAAGAATAAAGAGAAAAACAATGAAATATCTTCATTTTCATTAAGTAACTCAATCAAGGTCATCAAAGAAATGTTAGAACCTTGTTAACACCAATGTGAGGACATGGATGTGATATGTGAGCAGCTTATACACAGAAACATAACATAATTCAAGAAAACCATTTGAAACCAACACCGTCCCAGAGTCTGATAAAGACCTAGGGGGAGATTCTCAAACATTTTGCACAGGGTTAGCGTGACAAAAGTGACCCTAACCAGCACAATATGTTTTTTTCCTGATTCACTTTCCAGTGCAAAACTGGTTTTGCACTTGAAACTACCCAAAAGTAATGCAAAGCAGCGCGAACCTCTGCTTTGCATTACTCTACGTTTAGGGGCACTACAGGCATGCACCCTAGTACTATGGCGCTATGGTGTGTGCCTGGAGCACAGCAGCTGAAATCAGGGCCGACACAAGGCAGAGGGGGGGGAGAAAGCCATATCTCTGTGAATATGGCGCTCTCCTGCTCTCTCCCTGTCACGCAGCGCAAAGCAGCATTTATGGCTGCTGTGTTGCGTTCCGTGATACCTTTGAAAATCTGGGCCCTAGAGTCTTCTAATAACTTGGTTAATGTAAACATCTCATACCTATGGAAAGGTAGGAAAATAATTGACATCATCAAGGCAAGCAGACACAATAATGACAATGGCCTGTCAATAGCAATCTTTAAACACAACCCCACTTATTGGGCAGAAACATCAAATAATCTATTTAAATCTATTTAGGAACTGCTACATAGAAGGCTCCATCCCTGCATCATGTAAAGGATCAATTTTACATCCAATACATAAACACGGATTGGCAAAGTCAATAAGTTCAGGCGTTTGGTGCCAGCATTCTGGCAACTCTTGTTTTGTTATGATTTTTGTAAAAACTTTATTGTTCAAGCTGCTGAGCGCTCATCAATCTACAAAAAAAAAAACTGACTAAAAGCAAAAATGTTTTTGGTATCAAAAGCAGACATTACAATTTTTACTCCCGGCACTGAAGGGAGCTACTTTGTGTGTGGATGTGCTCCTTGTGAAATAGCAAAATGTCATAAATCATAGTGAAGTTGGCCAGTGGTTGAAATGGGCTGACACATTACATGCTGGAGCGGGTGGAAGAAAAATGTGAATGACGCAACAACAGACTATAAGTAAGTATTTTTAGTGAAATCAAAAGTCTGGCATTGGCTGCTAGCCTCTTGCCTTTGAGAAAGAGGGCAAGAAAGTAAGAAACATATTGAGAAAGAAAGAAAAAAGAAAGAGAGAGAAGGAAAAGAGAGAAAGTGAAAGTAAGAGAAAGCAAGATAAATAAAGTAAGAAAGGACAAAAGAAGTAGGAAGAAAGGAAAAAGAAGAAAAAGGAAGAAAAGATGGAAAAAAGAAAGAAGGAAAGAAAAAAAATACAAAGAAGGAAAAATAAGGAAAGAAAAAAGAAAAGAAGGAAAAAAGAAGGAAGGAAAGAAAGAAAGGAAGGAAGAAAGAAAGAAAAAAGAAAGAAAGAAAGTAAATAGAAGGAAAATCCAAGGAAGGAGGAAAAAAGAAGGAAAGTAAAAAGGATGAAGAAACAAAGAAGGAACGAAAGAATTAAAAAGGGAAAGACTGAAGGAAAGCTAGAATCAAAGAAAGAAAGACAGAAGGAATGGAATGGAAGAAGGAAAAAAGAAGGAAAGGAAGAAAGAATGAAGGAAAGAAAGAAAAAAGAGGATAAGAAGGAAAGAAGGAAAAAGAAGGAAGGAAAGAGGAAAAAAGGAAGAAAGAAGGAAAAAGGACAGAAGAAGGAAAGAAAGAAAGAAAGAAGGAAGGCATGATAGAAGGGAAGAAGGAAGGCAGGAAAGAGAGAAGGAAGACAGGAAAGAAGGAAGGCATGAAAGAAAGAAGGGAGGAAAGAAGGAGGATGAGAAATAAGGAAAGAAGGAAAACAGGAAAGAATTTAAGAGAGAAGGTAAGAGGAAGAAGACAGGCACAAAAGAAAGAAGGAAAGAAAGAAAGAAGTTCAGTGTTGCAAAGATAGAGCACACTGATTAGCTTATATTCAGAGTTCATGTAAGCTGATGTGAAATAGCAGCAGTCAGATAAACAAGGCCACTCTAAACGAATTTACAACAGCATTAGCAGCAGATGGCATCTGATAAAGCTGGAATGTGCCCTTTGGTCACATCAAAAGCATCCTGCTATCACATTAAGTTTGCAACACAAAGACAGGACTAAAATAATTATAAACTAAACAAGCATTTGCAATGCAATAGGTCTTGCATTTGTTAAAGTTAGAGTTGTTGGCGTTGAAAATGACAATGCTTTTACTTGTGTTTTTTAATTGCAGTGGAGTAATTATATTTGCATAGCACTATTGCCATTGGTATAAAATAGTAAAAGTAAAAACATTGTCATTTTCACGGCCAACAGCTCTAACTTTAACAAATGTGAGACCTATTGCATTGCAAATGCTTGTTAGTGAAGGTAGCGAACAGGACCAGCAAAGCAAGTAGACTCAAATATAACGACAGGAAAAGGAAATTAGCAGGTTCTGGAACCCTTAATGCCACCCTAGTACAATATTTACTGCTTTGTTTGGTGAAGACAGCAGGACCAGTATAGCGAGCAGACACAAATATAAAGTGCAGAGGGCAGGCTGAGAGGCTGATCCGAATGAGTTGCGATACCCTTACTGTCATCCTAGTGCCATTGTTTAATGCTTTGTTTAAGGAGAATGAAGAGTAGATCTAGCAGAGTGAGGACACTCACATAGCAAGCATTGATAAAGAAAATAGGCCTGAATTAGGCAAACTCACTGTGTTTTTGTTTTCTGATATTTGTGCAAACATGAAGTATGCAAAAAAAAAAAAGAAAAATAATATGGAAAAATATTATAATAAAAGTGTGGCCAAGCAATCCAGACACACCAGTCCACGCATTGAAGTGCACTCCTTTTTCGGGTGGCTGTTCCCATGTAATTAGAGTAAGTGCTGTCACTCAGTTTGCAAGAGCCAATGGATGAATGGGCTGACCGATTCCCCAATGGTGAATGCTGTGATTTAAAGAAGCAAAATGTGAATAACACTTGGACATACCAGAGCATGAAGTTGGCCGACTAAGAGACCCTGTCTGTATGTGTTGTATTTTGAGTTTGGGGAGACAGCTAAAGTTGTCTAAAGGCCAGGTGTAAAAAGCTGAGTGATGATATGGTATGGAGCCAGTACTGAAAACCGCTATAGCCTTCCTCTTCCCACTTCTCTTTTTCTTCTGCTATTCAGTGTATAATTCACGAATCAAAGTATGTTTGAATTAACGCTGCAGAAACTGTCCATTACATAGAAAGATGGTGATCTGCCAAATGTGTTTAGAGGCCCCTTTTATTCTGCATGATTCTGTTCTTTGAGGGGACACATTCTGTTGAAAGAAAGCTCCAAATGCACTGAAACCTTAGGTGATATTTAGTTGTCTTTTGTTTCAGCAACTGCGCCTACTCTCTTCGGGCACCTGCGAGAGTCTAATATGAGGTTCATTGATTTTGATACGATGCATTTACATTTCGCTGGATTCTCGGTGAACGGTGGTAGTTTAGGATGGGAGCACTGGTGAAACTTTTCCGGCATGATGGGAGGCCCCAGGCATCTGAACCACAGGCCAAGGTCTTCATTCACAACTGCGTTTGTAAGCAAATCTTAACTGACTTAATGAGGGTAATGAGACAGAATATTGATGCAAAACATTCGAACAACATTAATATTGAGTGAGAAATATCGTGGAATGGAAATATCGAGTGCAAGAATATCGTTGAAAAGAATATTGATTTGAAGGTAAGTAATATCGATTTAAAAAATATAGAAGTCATTAATATCGTTTGCAAAAGTACAGGGCCTCATTACGATGTCAGTTGGAAAGCCTCCGACCGACAGTCGGATTCCCCTAGACTATGGGGTTGATTCCGATCTCGGTCGGTAGGGCTCCGAATCGGATTCGGTTTTACCGGATCCGAGTCGGAGGCTTTGTTTCCGACCGATTCGTACAGTCGTCCGAGCGAGCAAGTACGATGCGAGTGAACGCGAAATCACCGACCGACTCGTTTCCGTGTCCGACCCGCTCCGTCCGACTCGTCTCGCACTCGATTCGTGGCGCGCAATGGAGACGTTTACGACCGAGCCAGTACGATGGACGCGTCGGACAGCCGGATCGAGTCAGAGCGTCCGGCTCGAAAAGCTCCCGGAGCCGGACTTGGGGGTCCATGCCGGACCCCCTTCAGCCGTAGCCGTGACGAGTCGAACACAGGGGGACCCAAGGGTCCCCTAAACATGCATGTACGGTGCGAGTTGCACCAATGCGTACACACTGTAGGGGCGCACTTGTTTGCGGCGTACCCATTGAGTCACTGGGAGCCCATGTACACGTCGTACGACCGGCTCCCATTGACTTCAATGGGAGTCCGACCGACTCGAGTCCGGCAGCATGCGGCCGCATCGTACTCGCTCGGTCGGACTGCAGGAGTCCGGCTCGGTCGGAAATCTCTCCGGATCCGGCTCGGTCGGAGAGTTTTCCGACCCAGATCGGAATCGGCCCCCGAGTCGGAACCCATCCTCTCGAGTTGGTCGGAATCCGATCCGTCCGACCGATTACGATGCTCGCGGTCGTAAGGGGAACTGTTCGGAGAATCCGAGATGGTCGGAGGCGATCCGTACAGCTCTATGGATAGAGTTTCCGACCGACCAATTACGATGTTGGATTCTGACAGCCTTTCCGACTCGGTCTGTCTGACATGAAAAGGCTGTTGGAAACTGACTTTGGGGGCCCCTAGCAGGCTGCCCTTCATCCTGAGTCCTATGGTTTGGGGTTGAGGGGTAAAACAATGCAGTGTTGCAGGAACCATGGGGTGCCCGCGACAGGGTGCAAAGTTATCAGCAGTCAATGGGAGTCCTTATGAACGGTGTTCGGAAGCATCGTAGGGTCGAACCGCTGACCACAAGTCGGTCGGATCCCGAATCCGAGACGGTGTCGAGTGGAACGTTTCTGCTCAACATCGTAATGAGGCCCATAGTCGTTTAAAATATCGATTTTTAATTAGTGTTATGTAGTTTAGTATATATTTTAAATGTATATGATGTAATCCTTTTGTATAAGTATTGTTTATGTTTTTTAATATATATGTTAAATTTCTTGCAGTTATTACATTTAATTTAATTAAATTTTGCATCTTTTAGTTCCGTAGCCGGTTGTGGATTTATAGGGGAATAGGGTGGGAAGTAATTTAATTATAATAAATTAATGATTATTTTTTATTTAATTATATTTATTTAATTAATATTTAATAGTGTTAACTGTGCTTTTAATTTTTGGGGACATTTTATGTGTGGGTTGTGGGGTTTATAGGGCTAAAAGGTGGGAAGTAATTTATTTTGAATTAATGAATAATTAGCTGTTAATTAATGTTAATTAATTAATTGATAATTAAGTTTGGCATTTGTGTTGGTTTTTTTTAGGTGCAGGTTGCGGGGTAAATAGGGGTAAAGGGTGAGAAGTAATTTATTTTTAATTAATTATTAATTAGTTGTTAATTAATGTTAATTAATTGATAATTAAGTATGGTAATTGTGTAGTTTTTTTAGGTGCAGGTTGTGGGGTAAATGGGGTAAAGGGTGGGAAGTAATTTATTTTTAATTAACTAATAATTAGTTGATAATTAATATTAATTAATTAATTGATAATCAACAATGTTAATTGTTTAATTACATTTTTTGGGTGTGGGTTTTGGGTTTATAGGGGTAAAGGGTGGGGAGTAAATTAATTTTACTTAATGTATAATTAGTTGTTAAATACTATTAGTTATTCAACTGAAAATTCATTTTAATCTATCAACTAGCCCTGCGAATGATTCCAATACACCCTCCTCAAATAAATCACCTAGCTGTCTAATCCCCTTAAGTCGCCAACCTAGCATCTTATAATCCCAGAATATAGCAGGGAACTTAAGAGTAGAATTAAGTGGTGTATAATAGTGAAGCTGTGGAATGGCTACCTTTTTTCGTACTCATTTTCCATATCTTATATGCTGCAATCATAACCTTGAACCGTGTTTTTTGTAATAGCTTGGCTCACAAAATTTTACTAATACATTTCTAGCCTCCTCCCCTAACAACAACTGATATATGGACGGAGCTTCTGCGGTCGGTACATCCTCCCCTGTCAGTAATATCCGCATATTTTGCAATAGACAAACATAGTAATAAAAAAAGAAATTAGGGACCGACCACCCCCCCTTTTCTTGTAGTAACATCATAAATTTAAATGCTCTCCTCGTTTTTCGTTGTCCCCATAGAAATCTATCACATATAGATTGCACCCTCTGTAGATGTTTTTTCGTTAGTTCTAGCGGTACCGCCCTAAAATAATAAAGTACTTTGGGGAGAACAATCATCTTAAGCACATTACGCCTCCCCACCAAAGTGAGATAGAGACATTCCAACCGGTCCAGCTGCTGCTTAACCCCGAAAACTATGTTGCCCCAGTTTACCTCTATCAGATCTTGCAACGACATTCTAATTTTAATACCTAAGTATCTAACTTCATCAACTACACGTACCTCTCCCGGGCATGCCATATTAGTACAGACTATCTGAGTTTTAGCCGAATTTAGTTTATACCCAGAAACCACTCCAAATTCTTCCGCCAGCCTTTCAATCTCCTTTATTGCTTGTGCTGGGTCGTCCGAAGCTACTGCTATGTCGTCAGCATAGGCTAGGACACGCACCTGGAATTGGCCACAGTTCATGGATCTGATACCCTGACTTCGTTCTAACATAATCAAGAATGGATTTATATAGATGGCAAACAACAGCGGGGAGCAGGGACATCCCTGCCTTGTCCCCCTACTAATATAAACTTGTTGTGATTCCCTACCCATCACACAAATCCGCGCTCGTGGTGACTGATACATACTTTGAATCGCTCTAATGTAACCCTGACCAAACCCTATCCTCCGCATAATACCCCATAAAAATGCACAGGAAACGCGATCGAAAGCTTTCTTAGCATCGAGAAATATCAAACCAAATCTTCTATTATATGCATTAGCATAGTCTATTAAAGTAATCACTCTTTGAATATGGTTAATCGTGCTTCTACCTGGTATAAATCCATGCTGGGATATGGAGACCAAAGGTGTAATCACTCACGCCAGCCTATTAACTAATATCTTAGCATAAACTTTTCCATCAGCATTTAACAAAGATATTGGTCTATATGACCCAGGTATATTCGGAGGTTTATCTTTTTTTTTAAACACAACTATATTAGCCTCATCCCATGATAGGGGTGGGTTCCCAACCTGAGCTTCTTGAAAAGCTTTCAGCATGTCAGACTGCAGCAGCATGAATTTTTCAAATATCTTCAAATCCGTGATTTTTTAATTAAACATCATCTGCACGAGGGTATTTTTGTGTCACCGATAGTGGAGGCGATTAGAAAGAGGGCAAGGATAGGGGCACTTTATACTATGTTAATCGAGGTGCAACTAGACGATTTGGCTGCTCAAGATGCTAAATGGTCTGAACGATTAGGGCAGATTGGTGAGTTTATTCAGAGATCGATTGAAATTGCAGGGAAGGTACTTGTGTCAGCAAATTTGAAAGCACAACACTTCAAGACGATATTTGATTTATATCATACACCAGAGAAGATGATGAAATGGGGTGGAAATAATGATGGGAAGTGTTTCAGATGTAATATGGATAGAGCTGACATTGTACATGTGTTTTATGACTGTACTGCACTTTTACAACTCAAACAACAATTAGATCTTTTTCTGTCAGAAGTCACAGGGACCATAATTCATATAACAAAAGAAATGATGTTATTGGGGATTTGGGGTAATGTTTTTAATGATCAACCAGAATACAAATTTAGATATATGATATTTATTTCCTCCGCGGTGGCTCGGTTATGCATAGCCTCATGTTGGCTTCAGAAAGAGGCGCCCTCGTTCAAGATGTGGAGGGCCAAATTTTATAATATCTTTAATCTTGAATACAGCCTTTATCGCTTGAAATCACCTAAACGACAAAAGCGGGGTATACAGATATGGGATACAATGATACAACATATGAGTTAATTGTCTGATCTTGGCTGTAATTAGTTAGTGAGGATGATGGATTAATCCTTCTTTTTCTTTTTGCACTAGGTGGATTTTTCTTCATGTGTTTTTGAAGGATTAATTATGTATGGATCAAAGTATAATTATATGTGTTCAATGGATTCAATAATAATTAAAAAAAAAAGAAAATTCATTTTAATTGTGTAATTAATGTTTCTAAAGTTCAATTTTAGGTGCAGGTTGTGGGGATTATAGAGGTAAAGGGTGGGAAGTTAATTAATTTCAATGAATTATATTTTGTTTTTTAATTAATAATATTTGTTTAATTGATAATTAATTATGTTAATTGTGCAAATATACTTTTGTTTTACATTTTAGATGTGGGTTGTGGGTTTGGTAGGGGAATGGGGTGGGAAGTAAATCAATTTTAAGCAACTAATATTTTTTTATAAATTATTAGTAATTATTAATTTAATAATTAATTGTGTTGTGTGTTTTGTGGGGGTATATTGTGAGAAGTGCATTCATTATAATTAATTAATAATTAATATTGAATTAATGAAACTTAATTTGTTGATGAATATTTATATTAATAGTGTAAATAATTATTTAGGTGCAGGTTGTGAGCTTTGTGGTGTTATAGGGTGGGAAGTAACTAAACTAAATTTCTGTAATAATTAATGTTCATGTTAATATATAATTTCTAAATAAAAATATTTATTTGTACGATAATCTTTTTTGTATTGTATTCATATAATATTTGTAGGTATTTGTGATATGTATGTAACATTATGATATGTTTTTTTAAATTTCAATATTAAATATATATATATATATATTTTTTTAACTTATCTATATATTTTTTTATTTACTTTGTATTTATTTTATTTTGTTGAAGATATTTTGTTTGTTTTTAATGTTGAACTGACTGGAGTGGGAATAGTACAGTTTACCCCTCCGCAATCCAACACTTTCCCTACTGTTGAATTTATTGGAGTGGAAATAGTAAATGTTACCCCTCTGCTATCCAACCCATCTCCTACAGTTGCAGTTATTGGAGTGGGAATAGTAAATTGTATCCCTCCGCAATCCAACACTTTCCCTACTGTAGTACTGACTGGAGTGGTAATAGTAAATGTTATCCCTCCGCTATCCAACACTTCCCCTACTGTTGCATTTAGTGGATTTGGAATAGTAATTTTTACCCCTCCGAATCCAACACTTTCCCTACTGTTGTACTGATTGGAGTGGGAAAATTAAAATGTACCCCTCCACAATCCAACACTTTCCCTACTGTTGTACTGACTGGAGTGGGAATACTAAATGTTACCACTCCGCTATCCAACACTTTCCCTATTGTTGCATTTATTGGAGTGGGAAGAGTAAATTTTACCCCTTCGCTATCAACACTTTCCCCACTGTTGCAGTTATTGGAGTGGGCATAGTAATTTTACCCCTCCACAATCCAACACTTTCCCTACTGTTGAACTGACTGGAGTGGGAATAGTAAATTGTACTCCTCCGCAATCCAGCACTTTCCCTACTGTTGTACTGACTGGAGTAGGAATAGTAGTTTTTACCCCTCTGCAATCCATCACTTTCCCTACTGTTGTACTGACTGGAGTGGGAATAGTAAATTTAACCCCTGTTAATCCAACGCTTTCCCTACTGTTGCACTGACTGAAGTGGGAATAGTAAATATTACCCCTCCGCAATCCAACACTTTCCCTACTGTTGTACTGACTGGAGTGGGAATAGTAAATTTTACCCCTGTTAATCCAACGCTTTATCTACTGTTGCACTGACTGAAGTGGGAATGGTAAATATTACCCCTCAGCAATCCAACACGTTCCCTACTGTTGTACTGACTGGAGTGGGAATAGTAAATGTTACCCCTCCGCAATCCAACGCTTTCCCTACTGTTGCACTGACTGAAGTGGGAATAGTAAATATTACCCCTCCGCAATCCAGCGTTTTCCCTACTGTTGCACTGACTGGAGTGGGAATAGTACATTTTACCCCGCCCCAATCCAACGCTTTCCCTAAAATTGCACTGAATGGAGTGGGAATAGTAAATTTTACCCCTCCGCAATCCAACGCTTTCCCAACTATTGCACCGACTGGAGTGGAAATAGTAGATTTTACCCATTTGCAATTTATCACTTTCCCTACTGTTGCACTGACTGGAGTGGGAATAGTAAATTTTACCCCTGTTAATCCAACGCTTTATCTACTGTTGCACTGAGTGAAGTGGGAATGGTAAATATTACCCCTCAGCAATCCAACACTTTCCCTACTGTTGTACTGACTGGAGTGGGAATAGTAAATATTACCCCTCCGCAATCCAGCGTTTTCCCTACTGTTGCACTGACTGGAGTGGGAATAGTACATTTTACCCCTCCGCAATCCAACGCTTTCCCTACAATTGCACTGAATGGAGTGGGAATAGTAAATTTTACCTCTCCGCAATCAAACACTTTCCCTACTGTTGTACTGACTGGAGTGGGAAAAGTAAATTTTACCCCTTTTAATCCAACGCTTTATCTACTGTTGCACTGACTGAAGTGGGAATGGTAAATATTACCCCTCCGCAATCCAACGCTTTCCCTACAATTGCACTGAATGGAGTGGGAATAGTAAATGTTACCCCTCCGCAATCCAACGCTTTCCCAACTATTGCACCGACTGGAGTGGAAATAGTACATTTTACCCATTCGCAATCTATCACTTTCCCTACTGTTGCACTGACTGGAGTGGGAAAAGTATATTTTTCCCCTCCACAATCCAGCGCTTTCCCTACTGTTGCACTAACTGGAGTGGGAATAGTAAATTTTACCCCTCTGCAATCCAACACTTTCCCTACTGTTGCACTGACTGGAGTGGGAAATGCTTCTTTTTTGTTAATTATAAATATTATTGTTGTGTTAAGTGTAGTGGGAATAGTAAATTGTAGTATTTTGTAATGTTATATTTTATGTAATTTTATATTTATTGTAGTTAGACTAGTAAATCTTATTTTTGTGTGGTGTAAAATATTTTGTTACTGTTGTGTTGTGTTAGGTGGGAGTAATTATTTTTTATATTTATTTAGTAGAATTTTTTTTTCTTTTTAATGTGGTGGAAAACGTATATGTATTTATTTTAATTTGTAATAATTTATTTTATGGTGTAATTTATATAATTATGTGTTTGATTTATTATAATAATAATATAATTTGCAATATTTTTGGTTTGTGACTCATTTTAAATTAACTTGATTCTCTTTTTTTAATATTTTATGTTTTTGGTATATCTAAATATGTTTACATATATGTTTGATAATATTATGCTATTCAAGAGTTTTTAAATTATATTATTAATTAAAATATTAGTTTATAGTATTTATGTATGTATAAATACATGTATATACTTATATATATATGCATGTTTACATTTTTAAAAGGAAGTTTATTTGTTGTATTTGTTAAAATATACCTTTAATTATATTTGTTTTTCATAAATTAGTTATTATTTAATTTATGTTTATTTTAAATTATATATATTTTAAAATCGATATTTAATACAACAATATTTTTCTACTTACCTTTTAAGTATAGGGAGTCGATATTTTTGTATTCTATATTTTTACCTCAATTTCTTTTACATCTATATTTTTGTGGTCGATATTCTGTCTGTGAACCCTGAGTGAGAACAGGTAAACAAGCTGCGTGGCTAAAAATAAATCCTGCAGCAGGGTTGGTCCTACAAACTCAAGCCGGTAAATCTTGAAGAAGCAGTCCTGCGAAAAACATCCAATCATCCATTCCTTTGATTTGTTCATTGGTCAACTTATACGTACTGTGTTTTCAGTGCCAACTGTAATTTCAAAAGCAGGAGGGAGGAGGAGGCAGCTGAAGCCAAAACAGACCTCGGTCTTTGAATGACCTGCAAATATGGCAAAATAAGTGCAAGATTTACATCCCTGTTTACAACAGAGCTCTGTAAACCACGAGCACTTGTCTCAAATGCTCCACCTTAACGAAAGAAATAGTGCTCACAAGCTCTGAGTAACAACACATGTAACAGGGGCAGTCCTTCAAAATGGAGGTAGCTTTTAAAGCCCATATCCTGAATACCGCATGTCTCACAGAGACAGCGCAAGCGCTGCCTAGGCGAAACCTAAAAACAGAAACATTGGCACTGAAGGGAGCTACTTCATGCTGGATGTGCTCCTTGTGAAAGAGCAAAATGCACTCACTCAAAGTGAAGTTAACCAGTGGTTTAAATAGGCTAACCCATTTCCACATGCTGTACATTGTAGTGAATGGATTCAAAATGTGAATGACACAACAGACCAATGGATGAAGAGAGGTGGATGAAAGCCCCTTTATGTAAGTAGGTCATTTATATAATTGTAGTAAAATCAAAAGGTCTTGGCGAACGCCAGACCTAATGAGCCAAAACTCTAACCCAGGCAAGTACAGGCTAATTGCTCTTCTGGATAGGGTTTTAAAATTTTGCTCAGCAGTGCTACTTAAAGAACTCTCTGGCTGGGCAGAGAAACACAACTTAATCACTTGGTTACAAACCAGTTTCTTCCTAGACAACTTCACAAAGACAGCTTTGTAACACTCTCAGCGTTGATCCACCAGAGTCAGAAATTAAAGAAAAAACTTTGTGTGCTTCATTGACTTTTGATTTTATTAAAAAATCCCTGTTATGGAAGAAACTCAAATATAAATACATCTCAGCTCAATTACTCGAGGCCATCAAATCTCTGTACAACTGCATCAAAATTAATACTGGGAATAACACGACCCTTACCAATAAGGTATGCTGAACAAAAGGCCTAAACAAGGATGCATGCTGGCACCTTTGCTTTATACCTTTCATTTGGCTGACCTGGAAGTAGCTCTGATTACAAAACATGCTTACCCCCCGAATAAAAAAAAACAGCCCCTTCACGCTCTCCAATATGATGATGTCACAGTCCTCCTTGATCAAGCACAGGTAGGTCTTCAAAGCACACTGAATCACCTACAAATCTATTGTGAGGAAAACGGGCTGGCAATTAACATCACATTATATTCACCACATTTGCCATGTCATCTAAACAAAAATTTAAATGGAGACTAAATGGAGAAATTCTAGAATAAGTTTACTCTTATTTATATCTAGGTGTTTATCTTCCTACAAGAGGTGAAATAAAAGCACATAGGGGCCTGATTTCAAGTTGAACCATTCATTTTCTCCCCTGATAAATAACAATACTACGGGGTACTTTATTTATTATGGTGTGATAATTAACTCGCATTATAAGCTTATGGTGGATAACATGCAAATTATGGTGTTTAACGCACCAAAATCGGCATGATATGGTAAATACCATATGTTTTCCCCTGTTAAAGTTCAGCAGGTGGGACTGGCCGAAGTTTAACTAATGTTGGGTTATTTTAAACATCCAATAATTATCGGATGTGTTAGAATTATTGGATGTGTTAGATAAAATCAGAGTTGTAATATCCGTCCCGTACGTAAACAGCGGTTTATGCACAGGAATTAATTAACTGTCCAGCTTGTAATCAGGAAACAAATGATGGACGGAATGCCGACAATGCAAACATTCTCCCCCAGTCAAAAGATCTGGGTTAAATCCATCGTTCTTTTGCCCACTACGCCACCCCAGTTTGGACCCAGCCATATGCAAATCAGTCTTGACCCTGTACCCCATGGGAACAGTCCAGACCGAACTGCCAGGCCAGGTCCTCCCTGGACCGCAAACAAGCATCCTGGGACCGGTTTCAGGGTATGTCACCCTTCTTCAGCCAGGCTAGCTTGAATTCAGTGGCACAGTGAACAAGGGACCCACGTCTGGGCATACCCATCCCACTTAGGGCGAAAAGTGTTACAGCAAACAAATGATGGACGGAATGCCGACAATGCAAACATTCTCCCCCAGTCAAAATATCTGGGTTAAATCCATCGTTCTTTTGCCCACTACGCCACCCCAGTTTGGACCCAGCCATATGCAAATCAGTCTTGACCCTGTACCCCATGGAAACAGTCCAGACCGAACTGTCAGGCCAGGTCCTCCCTGGACCGGGACCGGTTTCAGGGTATGTCACCCTTCTTCAGCCAGGCTAGCTTGAATTCAGTGGCACAGTGAGCAAGGGACCCACGTCTGGTATCGCTTTGTTCGCCCTAAGTTGGCAGGTATGCCCAGACGTGGGTCCCTTGCTCACTTTGCCACTGGATTCAAGATAGCCTGGCTGATGAGGGTTTTGAACCCGAAACCGGTCCCAGGATGCTTGTTTCCGGTCCAGGGAAGACATGGCTTGGCAGTTCGGGCTGGACTGTTCCCATGAGGCACAGGGTCAGACTGATTTGCATATGGCCATGTCTGAACTGGGGTGGTGGAGTGAGCTAAAGAATGATGATGGATTAAACCCAGATCAGTTGACTGGGGGTGAGTGTTTGATTTGCTCTAACGCTCCGTCCATCATCCCCCTTTGGTATCAGCTTGTAATCAGGCCCATAAACCCTAAAATCCCTCCATTGCTCCATATCTTTAAAACACTGCCTAGAAACATGTCAGACACATCATTAGATCCACTCCTGGAGGTTATAAAACTATAATTTCTACCTGCCCTCACTTACAGATCTGAAGCCTTTCAGTCAAAACTTGGCACCCGGTTGAACAGAGTGCAATGTAAACTATTCAGAAAAACATTGTGTTTGCCTACATCAGCCCCTCAACGTCAGATTAGATTGGAGTTTAACATTCATAACCACCACTTGTGCATCTACAGACATGAATCACATGCACATGTCCTATGTTACTGCCTGACTTTTTATAATGAGTGAAAAAAGTATCTGCCTCCACATTGGAGGAGACCTGCATCTAGCAACTGCCAAAAAGCGATATTTTCTTGTAACAGCAACAAAGGTCAATTGATAGTGGGCTTTGCAAAACTGATTAACCACAGACACACTCAGGGCCTCATTTATGAGGCCCCTTGCGACACCAGAATGTCACTTTTATGACGTTCCGGTTGCACAATGTGCCCTGGCATATTTACAAGGCCACGTTAAGCCACTTTACGTGGCTTTTCATAGCCTTGTAAATATGTGCCCCTTTCATGCAAACACTGCGTGAGGCGGGAGTTCTATGGGTGTTGCTGTGGGTGTTCCCACGCAACACCCATGGAATCTGAAGCATTCCCAGATTTACGAGAAATTGTAAACCTGGGAATGTGTCAGAATCTAACGCCACCCGTTGGGTGGCATTAGCGAGGCTCAATGAGGAGAAATGTATTAATTTCTCCTAATGTTTTCCTTTTTCCATGTGTGCTGCATTCTGAAGCACACATAGAACGAGGAAATCACTTGAATTGATTGATTTTGAGCAGGAAGGTTTCCCTTCCTGCATAAAATCAATGAGTCCCGCAACGAAGGCACCCTTGCACCATGGTGCAAGGGTGCCTGCGTTGCTGCATGGCAGCCCATTGTGCGCCGGCGCTGGGGAAAAGAACAGGAATGTACCGTATCACATAGATATGCTGTGTTCCTGCCCTTTTGTTTTGAGGTAGGGCAGTGCCTCAAGACTCCTTGTGGCGCTGCCCTACGCCAAAACCTCATAAATGAGGCCCTAAATAACTTAAAAATTATTTCAGGAAAACATATTCTTTTTTCTACTCTCTTCTTTTTTAAATAATCATCTTCTATTTTAAAGTTTACAGCTCATAGAAATGCACATTATGGGCCAAATTGATCAAATTGTTGCATCGCTCTTGTGCCATGCGATGGGGCATAAGGGGGACGCAACTATTGAGTTAGATTTATCAAGCCAAGCAAGTCCACTTGCGTGGCCCTGTGTGGCTTGAAAAATCGAGAGTAACGCAGCACAGCACAAATCACTGCGTTGCGTTACTCTGCCCCAGGTAGGCGTTCCATGAGTGGAGAGTGGGTGTTCTCACACATCCACCCATGGATTTTGGTGCTTTCCTAGATTTACCAATACTGGTAGATCTGGGAATACGTCAAAATGCTACGCCTTCCCAGGTGAGGCATAACAAGGAGAAATATCTTTATTTTGCCTCATTTTTTCCTCTTTCTATGTGTGCTGCAGCACACATAGAAAAATGAAAATGCCACAGAGGATTGTTTTGTGCAGGAAGGTACCGGTTTCTGCACAAAAACAATCCTGCTTACAATGCAGGCACACATGGAACATGATGCAAGGGTGCCTACATTGGCACTTGGCGGCCAAAAGGGCGCCTGCACGAGGAAAGTACAGGAATACGCTGCATTATGTTAAATATGGTGTGCTCCTGCCTTTCCCCTTTCACGCAGCACAGAACGGTGGCTTGCTGTGCTGCGTGAAACCTTGATAAATGAGACCCTATGCATTTAGCTTGTATATTGAATGGTTTTAATTAACTATAATTAAACTGTAGAAATATACTATTCTAACTCTGATAATACTAACTCTGGGAAAGTGCGTCTATTTTGGGGCAGGGGCAGATTTACTATTTTAACTGCAATGCTACAAACCCTGAAGAAATTGCATCTAATGTTGGGAGGCGGATTTACTATTCTAACTCCATTCCCACCAGCAATGGGAAACGTTCATATAAGTGGAGTCGGTGGCAGGATTACTATTATAGTTCATGTGCAAGGAACGTTGAGGAAACTCATATATTTGGGGAGTGGCAGATTGGATATTTGAACTCCACTCCCACAAATATTGGGGAAATAAATGCATATATTTGGCGGGGAGGGGACAAATTCCAGCCCTACTAAAAGTCTGGAAAGTACATTTATTTTGTGTGGGGTTGGTGTCAGAATTTTTATTCTATCTTCATGGGTGAAATCGGGTTGTCATTTGACTGGAGTACAAGCTCTGGTCAAGCAGCAACCACAATCCTTGTCAGGGTGAGGCGCAATCCAAACCCAAATTAACCTGTGCTCAATCTTCTGGTAACTTGGCACAAAATAGTCAGGCTTAAATCATTAGAGGCAATGTGTGAAGTATTTGTGCAACACTTCAAAAAGTAATAAAGTGAACACAAAAAAGATCCCACACCAAGTTAGAAAAATAGAACTTATTTATTAAATAAAACAAGACCAACATGACAAAAATCCAATCAGTAGAACTGAAGATATGCAATTTTAAAGATTTTAGCAAGATTAGCGCCAAAAAGCACAAAGCGACAACTGTGGATATCTAGTCGTGCCAGACTGGGACAAAGTCACAAGTTCAGGCCGACTATGATGGCGCACAAACCGGCTACAGGGGCCCAGTGAGGCCTGCTGGAAAAAGTACTTTAAATCCTAGTTTGCAGAGCGTTGCGAGGATCCACATTGAAGATGCGTCACGCAGCCAAAGCAATGCATCGGTTCCAAGCTGAGGCAAAGCTGAGATGCAAGGTCCTGCATCGTCCCTGAAGATCTCGTTGATGGGGCCTGCAATGCAAAGTCCAGCATCGAGGGTGCGGCGTGCAGTCATGGCGATGTGTTGGTTTTGAAGACTTGCAAGGCTGCGATGCAGAGTCTAGTGTTTTCATCGAGGCTGCCGTCAATGAGGGATGGTAGGGCCTTTACTGAGGATGTGTCGCGCAGTGGTGGTTTGGATGGGCTGCAATGTGATGCTGGTCTGTGCGACAGGTCTAATCCACGCAGCAGTGATGATGCTGAAAGGACTGCCTCTCTGCTGGACTGCTGCTCAGTAGGACTGCTGCCCTGCTGTGCTGACCTGCCCCCTGCTGCCCTCTTGCCTGGGTGAGAAGGAATGGACCTGCATCTCTTGAACCCAGAGTAACTCCAAGGGCTAGTTGGCTTGACTCCTGATCTGAAGCCTCAGGGACATAACAGGCTTCCAGCAACCTTTCACCTGCCCTGGACTCTGCCATCTGTGAGTCTACCCTGCCAAGTGGTGCCAACCCAGGTCTGGACCCTTGGAAGTGGGCCTAAGGAGCTTACCAGCAGAACTGATGCATCTTCTCTGCTGAGCGGCGCATCCCTGAACCAAACTGTTGCATCTCCTCGGCTGAGCGTCGCATCCTTGAGCAGAACCAATGCATTGCGGCTTCTGCATGGATAGGACCCGGTACAGAAGGCCCACGTCGCCCACACAGTCCTCGGAACCGACGCAACACCGGCCTCGGTCCCGCATCATTTGTCGACAGCAGCCTCGACGAAGAAGCCGAACTCCACATCGCAGCCTCACAGGTCTTCCAAACCGACGTATCACCAGCTGCGCGCCACATCCCCAATGCCAGGACTTTGCATCGTAAGCCCTGTTGATGGGATCCTCAACAACGATGCAACAGGACCTTGCACCGCAACCTCATTGCATCTCAGAACTGACGCACCGCCTCAGCTGTGAGGTGGTTCTTCAACTCAGATCCACGCAATGCTCCTCAACCAAGGTACTTTGTTCGGTGGGCCTAACTGGGTCCCTGCAGCTGGTCTGCACTCCATCGTGGTTGGCATGAACTTGTGACTCTGTCCCGGTCTGGCGCGACCAGATATCCCTTTCTGACACTTTGTGCTTTTTGGTACTATTTCAACTTAAAACTTTAAAATTCAATATCTCCAGTTTTACCAATTGGATATTTGTTATTTTGGTCTTGTTTTATTTATTTAATTAACTTCTATTTTTCTAACCTGGCGTGGGATATTTTTGTGTGGTGTTTTCACTGTTTTACTGTTTGAAGTGTTGCAGAAATGCTTTACACACTGCCTCTAAGGTAAGCCTGACTGCTCTGTGCCAAGGTACCAGGGGGTTGAGCATAGGTTAATTTGGGGTTAGCTTGTACCTTTCCCTGACTAGGATTGTGGTTGTTGCTTGACCAGGGCTCACAGTCCAGAAAACCAATAACCCAATTATTAACACTACTTAAAAAGCAATCAACAAATTCAATAAAATATCTCTGCTTGATTCCTGTGTAGGGGGAAGAACTTCATTGTTATTTTGCCTTGCATCAAGCAATCACCTTTCTGGAGAGCTGGTCCCTTTTCTTGGTGAAGCCCTCCTGGACATTATATTGCTGCAGAACCTGTGAGGACAATTCAGCAGGGGAATGAAGGATTGCTTTTGAACTGTATAAAAGTATCTTCATAGTTATGGTCTGCTCATGAGCTTCATTGGCTGGTGGTTGCTAACATAAGGGCTGAGTTGTTGATTTGCTCCTGTCAACTGGTACCAATGTTGTATTTGCACTAGTCAGTTGAGGCAAAAGACAATGCATAAATGCACCAGTACCAGAGCAAACAATTTCTTAAAAACAATGCAATCTATGTATCCCGCTACGTGGAGCAGTCCATTGTGGCTGTATCAAGCTAGCTGCAATTTCATGAAAGATGACAGGATGCCTCTTGGACATAGCACACCATTTATGTTGTATGTGTGGTGCTTGCTCCAAGATAGTAATTGTGCATTTGTCTCTTGGGTGAAGTGTCCTTCTATTGATCTGGACTCCAACACCCGAAGAGATACTTCTCAACCTTTAACATAAATTCTGTGTTGGTCCTGTTTGATGTCTTACACAACACATAATGGGGTATGTGAGCATTGCCCGGATAAAGGTGGATCCATTAATTCCTTTGCATGATGCTGCCTGAGTTGAAACACATAAGGAAATCTTTCATTTGAATAATGAAACATTGACTGGTAAAGTAGGGTAATTTTATTTGACCTAATAGCAGACTTAGTAGCTATTATGCTTTACATTACCAATTAATGTATCCCAGTAATCAGTGTAAAAGGACATTTGTTATTTCCAAACTGAGGGGGTCATTAGGATAGCGGGCGGATCTCCACCGCCCGTATGGCGGTGGCGATCCGCCCGCTATTTTCCACCGCCCGCTGCACATTTCCCCACCGCCATATTACGATGCCGTTTGCCGCCGGTAGGCAATCGGCCCGATTGCCTACTGGGCAGAAAAGGCCTGCAATATGGTGGCGGTGCCTTTCAGGCACCGCCATCCATATTACGATGGTCGGCGGTGCAGGGCTTTCCATGGCGGTGACTCTGCCATGGAAAGCCAGGCGGATTCCGCTTTCGGGGGCCCGTTGCGGGCCCCCAAGATGTTGGGGGGTGGGGGTGCAAATGGGGGGTACCTATGGTACCCCCTGCATTGTCATGGACATGGTGGCAGGCACCTCGCGGTGCCTGTCACCTTGTGCATGACGATGCACACAGTGCATTCCCAGCATTGTGGCGGGCGGAGCTGTGCGCACCGCCCGCCACAATGCTGGGAATGGAGGATGCCACCGCCACGGTGGCGGTGGCATCCTAATCGCCTGTGCGGGACCGCCGCACCACTGGCGGCCGGTCCCAGCACCGCCCCTGAGTGCAGGAACTTAGGTGTTGGTCGTGCTAATTTTAGACTTCGTTGGCAACTTTTATAGAGAGCTTGCATATCGTGATAATTTGCACACATTGTACACGTTTATTAATTGCTGTAATAAGCTGGGAGTAAAATCGTTCATTGTTTTTGATATGGGTATTAATAATAATTTAACTTTTACAGATGTGCACAGTGTCTTTCAAGTTTATATTTGTTGTAAGGCTTGAATAAACTTGAACTTAGAAAATATACTCAATGGCAGCCAGGAACTGAATATATATGGCCATTTTAACAATCAGTTCCAAATGATGTTTGTAAGGAAGTTTACTGCGTAAATTTAAGGTGTGTAATTGGATTGCATCGGACAGGAAGCTTGAAGTGTGATTAAAAATGGGACACATTTTTGGAACAACTTTATTTTTGCAAGGTTCATTTAAACCGTATACAACATAAAACAATTGTGTAGGCTGTTGGCAATAACGGAATTAGTACAATAACTAAGCACTCGTTATAACATCCTAGTGCAGTCTTAAAACGATGCGTGACCTAAGCATGTTGATTACTCATCAGTTCAATACACTTAATATTTCGAAGCAATAGATTCATCATAACCAGCCATAATCATAAGGGACGGATCATTACATAAGCCTGAACAGACACAAATGACTCAGCACTCTTAGCAGATGAGCTAGACAATTTTCATGCAGACAAGCTCTGCTTTCTAAATCTGGGACAGGGTGTACCACCCTCCAACCTTTTTTTTTTGAGTCCCTACGTACGTCTTGAAAGGCTTTCGAATTGTTTCCACACGAGACATCCTATCATTAAAAAGCAGTTAGTCTCTCCATCGCTAAAATATGCCAGATTTAGGACCACCAAATCCCTACTGGATGTGGGTCTTCTCTTTCAGCCATTGAGCCACCATCACCCAGTTTGCCAAAAAAAAGTGGAAAGTGAGCTTCCCATTGTGAAGGGGCTAAATGCTATGCCTACCTGGGTATCTAACATCACAATAAGCAATAGAAGGCAATATGTCGTCTTATAGTCCTTACTTGACCACAAAGTTCCTGTCTCAAAATGATTCTCAATGTACTTGGGGTCGCACCTACTACTGATGGCAGGGGCGTAACGCTAGCCCCTGCAGCCCCTGTGTCGCAGGAGGTGCTCCCACCCTTCAGGGGGCTCCAATTCAGCAAAAAAAACAACGAATATCTGTGAGATATAGGAGACTCGAGGGCCCCTCATCACATTCTGCAGGGGGGTCCCTGTCATTTTATGTTACGCCACTGATTGACATGAGGATCAATCAAGCCAGGAGGAAACTCAGGGGCCGATTCCGATTCGGGCCGGAAAACATACCGACCGACTCGGTACGGGAATATAGTCCGACCGACACGTACCGGCGCTGCCCGACCTGGGTAGTACGATGAAATGCATGTGAATCACGACCGACTCGTACGAAACACAAGCCGAACGACCGAACCGCACGGAAACAAGCTATCCGGCCGGGAAACTACGCGAATCGAACCGATCGACACACACCAGGAATGAACCCGACTGATTCGTACCCGCGAACTCCGACCTGCGCAGTACGATGTAATACGTGGAAAACCAGACCGAGTCGCACGGAGCCCAAGCCGTACGACCGACACGCATACAAAAGCCAGCCGAGGCAAGCCAATACTCGGCGACCGACGCGTACGCCGCACAATAAACCTAGCAGAAACACAGTGTGAACGACTCGGAGAAGCTCGCACGAGACAACTGCAGTGTCCTACTCGGTCTCCTACATGCACAAAAAATACAAAGGAAAAAATACAAAAAAAAGGGCCAAACAAGCAATGACAAAGTCAATAAATACAGGGAAAAAAAACATGGAACAAGGACACACCCACAACTCCACCTATATAAAGGCCACAAATCCCTACCATGATCCTTTGCAAATTCAACTGACCTGCCAGCACAGAACACCATCAGACAGCAACCACAGACACACTCACAGCTCATCCATCACACAAGCCACACACCATTAGCACCTCAACAAATAGTACCCTCACATACACCCAGCAAAACCTACACTCACACACCCTCACTTGCACACACACACACATCAATCACCACCACCACCCATCACCATGCCCCGAAAGAAGAATCCAAAGTTCCTAGACAGTGAATTGGAAGTCCTGGTAGATGAGATCCTCAGGGTAGAGCCACAGTTGTTTGGTACATTGGTCCAACAGACCCCCATGTCGCAGAAAACCAAGATGTGGGAGAGGATTGTCGACAGGGTCAACGCACAATCACCATGTTTGCACACAAAGGAAGACATCCAGAACAGGTGGTATGATGTGCGCAGGAGGGTCAGGGACCTACTAAAGAAGGATTACATCGTGAGTCAGCACACCGTCAGTGGCCCTCCTGCCAAACCACTATACCTCAGGCCCTGGGAGGAGAAGGGCCATCCTACCACCAGTGAGCGTATATGGACTATCAAACATCCCAGAGCCTGGTGAGTACACAACTAATATACACAATATTGTGTGACAATACACACACATCACTGTCAAGGGGATAGTCAAACCATGCACCCTTAGCAAATCCACAGCAATCAAAAGATAATCACCCCAAGATTTGTCTGTCAGTCAGATAAACACAATACATGCCATCTCATAGTGATATGTAACTGTGTCATGATATGTACAAACCTAACTACAAATACAGCAAGGCAGTGGCACAAATATAACCAACAAACACAGTTAGACATTTTGCCACCACTAGAACACCACCTCACAGGAAGCTCACTGAAAGGAAGGAATTCTGTGTATGCTGGTGAAGTCAGTGTAGGCAATAGCATGATGGGAGTTGTAGTCACAGATATTGGTCACCCTCACAATTGGCCCATTAACACCACTCTGAACCATGCTCACATCACAGGGAGTGGAAAACAACTGACAAGATGGCTGACACTGGGTACTGCTGTGGGGAGCACAAGCCCCTGCTGGGAACGGTGCACCAACCAACAGCAGGACACCACTGACTGACATCCTGAAAGCCAACTTGCACTCCCTGCAATGGAAGCATGTTCCATGGTGGGATATCTGGCTGGGTGGGAAGGAGGACTGACAGCTCTGACCATAGTTACAAACAGCTTTTCTCACACACCCCCTTAACACAAACTCCACACAACTCACCTGGAAGAATGCAATGCCTCACACTCTAATTAAATATCCCACAAAGAACCACCACCCTGGGTTATGCTCTGTGAAGCACAGGGACACTCTTGGGACTTGTAGCCAAACAAACGCCAGGACAATACTGTCAGCCATCCTGTCAGCACAGGCACACTACCCCACAGGGAAGCAGAGTCAAAAGGAAGGACGTATGGGCATGCTGGGAAGGGGGGTGTAGGCAATAGCATGATGGGAGTGGTAGTCACAGCTCAACATCCCCCACCTGCATGGCCCAGCAAGCTCACACTGAAGCATGCACACACCTCACAGGGAGTGAAAAGCCACTTCAAAGATGTCTGACACTGGCCACAGCTGTGGGGAGCACAAGGCCCTGCTGGGAACTGGGCACCAACAAACAACAGGACCACACTGTCAGCCATCTTGCCATTGCTGTCACACTCACACACAGTGAAGTCCACTCAAAAGGAAGGAAGTATGGGCATGCTGGGAAGGGGGTGTAGGCAATAGCATGATGGGAGTGGTAGTCACAGCTCAACATCCCCCACCCACATGGCCCAGCAAGCTCACACTGAAGCATGCACACCTCACAGGCAGTGAAAAGCCACTTCAAAGATGTCTGACACTGGCCTCAGCTGTGGGGAGCACAAGGCCCTGCTGGGAACTGTGCAACAACCAACAGCAGGACACCACTGACTGACATCCTGAGAGTCAACCTGCACACACTGCAAGGGTGGCATGCTTCATTGTGGGATAACTGGGCTGGGGGGAGAAGGAGAGCCGGATGTCCACCAAATACCACCAATGCTGGCCATGCACACACCTCAACATTCACATTGAAAAGCTTCAGGTTGGCAGGACAATGTGCTACACCAATATCAACCTCTGACTGGGACAACTGAGGACAATGCAATGTACCGGCCCGCATCCAGAGGTACAGTCACAACTGTCAGGTGTGTGAACCATTGATGCCTGTAGAAACATAACATACATTGTGTGTCTCTTCCAAAAACAGGTGATGATGGGGACACAGCAGCAGACGATGAGGAGTCCCTGTCCCAGGCTCCGGGGGACACTGAGCTCACTGGTGTGGAACAGCCTCTGCCCTCCTCGGATGGCGAAGACCTACCTGGCCCCTCCGGTGTGAGTCATCATGCAGCACCAGCAGGACCAACATCTGCACCCCTGCACCCACCCCTCCAACAACTGCCAACACACAGACCACCCCTGCCAACACGGACAGACCAAGGACCACCAATGACAACAGCACAGGGACCCCGGCCCAACGTGGAGCAACGGACAACGACCCCAGTAACAACCCCCAAGTGGGCCTACGGTCACCTGTGCATGCCACCGCAGGTCCCGCACGTGTCGCCAGGGGTGGTGGGAGGGGTGATAGACATAGGTCGCTGTTTGCAGAGGGGTCTGGACTGCATGATGACCCACAACTGGCACGCATTGCTGAGGCGTACCAGAATAGCACCGGAGAGGTCAGCCAGGTAGTGAGGATCCTCAAGGACATTCAACAGCAGCAGGCTGCCCATCATGCCCGCTTGGACTCACACATGTCCCGTGTGGAGACACACGTCCCGTGTGGAGACACACATGTCTGGCATGGAGTCCAAGTGGGACACATTGGAAGAACTGACAGCGGTGCATAGGGACATATTGACATGCCTCCGCCAGATTAGCACCAACATGGCCACACCTCCCTGTGTGCCCACAACATCTGGTGCTGCACCAACTGCAGCTGCCACAGGGAGGGAGGATGACTCTGGCGGCGAGACCTCTGCACCGCAGCAGCCTGCACGTGAGGGTCCCCCCCGAAAGAAGAGGGGTCGTCCGAGGAAGGAAAACTGAGAGGCTGATGGCCATGTACATCCCCCAGGAACCCAACACCTGTTCTGGAAATTCTCCTTTGTGTGCAAACTGTTCACCCTGTCGAATGCAACCTAACTCTCCCACATGACATGGGGAGATTAAGTTGGCCCAATGTATCAGATGACTGTGGACTTTACTCAGGACATTTCTGCTACCAAGACTTCCAACTCATCTGGGAACTTTGGATTCCAATCCCAATGTACAGCACCCACCATCCTGTGCACTATCCTCACACATGTATGGAAATAAACTCACTAATACACCATACTTGCCTCTGTTGTGATTCCAACGTGGTTTCTGTCATGGAGATGGTGATCTGCTAAATGACACTGTGCATGCTAACTGCTACAGCAAGTTCAACACCGGCATGTGAGTCATGGCGACGTGACACATATGAGGGAGACACACCACTAGGGCTACACAACACATACACACCAGGGCCATCAGACTCATCGCCTACACTGATGTTGCCAGGAAATACAGTGGAATGCACAGACACCACACCTATTCACAGTCTGTGTTAACTAGCCCACAGGTGCAGTAAGCACATGTCAGTCAGATGTGTGACCACAGACAACGCACATCCCAAAGTGAAGCACAGGTTTATTATACATTTGCAACATGTTGTTTCCACTACAGATGCAAGGTAATCCTACGTTGCAGGGGCCACACAGTCAACAAGTGTAGAAGAAATAAAGTCCAGGGGTGTGTGGCACATCACCTGTAGGGAAATGACTGCTTCCACCCTGGAAGTTGAATCATGGTGTCGGGGGATCACAGTTCACCAAACAACTCTGAAAGTACCCTGTGAAGGACAGACATGACACACAGTCAAAAGCACTGAAGAACAGGACAGAACTGCAATACTCATGGCCAATACATGTCACAAGATTCTCACAAAAAACCAAGTTAGCATGTCAACACTGTTGGGGAGTATAGACTACCTGTAAGGACACATCGCTGCATGCTTCCAGTCAAGTAGCACATGGCCACACTCAAACAGCACCAGAGCACCACCAACACATATCACGCAAACTCACATCATTGGCATGACAACTCTCTGGATATTCACATTCAGCTGAAGAAGTTGGTGATGAGCTGTGTGCGGACATCACCATCATCATCATCATCATCACTGGCATCGTGGCCCAGGCCAGGATCCTCCACAGGTGGCGGATGTTGATCATCGTCATCCAGGATGAGAGGCAACTCCTTCCGCACTGCCAGGTTGTGTAGCATGCAGCAGACGATGACAATCTTGCACACCTTTGCTGGGGCATATGGGAGGGCCCCTCCTGTCTTGTCCAGGCAGCAGAAGCGGCTCTTCAGGAGACCAAATGTCCGCTCGATCACTCTCCTGGTCCGACCATGTGCCTCATTGTAGCGCATCTGGGCTGGTGTCACAGGGTTCCTGAGGGGTGTCAGCAACCACGGCATGTGGGGATATCCGGAGTCACCTACAGACAGACAATTGCACATTAGCTGAGTTGGAAAAGAGGGCGGAATACAACATAGCAGAACACACACAATGGTACAAAGTCAGTACACACCGACAAGCCAGGCACGCTGGTTCTGCATCTGTGACATCATCCTCGGGATGCGACTACGCCTCATCACGTAGGCATCGTGTGCCGAACCAGGGAAACCGGCACACACATGTGAGATGCTCATATCTGCAAGACATACCACCAGAGCATTGATCGAATGATAATGTTTCCTGTTCCTGTATGCAAAACACACAAGATGATGGACGGAATGCTGCACATTGGCAAACATTCACCCCCAGTCACAGATCTGGGTTTAATCCATCGTTATTTTGCTTCACCACGCCACCCCAGTTCAGACATAGCCATCTGCAAATCAGTCTTGACCCTGTGCCTCATGGGAACAGTCCAGACCGACTGTTCCCATGAGGCACAGGGTCAAGACTGATTTGCATATGGCTATGTCTAAACTGGGGTGGCGTGGTGAAGCAAAATAACGATGGATTAAACCAGATCTGTGACTGAGGTGAATGTTTGCCAATGTGCAGCATTCCGTCCATCATCTTGTGTGTTTTACATTCGCCCTAAGTGGGAAGGGTATGCCCAGACGTGGGTCCCGTGCTCACTACGCCACTGGAGTCAAGCTATCCTGGCTGATGAAGGCTGATAGCCTGAAACCGGTCCTAGGATGCTTGATTCCGGTCCAGGGAAGACATGGCTTGGCAGTTCGGTCTGGACTGTTCCCATGAGGCACAGGGTCAAGACTGATTTGCATATGGCTATGTCTGAACTGGGGTGGCGTGGTGAAGCAAAATAACGATGGATTAAACCCAGATCTGTGACTGGGGGTGAATGTTTACCAATGTGCAGCATTCCGTCCATCATCTTGTGTGTTTTGCATTTCGCCTAAGTGGGAAGGGTATGCCCAGACGTGGGTCCCGTGCTCACTATGCCACTGGAGTCAAGCTATCCTGGCTGATGAAGGCTGATAGCCTGAAACCGGTCCTAGGATGCTTGATTCCGGTCCAGGGAAGACATGGCTTGGCAGTTCGGTCTGGAATGTTCCCATGAGGCACAGGGTCAAGACTGATTTGCATATGGCTATGTCTGAACTGGGGTGGGGTGGTGAAGCAAAATAACGATGGATTAAACCCAGATCTACGACTAGGGGTGAATGTTTGCCAATGTGCAGCATTCCGTCCATCATCTTGTGTGTTTTCCTGTTCCTATATGCCTGCTCATGTGCCTGTGGTGGTACCAAAGCCACATGTGTCCCATCAATGGAGCCAATGACATGTGGCATCCTCCCCAGGGCATAGAAGTCACTCTTGACGTCAGTGAGTTGTTGACGTTTAGGGAAATAGATGTACTGGTTCAGGCATCTCAACATTGCCTCCAAAACATCGCGTAGCACACGGCTGAACATAGTCTGTGACATCCCACCAGCAGACGCCACAGTGTGTTGAAAGGTACCGGTGGCAAAGAAGTGTAGGGCTGCCATCACCTTCACCTTGGGGGTCAACGCTGTAGGGTACGGCCGGCCAGGTTGCAAATGTGGGGCCAAGCGCACTGCCAAATCCTCAATCAGCTGCCTGGTGAAGCGGTACCGTCGGATGCTGTCACGTTCCACCATCGTTGCAAGGTCAGGGAATGGTCTGTGGACAGCTGGTGCACTGCAGTGCATAGGTGAAGAAAGAAAGATTGTCAGTCACCCCACATATGTGGCATTGACCATACTCAATATCACATTATACATCATTACGAGACACAAGTACTTGATGTGTGTGCCGTTCTGTATGGACATATATGGCACCTACATGGCCATCATCTAACATCTCAGTTCAACATGTGTTGACAACAGGTTCCAGGTTGTGCTATGGGAAACCATTAGGCTGTGTCACAGTACCCATTTACTGCTGTCACGTTCCAAACACACACCACAGTGACATGTCTGGACAGATGCGCCACAGGCATCACAGCTCATTGACAGGTAGATTCCCAGGGACCCTGTCTTGCCACATGGACACTGGCATGACATGGCGTATCATGTACATGTCAGAAAAACAAACATGACTCCCACAGGTAGTGGCCCCTGTTGCCTCCGCAGGATCGGACATGGACGTCTGTGACACACACACGCACAACATCAAAGTCCATGCACAAACAACGTGGATGTGGAGACTGTCTCCCATTGTGCACATGGAATCAGAGACATCGGAAACACAACATGCACACAGACTGTGGAGGGCCATCACTATTGTGGCAATGGGTCACCCTGTAACGTACATACCTTCCTACATGGAACTCTGGGGGTATGTGATATGACATACACATACACAACCTGGAAATGTGACCATGCCACATGCTCTGAAATGAACAGTTGCACATCACAGTGGTCATGTGCACAACACACAAAGGATCCTGTCCCCATGAACACGTGTACAGCCTGGGAGCGGCAGCCCCCATGTGCCACCCCAAAAACCACATGTTGACCCCCATACACAGAAAAGGTAATGCAGCCTTACATGCCTTAGGATACAGTGTGGACAGGCTGTGGTGTTGTAGGTGTGCCCCTGAGTCCCTGGCAAGTATATGTGGCTGGCATACGTTCACCAGTGACAAGCATGGTGACATATGCGAGTGACCTGTACAGGGACGCGTCGTACAGCAATGGACCGATCGGTGTGCACGCACTGGGCATTGCATCTGTTGTGAGCAGGTACGGTGTTGTACAGCAATGGACCGATCGGTGTGCACGCACTGGCCATTGCATCTGTTGTGAGCGGGTGCGCGTTGTACAGAAATGGACCGATCGGTGTGCACGCACTGGCCATTGCATCTGTTGTGAGCGGGTACGCGTTGTACAGCAATGGACTGATCGGTGTGCACGCACTGGCCATTGAATCTGTTGTGAGCGGATGCGCGTTGTTTCCCGGAATACGCGTTGTACAGCAATGGACCGATCGGTGTGCACGCACTGGCCATTGAATCTGTTGTGAGCGGAGTACGCGTTGTACAGCAATGGACCGATCGGTGTGCACGCACTGGGCATTGCATCTGTTGTGAGCGGAGTACGCGTTGTACAGCAATGGACCGATCGGTGTGCACGCACTGGCCATTGCATCTGTTGTGAGCGGGTACGCGTTGTTTCCCGGAATACGCGTTGTACAGCAATGGACCGATCGGTGTGCACGCACTGGCCATTGCATCTGTTGTGAGCGAGTACGCGTTGTACAGCAATGGACCGATCGGTGTGCACGCACTGGCCATTGAATCTGTTGTGAGCGGGTACGCGGTGTTTCCCGGAATACGCGTTGTACAGCAATGGACCGATCGGTGTGCACGCACTGGGCATTGCATCTGTTGTGAGCGGGTACGCGTTGTACAGCAATGGACCGATCGGTGTGCACGCACTGGCCATTGCATCTGTTGTGAGCGAGTGCGCGTTGTTTCCCGGAATACGCGTTGTACAGCAATGGACCGATCGGTGTGCACGCACTGGCCATTGCATCTGTTGTGAGCGGGTACGCGTTGTACAGCAATGGACCGATCGGTGTGCACGAACTGGCCATTGAATCTGTTGTGAGCGGGTACGCGTTGTTTCCCGGAATACGCGTTGTACAGCAATGGATCGATCGGTGTGCACGCACTGGCCATTGCATCTGTTGTGAGTGGGTACGCGTTGTTTCCCGGACTACGCGTTGTACAGCAATGGACCGATCGGTGCGCACGCATTGGCTAGGGCCTGGCATGGCAACGGATGCGTTTTCGAAGCTTCAACGAGTCTGATGCAGTGAATTCAGTTGGCCACCCACAACAATGTTGCAAATTCATGGGTGTCATGAAGTTTAACTTTTGAAGGATGCTGTGGGCGTTTATTAGTGGTGCAATTCTATGGATTGGCCAGATTCAGAAGATGCAAACGACTTGGACCTATCACTTTGGACACATGGGACAGTATCTGCCTCTGCAGCACACATATAATGCTGGCTGTTCCC
Organism: Calotriton arnoldi; assembly: GCA_963921515.1. Lineage (NCBI taxonomy): Eukaryota > Metazoa > Chordata > Amphibia > Caudata > Salamandridae > Calotriton > Calotriton arnoldi. The sequence continues at coordinate 141,716 of CAWUFW010017485.1, read as the reverse complement.
CTGAGAGCTCACTTGCCTGCACTACATGCTCCAGGCCGACATCTGCCACCAACACTGCTGCTGTCTCTGCATCCTCTGGCTACTGCAATGGCACGTACTGTGGAGAGAGCCCCAGCCTTCAGCCTTGAGGAGAACCAGGCCCTGCTGGACAGCCTCCTTCCACAGTACAGCAAGCTGTATGGGAAACCAGGGGAGCAGATGAGTGTGCTGTCCACTGCCTTACTAATTGTGCATGTTGTTTGACTAGCAAGACTTACAGTGTGCACACCACTGGCTAGCATGCTCACTGAGTAGTTCTCACCCCCCGAAGTGTGTAGTTACATGCACTGAACAGGTACAGTGCAGTAACAGTGCATTCCAACAAGGTTTACTTCCCATGCAATGATACCATGTAGTAACTGCTGGCAAACTGTTCATAGCCATCGTTGCACTGCCTGTGTACATCATATGCCCCTGTGATTGAGACATGTATATCCAACTGTGTGATGCACGTATATGTTGCATGTGTAGTAATGGCCTTTTCACTTTGTCATCCTCACAGGTTGATGCCCACTAGAAGCAGGAAATCTGGCTGACCATCGCCCGGGCAGTAAGATCCGTGAGGGTCTACAAGCGCCGGATCCGCAACTGCCAGAAGAGGTGGCAGGACCTTCGGGGCTGGACCCGGAGGATCGCAAGGGTCCAGCTGAAGCTGTCGCCTCCTCGCCGGAGGGGCGGACACCGGACCCTGACCCCCAGATGCTCAGGATCCTGGCGGTGGTCTTCCCTGACCTGGATGGGCAGCTGAAGGCCAGACAGCAGCAAGGAGGGGGTGAGTCCATGACTGCACTGTGAACTTTGTCTGACATGCTATGTGCCCTCCTCTGGCCTGGTTAAACTTCCACAGTACATCAGTCTTGTGGTCCAGGACCCATGTCCCTCAATTGTGACATGCCCACTCCTCATCTGATATGCAGGTATGGCCCTTACAGTCAGGAAATTGTGTCACTTGGGTACTGTGTCCTTGCATTTTGCTTCGCTCAAGGTGGGGGACAGCATTTGTTCCCATGACTTTGTGGTGGGCTTCATGGGTGGGTCAATTGCTTACACAATGCCTAAGTTCTGACATGTAATCTGGGTGTAACTTTGATATGTGGGCCACTTGCTGATCTGAATCACCACATGTCCCTGGTGTATTTGGCACACCCCGATGCTGCGGGTTGGAACAATGTTTGGGCCTCAGGAGTATGTATATCAAGTGTGTCACACATGCTTAGCCACCTGCCTACTGTCCAGGGCTCATCCCTCTTTCAGGTGGAGCAGGACAGTCATGCCTACTCCAAGGCATACAATACACTCTGTACTCCCACTCCCGTGTATCAGCTGACATGTTGTGATCAGTGAAATGTTCCCTCATGTGTCTGCCTCTGTGTCATTGTGCTGTGGCTTCGTTGTCAGGACTACTGGGATGTTTATCGTTTAGGGCTCAGCATGCCATCTGAGATGTGACCATGAGAGACGATACTTCTGTGACTGATAGGTGTTTGATCACTTGACTGTGCACACAGGTGTATGCGACTGTGAATTTCAGGCAGCTGTTTTTCATTCACAGCAGACTGTGAGGTGCTCAGGTTCATAGAGTTGTGTTTCATGTCTCCCATATGTCCAATTGGTATGACGTGGACAAATAAGAGTTCAGATGATGTGGTTTGTGGGGGATGGACATGTGCACTTGTCAGCTACATAACTTGCATTCCCCATTACCTAGGATTGTGACACAGTGCAGACTGTTGTTGGCTGGCTGCCATGCCCATGTGGCTGGAGTCAGTAATGTATGACTTTGCAGGCATGCCTGTGCCATGGCATTAAACTTCCTAAGAGTGATCCTGCAGGGGAGTGACATGTGCAACATGCACCCCATTGTGGCATTGATTATCCGGACATGGGTGCATCAGGTGTCTGGTGCTGGTATGCATCACATGCATTTCTAATTAGACTCTGGCCATCCCTTTATGTGATGTGTGCATGTTCACATACTTCACCGTGTTCTCTGCAATGTCCAACAACTGTGTACGTGGTGCATGTGTCCACACTGGGGTATTACCATCCAACAGGCACCAGACAGATGGGTGCAAGGGCAGGAGGGGTGTGAGTGCCATGGTTGACCATCAGACTGACAATTGGCTTCTCCTAATCTGTGTGAGGACTTTTGGCAATGTTCAACTGAGGATGCCAGGGCTTGCTCTGTAATGTGCTGTACTTACTGTGGTGTGTGCAGTCAGTGCAGGTGACTGATGTTTGTCTGTTTCCCTAATTGTTTGCAGATACATCCACGGCCACAGGAGGGGACAGCTCCACGGACCAGGATGAGCTGCAGAGCCAGACTGGGTCAGCAGCCGATGAGTGGTCGGAGGGACCCAGTGGCACGGAGGGCGAGGGGAGCCACACCGAGGAGTCCTCAGCACCATCCACCTCAGCTGAGGACCACAGCAGCTTCAGAGGATGACTCCCTTGTGGAGGCGGGTGTCAGCAGCCACCACACCCCAGCTAGTATGTCTGGCCCCGCCACCACCACCACCACCACCACCGCCCTCCCATTGGCTCCCATTCCAGAGGTCCGTGGAGGCTCCCGTGTTCGGGAGTGTGTCTCCTTCGTGCCAGGCACCGCACCCCCTGCCTCTGTGTCCCCTGCTGCCCTGAGTGAGGAGTCTGTGTACCTACTTCGCCAGCTCCATGTAGGGCAGACAGCAATGCTGAGTGTCCTCCATGCACACACCACTCTGTTGACACAGCTGGTGTCGTTCATGGAGGGCATCTCGACAGGCATGTCTGCCCTACAGAGGAGCAATAGGTCATGGACTCCTCCCTGATGGCAGCAGTGTCCCTCCTCCAACAGTACATCACCCCTCCTACCTCTGCCCCATCCACACTTCCTGGCACCCTACCTGTCCCAAGCACATGCACACCTGCACAATCACCCAAACACACAGACACGAGCAGCACAGAAACACCCAAAACAAAGGCAAGACGTGCACACAAGCATCCTCAGGGGACTGATACCACACCCACAGGGGATGGGGAACAGACACACACACAGGCATCCACAGTCACTCCGCACTCCTCAAAATCCTCTCCCTCCAAGACCCCTTCCCTTGCCTCACCTGCAACCCCACCTACAAAGCAGCTCTTCCTCTGTGACCTTGGCCTCTTCCCCTCTGATCCCGCTGATCCAGCATACAGGGGGAAGAGGAAGTCCACCCACACAGAGGGAGTGCCCTCGCCCCCGGACACCCTCCCCCAGGCGCAGACAGACTGAGGCCCCCACCCACAAGTCCCCCGCGCCCGGAAGAGCAAGACCCCGCCACCGCCCTGCATGTCAACCACACAGTCTCCTTCCTCCATCCCTCAGGCCCCCACAACAAGGGTTCCCCCACCACACCCTGCCCCAGGTTCCCCCACCCACAGATACACCATCCCCAAAATGATGCAGCCTTCTCCACCTACCAGTTGCTCTTCCAGCCCCACCCCCCGCTGCACATGTTTGTGCCACTGGTGTGGAGACCGTGTCCTCCCCTCTGTCCTGCCCACCTTACCTGAACCCCATTCTACTCCCCTGGAGATGGGCACTGCAGTGGAGTCCACTACCACCCCGTCTGACTTGGGCACTGCAGTGGGGAACCTGTCCACTCCATCTGGCCAGCCCACTGGAGTTGTGCCGGCACCCACACCATCTGACTCATGCCCCCAGTTGTGCCGGCACACACCATGTCAGACACCTCCACTGCAGTTGTCAGTGACTCTCCAGCACCAGTCACCCCTTCCCTGCCTCCTTCTGGTGAGCCCTTATCCTGTCCCTGCGGTGCCTGGCCTGCCCCCCGTATGCCCCTCCGAGGGAATGTCCCTGGTCCGTAGCAGTGCAGGCAAGCAAAGGGTGACATCTGCCACTGTCACCCTGTTTGGACTTTTGTCATGGACTGGCCATTGGCCTTTGGGTTTTGTCTGGACTTTCTATTTTCAACTAACATATGCTGAATAAAGCTACTTTCAGTTCTCTAGTGGTTTTGCTTCAGATGTACATGATGTTGAGGATGCTAACCATGCCCTTGCTGCAGTGATGGTGATTTTTGATATCAGGTAAATGAAGTGTTACTGTGCAGGACCCCATGTGGTCCAGGGTGAATGTGTCCTATCCTGGTGTGTAGCCATGTCATCCTTTGCAGCAATATGAGGGAGTCATGTTTTCAATATTTGCCAATGGGATTACCTACATTTATTTGCAATATCACATCTGTGGCTTACACCCCTGCACATCAGATGTGCTTGACATTGTTCAATTTGTCTAATTCCCTGCCCGTGTGACCATCTCCACTGGACATGCAAGTTTGGGCATCAATGGGGAAGGACTCATCTGTGGTATCAGTGCAACTTGCTATACATGTGTATTTGATCGGTGCAGATGATTTTGGTGACACTGCCATGACCAGGCTGATGTGACGAGAGCCTTCATTTTGTGCTAATTGTTGACTGAGTGACCAAGTGTTCTGCTGACATGATAGAGCCCTGCAGAGACAACGTATGGCACAGCTTTCCTTACACAGGAGTGGAGTCCCCTCATGGCAGTGTGTAAATCCGTGACATTGCCTGAGCCCAAGGTGTGTGTTGTGTTAGCATGTCTGTGTGTTTTTCACTTCCATTTTGCTACGCAGGCTGGGGGCCCTAGTGATGTTCCTGTTTGTGATGCTTGCTGAGTTGAGCAATGTTCCCCCCAAATCTTCGCCCTGGGTTCTCTGTGATGTGGGTGCATGGCACATTACTGGTCATCAGGGTGTCATCCATAGGTGTGTTTGCTGTCAGGGCTGAGTTTGTGGGCAAACGCAGATGAGACACAGTCAGGATTCCCCTTGGCACTTGTTGGTTACACAAGTCATGTAATTTACAGTTTGTGTTAGCTTTCAGTGATTGTGACACGTTGTGTGTGTGACTGCTGCCACTCCTCAGGGTCAAAGCTGCAATGTTGGAAGTTGTCTATGTGTGTTCTTTGTGGGTGACCTTGGCTTCTTCATTGGTGTGTGACTGTGGCCGGGATCCCATTGGTTGGTGTGGATTTGACGTCATGCCCATGTACAGCATACTGTGCAGTGTGTGAGACATTCACAAGTCTTGTTGACTGGCCATGTGTGATGGGTATCTCCACCTTAGTTCCCCCACCACCCCTGGGATTGTCATGGGTGCATGTGCAATGTCACCAGTCCATGTGAGCTTCACTGCTGCACATTGGTGGAGATCAAGGTGTGTGGTGTTGAGTGTGTGCAAATGAGAGTTGTTGCACGGCTAGACCCCTACCTCCATGTTGGCCTTGGCTGACAGGCCGTGCTGATTGATTTGTGCTTGTGTAGGTGTGATGGTAGTTAGTTGCTCAGGACACATGACTGTGGTTCACAGTGTGTACGACATCTACCTTTGTCATCACAGTGGGATTATCATGCAGGCCAGTGTCACCACAATGTGGGGTCCCTGGGGGTAGTGCTGTGGTGGGTCTGTCTCTTGCTGTGTTAGTTGCTGTTCCTACAAGCTTGTGTGACATTTGTAATTTGGGCTCCCTCTCATCTAACAATGCCTGATTGCCCACATAGGGGAATCCGATCCATGAGTTACTTTTGTGTGGCACTGTATTGACATCTGTGTAATAGGGATTCAGGCCTCCTCATGTGTTGTGTGTTTGCCTAGGGACACTGGCACACCACCCCCATCACCTGTTATGTTTGAGATGCAGTGTGAGTCTGCCTGTTTGTGTTTGTGCATTTGCACCACTGCATTGGCATTTCTTTAGTGTGCCATTGGCTGTATGTTGTTTAGTGGCTTTCCCCTGCTGTCCCTGGGACTCCTAGGTCATCAGTCAGCACAATGATCATGGTTTGTATGTCCCATTGCTGCCATGGAATGGTATTTGTTCACCTCACATCTACAGTCTCCACAGGATAACTACATTTGTGTGTCCATTGGTGCAGATATGTGGGTCTGCATTATGATGGTCACTTCTGTCATTGTGTTATTCGTGAATGTTGACAATGTGAGCCCCCATGGGTGATGTTTGTCTGCACATGGCCAAAGCGATGTTTCATTGGCACTGCACTGTTTGCCTCACACAATCTATGTTGCTATGGGACACAAGCACTACTATGCCACTGATGTGTTTGTTGTTGTGTGACCAGGAATCATCCATGCAGTTTGGCATTTGCAGCTTTTCCCATGACAGCACTTACATTTTGGTCACTGTGGTGATGGGTCTTTAGACCCCATTGCCACAATGTTCTAAATGTGCTTCAGCTATGGACCCCACACTTACCTTTTGGTCACTGTGGTGATGGGGCTTTAGACCCCATTGCCACAATGTTCAAAATGTGCTTCAGCTATGGACCCCACACTTACCTTTTGGTCACTGTGGTGATGGGGCTTTAGACCCCATTGCCACAATGTTCAAAATGTGCTTCAGCTATGGACCCCACACTTACCTTTTTGTCACTGTGATGATGGGGTGTTAGACCCCATTGCCACAGTGGTCATGGTATGCTTGCATTCTGTAGGCCACACACATTTATGTGTGACGCATGTGATAGGGGGTCACATTGTATGTTCAATGTCATGTTCAGTGTTGTAGGCATTTGACACAGACTACACACGCTTGTCATGGTGTTGGGGGGGATGTATTTTTCAGACATTCCTTATGTTGGAGTGGTAAACAGACATAATATCGAATTTTTAATATCGAATTGCCAAAATATTGAGTTTTTAATGTAGAATGGACAGAATATCGAATTGCCAAAATATAGTGGTTAAGAATATCGAAATTCAGGTAAGAAATATCGATTGTCAAAATATCGACAGTCATAATATAGTTGTTAAAAATATCGAATTTTTTTATAGTGTTTTAAGTGTTAGTATACGTGTTAAAAGTATGTATTATTTTTGTAATGTATGTTTTAATTTTTTTAAAGTAATGAATTTTATGTTATTTAATTTTTGCGTAATTTAATTCTGTAGCGGGTTGTGGGTTTATAGGGGAATAGGGTGGGAAGTAATTTAATTATAGTAAATTAAATATTAATTTTTAGTAATTATTAATTATATTTAATTTAATTTTGCGTTTTAGTTCTGTAGCGTGTTGTGGGTTTATAGGGGAATAGGGTGGGAAGTAATTTAAATGTAATTAAGTAATTATTTAATTTTATTTATTGGTATTGATAAATAATTCATTGTTAATTAATTATTAATTGGTAATTAATTTTTATTAATTGGTAATTAATTTTTATTAATTGGTAATTAATTTTTATTAATTTTTTAATTGATAATTATATTAATTGTATTAATTTATTATTCAGAGCGGGTTGTGGGTTTATAGGGGAATAGGGTGGGAAGTAATTTAATTGTAATTCAGTAATTATTTATTTGTATTAATTGGTATTGATTATTAATTTATTGTTAATTAATTCTTATTTGGTAATTAATTTTTATTAATTGGTAATTAATTTTTATTAATTGGTAATTAATTTTTATTAATTTATTAATTGATAATTATGTTAATTTTATTAATTTATTCTTTGTAGCGGGTTGTGGGTTTATAGGGGAATAGGGTGGGAAGTAATTTAATTGTAATTAATTAATTATTGAAAATATTTTGGTGTATTGATAATTAATTTACTGTCAATTAATTATTACTTGCAATTTTTTATTATTTATTATTTTTTGGTATTGAAAATTAATTCTTTGTTAATTAATAATTAATAGGTAATTAATTTTTAAGAAATAATATTTATTGGTATTTAGAATTAATTATTAAATATTTTGTAATTGGTAAGTAATTTTAATTAATTTTTTATTGGTATTGATAATTATTTTCTTTTATTAAAATATTAAATCATTATTTTCCCTACTGTTGCACTCTCTGGAGTGGGAATAGTAATTTATACCCCTACGCTATCCAACGCTTTCCCTACTGTTGCACTCTCTGGAGTGGGAATAGTAATTTTACCCCTACGCTATCCAACGCTTTCCCTACTGTTGCACTCTCTGGAGTGGGAATAGTAATTTTTACCCTCCCGCTATCCAACGCTTTCCCTACTGTTGCACTCACTGGAGTGGGAATAGTAATTTTTACCCTCCCGCTATCCAACGCTTTCCCTACTGTTGCACTCTCTGGAGTGGGAATAGTAATTTTTACCCTCCCGCTATCCAACGCTTTCCCTACTGTTGCACTCTCTGGAGTGGGAATAGTAATTTTTGCCCCTATGCTATCCAACGTTTTCCCTACTGTTGCACTCTCTGGAGTGGGAATAGTAATTTTACCCTCCCGCTATCCAACGCTTTCCCTACTGTTGCACTCACTGGAGTGGGAATAGTAATTTTTACCCTCCCGCTATCCAATGCTTTTCCTACTGTTGCACTCACTGGAGTGGTAATAGTAAATTTTACCCTCCCGCTATCCTACGCTAAAAATATTGAATATTTTTTATAAATATTACGTTAATATATATATATGTATTAAAAAATAAAAATGTATGTTTATTATTTTTTTACTTACATTAATTATTTTAATTTTAAAGTTATTTAAGTATTTTTAAGTATGTTTTAGTTAATTATATATAGTATTTCATTAATTTTACATTACTTTTAAGATATTTAAAAAATTCGATATTTTGACTAACTATATTTTTTACAACTATATTTTGGATTCAATATTTTTGTACTTACCTGTTTGTAGATAGGGATTCGATATTTTGGCATTCTATATTTTTACTTCGATATTTTTGTAGGTCGATATTCTTCTCATCGATATTCTGTCAGTGATCCGTTGGAGTATGCTGGTTGTGTCATGCATTACCCGTCCTATGAGTAGGGGTTGTGTGGGTGGTAGGCATCCAGGCCCCCATGAGTGGGGATGGTATTAGTGGCAGGCATCCATCCCCCTATGAGTGGGGATGATATTAGTGGCAGGCATCCATCCCCCTATGAGTGGGGATGGTAGTAGTGGCAGGCATCCATCCCCCTATGAGTGGGGATGGTAGAAGTGGTAGGCATCCATCCCCCTATGAGTGGGGATGGTAGTAGTGACAGGCATCCAGGCCCACATGAGTAGGGGTGGTGTTAGTGGTAGGCATCCATCCCCCTATGAGTGGGGATGGTAGTAGTGGCAGGCATCCATCCCCCTATGAGTGGGGATGGTAGTAGTGGTAGGCATCCATCCCCCTATGAGTGGGGATGGTATTAGTGGTAGGCATCCATCCCCTATGAGTGGGGATGGTAGTAGTGGCAGGCATCCAGGCCCCCATGAGTAGGGGTGGTGGTAGTGGTAGGCATCCATCCCCCTATGAGTGGGGAGGGTAGTAGTGACATGCATCCAGGCCCACATGAGTAGGGGTGGTGGTAGTGGTAGGCATCCATCCCCCTATGAGTGGGGAGGGTAGTAGTGACAGGCATCCAGGCCCCCATGAGTAGGGGTGGTGGGAGTGGTAGGCATCCATCCCCCTATGAGTGGGGATGGTATTAGTGGCAGGCATCCATCCCCCTATGAGTGGGGATGATAGTAGTGGTAGGCATCCATCCCCCTATGAGTGGGGATTGTAGTAGTGACAGGCATCCAGGCCCACATGAGTAGGGGTGGTGTTAGTGGCAGGCATCCATCCCCCTATGAGTGGGGATGGTAGTAGTGGCAGGCATCCATCCCTCTATGAGTGGGGATGGTAGTAGTGGCAGGCATCCATCCCCCTATGAGTGGGGATGGTAGTAGTGGTAGGCATCCATCCCCCTATGAGTGGGGATGGTAGTAGTGGCAGGCATCCAGGCCCCCATGAGTAGGGGTGGTGGTAGTGGTAGGCATCCATCCCCCTATGAGTGGGGAGGGTAGTAGTGACAGGCATCCAGGCCCCCATGAGTAGGGGTGGTGGTAGTGGTAGGCATCCATCTCCCTATGAGTGGGGATGGTATTAGTGGCAGGCATCCATCCCCCTATGAGTGGGGATAGTAGTGGTGGTAGGCATCCATCCCCCTATGAGTGGGGATGGTAGTACTGGCAGGCATCCATCCCCCTATGAGTGGGGATGGTAGTAGTGGTAGGCATCCATCCCCCTATGAGTGGGGATGGTATTAGTGGCAGGCATCCATCCCCCTATGAGTGGGGATGGTAGTAGTGGTAGGCATCCATCCCCCTATGAGTGGGGATGGTAGTAGTGACAGGCATCCAGGCCCACATGAGTAGGGGTGGTGTTAGTGGTAGGCATCCATCCCCCATGAGTGGGGATGGTAGTAGTGGCAGGCATCCATCCCCCTATGAGTGGGGATGGTAGTAGTGGCAGGCATCCATCTCCCCATGAGTGGGGATGGTATTAGTGGTAGGCATCCATCCCCCTATGGGTGTGTATGGCATTGGTGATAGCCATCCCGCCCCTATGGTTCTGCTGTTGCTAATGTACGTCATTTCTGCATCCCTAAGTGTGTGTGACATATTTCGGGTACGTGTCGTTTGTTTGTGTTGTGGGTGTTTGACTTACCGTCTGCGCCGTACGCGTCCGTACCGGTCCCGGTAATAGATGTAGAGTATTGGTAGGACTTGCGCGATAGGATTCATGGTTGGGTCGTCTCGTTCGGGTTTCTCGTGGCTTCGACTCGTACTCGTCGCTGGCTTGTTCGTCTCGTCGCCGTGGATCGTCTTGTGGCGCGATTCGGAGCTTATGTACAGCTCTCCCGGATGCTCAAACGTGCCGGACATAGCGACGGGTTCGGCGCGTACGGAAGGCGCATCGTAATCGTCCGGCCGGAAGGTGCTGTGTATTTGCTTCCGTGCGACTCGAATCGGCGTTTACGGATCCGGCTCGGGCGAGGAACAGGAGCTGGAATTGGTGAGTACGGCTCGCTCGGAATCTGGGCTGTTATGCGCATCGTACTTGTTCGTTCGGACGACTGTTCGAATCGGTCGGGAAATACGCGTTCGGCTTGGTTTTTTTCCGGACGAATACTGTTAGGTGCGCTTCCGGCCGAGATCGGAATCGACCCCATTGTATTATGAGTAAGGAAGGCTAATGGGAATGGAAACGGGGTCACCCTTCTGCTTTTAGAAAGGCCGCCACATTGTGAAAGCAGGACAGCAGTAGAGAATGAGCTCCAAGGTCTAGACTTATGACGAGGTGAAAACCACAATAGATGTTGCAATTTTGAGAGGTTTTGATTTCCTTCACTAGCCAAGATTTTGGAGACCCAGACCCCATCTATTCTAATGTTGGTCCGAAACTGTCAGTGTTTGTATCATAAGGAATGTGCAAGAAACCTAGGACTCCCTATAAAGGCCTCTCACGTAAAACCTTTCTGGCAACCCTATAGGCATTCCCTCCCCACCAAAACCCAGCAAGTGGTTCTGTATGCCACTTAACACTTGTTTAGGAAATCTCAGGGCAAGGCCCTGTGCTAGATAAAAAAAGACAAAGAAGAAAATCCATTTTATGCTATTTATTTTACTAAAACAAGATAATCCTAAATTGTCCCACATGTGCAGGTCCTTGTAGAGAACCTCAAGGAGTGATGGGGTACTACAGGCATTGTGATTATTGCAGATATTAGTCATACTGACACCCAAATATCGAATTTGTCGCTCTGTGGACTCAAAGGCAAACCTTTGACTATTGGTCAACAGTCGACATTTGGAACTACTATTTCTATCCTCCATTCATTTTGTAGGCCCAGCAAAATCATGTTATTGCCCCAGGATGGATTCACTAATTAAGTACATCCCAATATGATCGGCATCCATAAAACCCCACACAGCCTCTAGTAGTGGAAGATGCGTCCGCGCATCTGAATCAATTCTAGAGCACTAGCACAGCAGATCAGTGTCCCTGTCATGTCCGTACCAGACCGGGCACTCTGAACCTTTAGTGAGCTTCAGACACTACCACCAGTCTCAGACGCCTTCTGCCCATATTCACTTTGCTGTTATTCTGCATGCTGAGACACTACCAATAGACCACCAAAATCGCTTCACATTGCAGAAAGGCCTTTATATATCACTAAACTGATCTCCTTTATTCTACCTGCTTCTTGGGCAGAACGAGCCCTTGGGAAGCAGATTCCACCTTCGAAACTCGACATCTGCAAGTGCAGAAAAAGTTTCAAATAATGTCACTTCACACTTACTTAACAAACCTGGAAGTTTTGCACCTTTCTAAGTCGATGACCCTTTGCCACCATGTTAGAATGGAGCATTTTCACAACAACATCATCATCTATTGCATTTGATGTTCAACAAATAATGAGAGGGTTGGTGACGTTTTAAAAGTTTATTTTCTCATTAGGAGATTGGTCAATATTTTTGTTTCTTTTATTCAGGTTAGTCAATCAGATCAATTACAGAAATAATCAAAAAGATTGGTTAGAACAGGCATAGAAAATAACAGTGTGTTCCATTCAGAATATAGTCGCTATTGTAATATAAAAGACCTATCCTAACGAGAACCCATAAAGAGTACCTTATGGAAAATAGCAAGTAGAATTTTGAAGCAAACTCAGATAACTAAGTAAAGGATCAAACTTCCCATAATGGGTAGTTCTGGAGACTCATCCAAGTTCTCTAGACAGTTGCAGTAGCAAATGTCTAAATGATCGAGAGGGTGTGAGAAATCAGAGCAGTAGCTTAAAGCATGAAGACAGAAAGTCTCCCCAATCTGTGTAAGGAGAAGTCAAAGAAAATCACAGTTAGCAATAGCTTACGGTAATTCGAGCTAGCATAACGAAGTGCTATGGGGCATGGCAGGGTAGGAGTGCATGGAATACCTTGACTCTCTAGCTAGGAACACTTACTATATAGAAAGGACACTAAACATGTTGCAAAAACAGGTGAATATGCCATCAACATCCAATGGAGGAAGATCTTCCGATGGTCTGTTGTCTTCATCCTCGATTCCCACGGTAAATATCCATGTCGACATGAAGTTATTCAGAGGCTACAACGTAATACAAAAAGTTGCATCTACGAAGGTTCTCATGGGAACCTTTTGCAGGCCTACTCTGTCAGCTGTTTGGTGTCCAATCGTGTAACAATACGCTGCTCCTTGGACTTAAACATTTGAATTCTGGTATGTCCTGGTTAGATCACAAAATGTAAGCTGCAGCAAGCATTTTCCTTGTCATTAATACGCCTGTTCATTATGAATATGTGGCAAAGAAAACAATCTAAATACAGTGAAGTCATATGGTGTGAGGAAAGAGTAATCCATTTTGCAGGAAACAGCACATTTCTCAAAAATGTCAGGCTCTGTCATTCAGTTATAAAATTAAACCACTATTTATGAAAGGCATTTATTTTTCCTAAAGGGATAGAGAAGAATAAAAGAATAGTGCGGCCTAGCAATTGGAGAATGATAGCAATGGGAGCTTTCTGCAGAAATTAAGCAGCATTTTCCACTTTTGTGCAGTTAATAAAAGCACATTTCCTAACATCTTCATTATTAAGTATTCCTATGTTAACATTTTTAACTTTTTCTATATTATTATGTGGTACACTTTTCATAAAATGTTTTAGTTTCCTCACGTCCGGCAGCCCTGCCTATCCCCTTGCCAGGCCACAACTTTCATTGGTCTCTCTGATCCATTTGACTGATCATAGGGAGCCACAGCCAAGCACCAGGCTGTCTCGTTGTCCTCGCTACACCTCCCAAAATGTGACACATTTTCGGAGACGAGAAATGGACACACTGTCAGGGGCAGATTTAACAACATTTATGCCATACCGAACACAAAAATGAAGTGTGTTGCATAAGTGGCCTAAATGCGCTTTCAAAATAATGCCCTGCTTTTGTAATGTTGAGCTCAATGTATTGTTGTGCCACAGAGCAAATGTGAGGTAAGCTGTGTTTTGTGTGAGGTTTGTACTCTAGGCACACCTTTAAGTAAAAGTCCCCTAATGCAGACAGCTGCTGTAATGTACATAGCATAATATGTTCAATTTTTACATTAAATCCTTATACTTTGCATTGAAACATCCCAGGATCTCCTTTTACATGGGTAAATACTACTGACAAGTAAAAATGGGTGTAAACAATGGTGTTTACACCCATTTTTACTTGTCAGTAGTATTCCATACAAAGCTTTGTCACACTGCTGTGAATAAGCAGGGTGGGGCGCTGCAGGAGGGAATGTTGACATAAATGTATTTATTTTATTTGCCCTAATCTGTTGTCTGTCGACATCCACCCGCCGCACCGCACTTACCTGCACTGGTCGCTGCTGTGTGGATGGCTTTCATTTATAAGCCTTTGCATGCAATCCCAGGGGTTTTGTACTGTTCCCTCTCTCTTCACATGGGTTAGCAGATGTTTCACGCTATGCAGCATGATGTACTTAAGTGGTGCGCTTGCATTACCATTAAAAATAAAACATAGTACGTGAGGAAGCAAAAAGATCAACTAGTGTTTAATGCAAAATAGCAAGCAGCACAGCAAAAGATAAAAGACAATTGTCATTTCAACCTACAAGACTCATTGCTAAAAAATGGTCAGTTAAAACAAAGAACTAAAATTCATAGAAAATCAACCTAGTATATATATGTTGTCTCTCAAAACAAGTCAAGTAAACTTAATCACAAGACAGAAACTTGTCACTCTCAATAAAAACATATCTAGTTTGCAGGTGGCAGGATGATCCCCCAAGGATCCCTTGAATGGCCTTGAAGGTGAAAATATCGTTCACGTGTAGAAAACTAGCCTCATTATTCTTATAAAATAAATCCTTCTTCCACTTGCCAGGTTTGAAAGTGAGGTCAAACTGTTAGGAAGCATGGCTTCTGGGCCTACTAGAGTCATGAAAATTAGCAAGCATGTTAAATGTCACAGAAATCGTCAAATTAATATGAAATGACGTTTAGGGCTGTTTGTGTGGTTGATAGCACAACAGTATATAAAAAGTTCATTAGCTTAACACAGAGAAGATTTCCAGTTTGCTTTTACAATTGCCTTTTGCGCATCAAAGTTGATAGACACAGGGGCCGATTCCGATCTCGGCCGGTAGGGCTCCGAATCGGATTCGGCTTTACCGGATCCGATTCGGATGCCCTGTTTCCGACCGAGTCGGACGTGCGTCCGGGCGAACGAGTACGATGCGAACGCACGCGAAATCGCCGACCGATTCGTTCACGGGACCCAACCGCTCCGCCCGACTCGCACGGACATAACTCGCACAGCGCAATGGAGACGTTCCCCGGCCGGGTAAGTACGATGCGCGCCGCGAGCAGTCCGACCGACTCGCGCCGTCCGGCTCGAAAGAGCAGTCGGAGCCGCACTTTGGGGGTCCGTGTCGGACCCCCTGTACGCCTAGCCGCGCGAGTCGCACACAGGGGAGACCCATGGGTCCCCCCTACCTGTGCGTGTACGGCGCGACCCGCTCGACGTGTACCCGCTATAGGGGGCACCCTTGTTCGCCTCGCAACCATTGAGTCAATGGGAGCCCTCGTACGCGTTGTACGACCGGCTCCCATTGAATTCAATGGGAGTCCCACCAAATCGAGTCCGATAGCATGCGAACGCATAGTACTCATTCGGTAGGACTGCTAGGGTCCGATTCGGTCGGAAATCTCTCCGGGTCCGGCTCGGTCGGAGAGATTTCCTGCCCGAATCGGAATCGGCCCCTTGGTGTTTTGCATTGAAATAAAATAATAAAATAATTTAGCCATTGTAAAAACAGTGCAGAGACAGAATATCGATGTGGAAATATCGAATTGCAGTAATATCGACTCAAGAATATCGATGGTGGAAAATATCGAGGTAAGTTTTCTCGTCTTTAAAAATATCGAATTTAATGTTATGCAAAAATATTGAATCTGTAAACGTCGATGTCAAAAATATAGTTGTAAATTATATCAATTTTTTTTAATGTTTGTATTTTATTATTATTAAATTAGTATTAGTTATTATATGTTTAATAGATTTAAAAAATATATGTTAAAAACTTTGGGGCCCATTAGGATGGCGGGCGGAAGCACCACCGCCGTGCTGGCGGATGCAAAAAGCACCAGTTACCGTCCGCCCGCCACAGCACACACGCCCGCCCAATTAGGATGCGAAAAGTCAGCCAAACACCGCCCGTAAGCCAGCTACGCCCTCCGCCATCAAAGTGCGCCCGTCCACGGAGCGGCACGGCCTAATGGAGACACAATGCCCGGCGAAATCACGTACCGCCCGGCGTACAAATTACGATGCCAGAACCAAACAGTTCCCCCGGCTAAGAGACACCGCACGTGAAAGCAAGGCGGAAAACCGAACGCACAGTACGGATAGCAAAGAGGCGGACCACCCGAGCATGAATCCAGCACTGCAGGCCCTCCCCATGCTCTACCTGATGCAGCACCCAGGAGTCAATGCACCGCGGCGACGCAGGTAGGCAGACACACAACAGGGGCACGCAAACAGCGCACACAGTGCAAGGGCGGGAAAACTGTATATGGCCCCCCGACATCCCTGCGTGGACACGACACATCCACCACTGCACCCACACATGCGCACAACGCAGAGGCCAACGGCAGCGCAATGCATGCGCCGCACACAAACAACACAGGGTCACAACCAAACACCACACACACCAGCACCACCCAGAACGCACATGTCACGTGACAGCCCTGCCACAGTCATGTCCCCAACCGGCAATTCACTGTTGCCAACCTGATGTCACACAAGTGACCCGAACATGTCAGTGACGTCACGCCACATTAGGACACACCCCTGTGTGCAAAACACGGCGAAGCACACAGCGGAAGCAACATCACCCAGCAGAATATGGACCCCGTCGGGAAAAGGTACGCCAGTACCACACAGAAACACCGATGCCACCCTGCACCCAATAACAAGACATGCAATACGTAACATCAAAGATACCGGGGACAGACAACAGGTGGGACCAATTATAACACAAGGCCCAAAGTATAGCGGAAACGCAGCCTGCTGCCCACACACGGGAGAGGAGACAGCACTGAATGAACTTCCATTCCCACTCTGAAACCACATCCCGACTAAACAAGCCAGAGACAACAGTCATTGCACCAAAAAAAGCCCAACACAGGCATGCAGAGGGAAGCGGCCACAGGGCAGATATCGCATAACACCAAAGAACATTCACAACGGAAAAAAGAAATGATAACACTCCCCCATGTGGTTCACATGCAAGTTATCTGGAAGGAGTCAGACACCACTGACCTTGACCATTCAGAGAAGCATGTGGGATGAGGGCCCGTGTCCTCCGCACAAGCCAACATAACACAAGTCCTGCCTCCCTACGACCATTACAGAATTCCCAGCAACGTCGGAGGTTGCACACTGCAGACTGCACAGACAGCCGGAGCACGCCACCACAGCGCCCTGCAGCAAAATGGCACTTGCACCACACCTACCCAACTACGCCGGACAGATTAAGCTGTACAAACATAACCTGATACAGATATTGGGATGTGACAATCTGGCCTTGCTGAACGTAAGTTACCGACTAACTTACCGCATCGCATTGTTCAGCTGCGTCATCCCCGTCTTCTACTGTCGGAGGTGTCCCTTCTACTATCCTGTGGATTTATGTCTCTCCAACCCGGCATGTCCAAGGGCGGACCTGCTACAACTATTCAACCCCTGGACGTCCACGACAGGGTCTGTTCAGCCTATGGGGGCATGGCGTATGTGGCGACTATCGGACCCACACTGCAATGGGACCACTGTGCCTCCACACGACGGATAATGGATTACAGTTACATCGAATGTCATCCAACATGTCCCATCATGCTCCTACAAGGGACAACTCACGACCAACACCTTGACAGCCACCATCCGCTACATTGGATGGCATCCATGTCCACCACCAATGCCATGGAAGCCCTGCTGGAAGGTATTGCATACCTGACAACCTGTCAATTCGTCGGGCCCCGCCGCCATACCCCCAATTGAGCAATGATGTCCCACACCGTACCCATGCTTGGCTTCCGCACGGACTAGGCAGTTACCAGTACAACAACTATACCATACAACCTGCAACTGACACCACATCATCAACTACACTGCCATGACATCTGATACTTTTCGGGACATGCACCCTGTTCCTCATCACATCCAGTAACTCTGCATGAACAGGGGAGGCAGAGGCATGGGATTTGTGTATGGCAACCACATGGACAGAACTGCACGTACAACCATGCCATGATATGGATCCTGCGCCCATGAACATATGCACCGGTCAGTGGACAGTAATCGTCCTGCTGTAGTATGTGAGAGCTGTCACCTCACCTCCCACTGAACGTCCGTGCCAGGAGCTTTGCATGGACACCAAGTGCATCCACCAACAACATGAGCCCAGTGACTGTGACATGGCTAGTACCCACCACATCGCAACAACAAGTGGGACGTCGTTGCATGCACGTAAGCCCATGCCCTGATGTCACCTCCACGCACGTGTGTATGAGTAAATAGCAGCAAACCTGTAACATGGAACTGAGATGCACTGTGCCCATGATGACAAGCGGACTGGTAGGCTAAATGTATACTGTCTGTGTCAAAGTCAGCAGCACCACAGTAATTAGCAAATGTACATTAGCACACCAACGGCTAAGCAGTTGTAACTCTGAAGCCCACATCCCACAGTCAACAACTAATCACATGTACCCCTACACCCTATGCTATGTGTACACATGCTGAGTATATCCTCCACATGCATTTCGCTGCCAGTAGTGTTCACCATACTGCATCACAGAGGACATAAGTCCCAATACATGGCTTGAAGCAAAAATGTGTCTCTGCTGATTCATTTCACAAGTACGAATGAGAGAGGATGAGAGTGTGTGAAGTACACGGCAGTCGTGAGATGACCATGTAGTCCACTGTCATTGGATGTCAACGCAAATGAGTAGCACAACTGTGGAAGACACACATGTGTCATGTGAAGCGGGAGTTACGCATGGCTCAGGTGGGTGGGTGTGACGGGTAGGTGCGCACATGCAATGTTGAAACACGCTGTGTTGGGAGGACTCAGGAACAGTACATTGGCGCTCTCCTGGGAATCTGTAAAGACCACCTGTCTGGTGATGAATGTGAACTCGTGTGTGCACAACAGGCGGGCACACGATCAATGCTGCATCAAGTGTAGACGTCAGCCCACCCTCCGTGGACATGCTGGATACTGCTGTGCGTCCGCCAGGCCCTTGCCAAGGCACTCACATCCCCTGTCGACCTGGTGTATCCCCAACATTGTCCACTTGCACAGGCAATCCAGGGCACGGGATGGCAGTAGAGCATGGTGGGTGAGAGGTCATGGCGCGCTCCTCCTGGTCACATCACGCAGGCAACACATCCTCAATGTGTAGTATGGCACAAGTCAAATGGAAGTAGTGGGAGGACGCACACATCACAAGCAGGAGTGACGTCACGGAAGGTGGCTCGCACCATCCCACCCATTGACAATACACCCACACACGTTACATGCCATTGCAACAGAGAAGCCAGCGCGTGCACAAGCAGCTCCAAGCTCGCCCCAGAGAGGCCAAAGAGTGAATGTGTGGGGCCATGAGCTCCAGTTGGACGCGGCCTGGCCCGCTAGGGCAGCTACAGCCTCTGTGTGTTGCAGGTGGTGTATCCGGACTGCGGCGCCTGTCATGCATTGTCAATGTTGCCCGGGTCTCGAGTCGGGGCACCACGCATGTGGACGGCGTCCCGCCACTTATTATACCGTGAGACAGACCACATGTTCAACTGGACCCACACATACACTCCTTGGCCTCTCTGGGGCGAGCTTGGAGCTGCTTGTGCATGCGCTAGCTGCTCAGGTGCAAACGCATATTGGGGCGAGCGAGGGAGGCCATGAGGACAGTGCAAAAGATGACTGTTTGATTTTCAGCCAGTTTAAGGAATGACCCTGATGTGGTCGGAAAAAGACGTGTCTCGTGTGTATTGCAACTAGTAGATCAGCCGATGAACTTCCCATGTCTTGCATGTAGCCCCGCACCCAGCCCCGCCCACTCAACACATTAAAATGAGTACCAGCACCACATTCTACCCATTCGAAGCACTGACTGGGGGTGACAACCATTGGACAGTCTTGTGTAGTCCACCCACGCGTACATGTGGGCCCTCCATGATCCATGTCACCTGCGGCAAAGTGATGTCATGGGCAATGATGGAAGTGAGCAGAGCTGTCTGCCCCACGCACAGATGGTGCATCAGCTCAACAGACCCAGCACTGAGTGCAGCAGGGGTCACATGTGCAGGGGCAGTTGTGCCTGGTGTGAAGGCACATGCATATAGACAGCACATCGAGCAATGTGTAGCCTGCCCACATCTACTGTCCATTGTCAGGCGGACCTAGAAAAAGATCACAAGGCAACACATCTGTGTGGGTGTACCCACTGTGACCAACACTGCGCAACCATCAGCGTACTCGCCCTGTGCATGGCCCACCCCGCAACGAAGGTCACATTCAGTGCCACTATCTCTCACACACATCCCTATCACGAGTCATGGTGTGTCCAATCGACAGTGCAGAGTAAGCGCTCATCCGGGGGTCCTGAACAGGAGACACATGTAACCCACTAGGCAGTCTGTGTCGGCACCTACTGGCATTGTGCAGTCAATGTGCAGGCCAGGCCTGCTGGGACTGAGAAGGGCAGCATGGCCCCAGCCTGACTTCCACACGACCAACAAGTGCACTGAGACCTGCATTGCCAATTGTCTGTGTCACTGGATGTCTGACATGAAGTTGCCATGTACCACCACTCGGAAGGGACAGACAGGTCAAAGCGCCCGAGAGCTCACATACCCATGCCACCTGCAGTCAGCATGGTGAGCAGTGCATGTTTGTACACCACAGGCTCTGACTCATAGTGCTGCGGAGCAACGACATGTGTGTCCCCCACATGCACACCCACACACACTGCAGTTGTCTCTCACACACAACTTTCGCAAGGAATAGCCATGTGCAGTGTGCGTGGAGCTCGGAATCCAGGTTCTCCAGCTCCTCGCTGGTGAGTGGACCTGGACATGTCCTCAGCGTGATCCACGTGTAGGTGGAGTGGTGGCAGCAGCAGGTGTTGTCGAGGGGTGCCAGGCTGCAGTGCCAGGTAGCTGTGGTTATGCCTGTCCCACTCACACACACATATACCCCCTGGGGCAGTTTCAGTGGGTACAAGCTGCTGCAATTCGTGTACCATGTCTGGCAGCTTCAATTGCAGACGTTGGCCTGCTCCCAGCTGGCCATGGACGCCTACCTCCACAGTGGAACACGCAGGGTGCAACCGCGAGGGTCATTGGAGTTGGCCGTAAGGGCCTGGCCCATGGCGGGTACAGTCCGCTGATGCCATGTGCACCACACAGTATAATGTGCGCAATGCATCTGCAGGTGTGGCCATGATTTGCGTGTGGGTGCAGGTCCACAATGGACAGGGCCACAACATGCTGTGTGCATAGGCAGGGACGGCCAGTGCTCAGCCTCCACATGTCTGTTGGCACATCATCATGTACACATTGGCATGGGAGCATGGGATATGCATATGCACACACATGCCATCTTTCACTATGTACATCTGCCACTTGGCACGTGCAATGTTACGTGTCACTTGTGATGTGTAGTTGCAAGCACACAGCCGTGTTGGCATGGGGCTGTCAATGTGTACACCTGTCAATGTTTCTGGAGGTGTGATCCGTACAGTGCTGTACATAGGGTGCAGTAGTGACATCAATGACTGTCTCATATCCCCTCGTGCCACAGGTCCCACTTGTTTTGGCTGCTCAGCCTGTGTCCATAGCGTTGTTGGTGTGTGCCCTACACACCCAGCCTCGGAAGCAGTGTGATGCACAGCAGCTAGTCATGTTGCCGTGGTGTTGCCGCTTGCCGAATATGCAGTCTGTTACCATCAGCATGCCTTACAAGTTATTGAGGCCTAGATCCCCATGTGCATGCTCATGGCAATGGGGTGTGTCACTGCCCATTGCTATTGGTAGGGGACCTGTGTAAGTGTATTGTGGCTGTGCTGTCCCTACTTGTCAGCCATTCTGTCATTCAATTGCCTGCTCAGTCATTTATGTTTTGTGTATGTGAATATGCCATGGGGCGTGTTGCTTTGACATGTGTCCACTTCCATCTTTCCTAGGCGGAGACCAAACATTCATCGCCCCTACTAATTGCTGTCAGACATAGTAGATGTGGAGGTCATCCGCAAATATCGTCTGGACCAACCCACCCTGCATCGTCTATGTGCCTTGTTGGAACCCCACCTCTGTCCTCGCAGGGTGTATCCAACAGCATTCACCCCCACGGCTAAGGTGATGGCTGCACTGCATTTCTTCGCCACTGGGTCATTCCAGCACACAGTGGGCAGTGGAGGTGGGATGTCCCAACCCATGTTCAGCATGGTGCTCAGGGATGTACTGTCAGCCATGATGCTGTACAGGAACAGATACATCCGCTTCCCCAGGGCTCGTGAATTGGCGGCAGTGAAGGGTGCATTCTATGCCCTTGGACGGATCCCCCACGTCGTTGGTGCAATAGACTGCACCCATGTTGGCCTTGTTGCACCACAGGCCACTGAGCACCTCTACCGCAACCGGAAGCACACGCACTCCCTGAATGTGCAAGTGGTGTGCCTTGCGGACATGGTGATTTCACACGTGTGTGCGAAATTCCCAGGATCGGCCCATGACGCGCACATCATGCGCAACAGCATCCTACCATGTCTGATGACCGATCTGCAACCGGACCGTGGCTGGATTGTTGGTGAGTATGTGGAGTAGTGTAGCGTGCTGGCTGTGCGATGCTGTCTTGTGTCCAGTTGGAATTGCAACGGTTCTCTGTGTCCCTCACACCCAGGTGACTCTGCTTACCCGAATGGGCCCTGGCTGCTCAGCCCATTGCGACGTCCTGGGAGCCCAGCTGATGTCCGCTACAATGAGGCACATGGGAGGACCAGACGTGTGGTTGAGCGGACCTTTGGCCTCCTCAAGTCCAGGTTCAGATGCCTGGACCGCACCGGGGGCGCACTGGCGTACTCCCCACCGAAGGTGTGCCAGATAGTTGTGGCTTGCTGCATGCTGCACAATCTGGCTATCCGCAAGCAGATCCCCCTAATTGTGGATGACGGAGATCAACCAGGGCCCCAGCCTGCAGACCAGGACAGCTCTAGTGAAGAGGACAGTGGAGAGGATGAAGCTGTGAATGTGCGTCAGCAGCTCATCACCCGCTACTTCACTTGACGGTGAGTGTCCATGTACGACGGCTGATGTAGCTGTAGTTGTGCAGGTGTATGTGTGCTCTGTCACGGGGGCCTTTTGTTCACTGAGTGCTGTGTGTCAATGGTCCATGTCCAGGTTGGTATGCCACTGACAGTGGCTGTAGCATTGTGCCCTGTTGCTCTGTGAGATGTGTGTGCATTGCTTGTAGTTGGTGACAAGTACTGTGTGATGAGTGTGTGACACACTCATTGAATGTACTCTTGTTCTGTTTTTCACCCCTAGGTCCCTACAGCCTCTCCTGTCCCATCGACATGCCACACAGCAGATGCATTTCTGCTCATGGTGGCGATTGCACATCGTGGAATAAACCCAGGACACATTAAGCCGATTGTGATCAAGGTGTATTTATTAACAGCGGTGACATGTGATTGTGTGCAAGGTGATGACAAATGTGGTGCATGCTGTGACAATGAGTTGACGGTCATGGCTGCGTGATGGTCAAGGTGTACCCATGGAGTTCTATGTCCACAGTCCAACAGACACATGCCATTCACATGGCAGTGTGGGGTAGGATCGTATTACAAGTCAATGCAGTAGGTGGTCAAGGTGGCTGGCTGACTCACTGGCGTTTGGTGCGTGCGAAGTCCTCTCTGGACACCTGTTTCCTCTTCGGACGGCCCCTTCCACGTTTGGTAGGGGGGGGGTGTGTTGATGTTCCGCTGGTGGTGGTTGAGGAGTGCTCACTCGCTGTGGACGCAGGGGAACGCGATGCTGCACGAGCCTGCGCCACAGCAGGTGGTGGCGGAGGTGGTGTTTCTGGCCTTGCTTGTGCCCTCCCCCCCACAACCAGCTGGCCCATGAGGGCCGCGATTTGGGCCATATGGGCGTCCATGGACCTCAACACCGCAAGGACCTCCCGCGTGTCGCTAGCCGACCTGGCCCATTCTCCTTGGGCCTCTTGATAGGCCCCAAGGACTCTGTCGATTTGTGGCAGGGCTTGGCTCCCAGGCACAGTTGGCATTGGCCTGGCCCTGCTCCTCCTACCAGTACTGCTGCCACCGACCTGCCCACTAGCCACATTGCTCAACACTGTCCTCGCTCTGGCTCCCAGGG
Source organism: Calotriton arnoldi (assembly GCA_963921515.1). Lineage (NCBI taxonomy): Eukaryota > Metazoa > Chordata > Amphibia > Caudata > Salamandridae > Calotriton > Calotriton arnoldi. Next base: position 117,399 of record CAWUFW010017485.1, on the reverse strand, counting down.
TGGAGCCCGACGGCCGTGCCGACCCTTGCGCAGGGGCTGTGGCGAGGGATGGCGTGGTGGTGGTGGTTGCGGCGGTGGTGGTGGTTGCGGCAGTGGTGGTGGCCGCAACGGCTGTGGCAGCAGGGGTCTGTGACTGGTCAGCAGCCCTGGGTGATGGGTTGGTGGGCAGGAGGGGCCCTAGGGAGCGGTTGTGCCCTGCCACTCCAGATGGGCCTGCTGGGTGGTCCGTGTCCGGAGAGGTGTCCAGCTCCTCTACATCTGTGAGTCCGGGTCGGGGGCTTGCGGACTGGCTGTGCTGGCTGCTGTCACCCTCTCCAGCATCCAGCAGTTCGGCACCTGTGGGGAGAATGAGATGGGTCATTGTGTTGCACCTAGCAAAGTATGTATTGGTTGTCTGACATTCACAGTTCGTGCACTGTCGTGCACAGGTTTCCCAGTGGCGTGTGTGTGGATGTACGATGTGTGTATGCGTGGGCTAGGCAATGGGACTGTGTGATGTGGACATGTGGCATGGGACGGATTAGCAATGCCGATGGGTGTGTGTTGCTATGCTCCTACATTTTGTGGCTCGGGTGTATGCGTGCTCCAGGACCATCGACGATGTTGGGTTGAACGATGGTTTAGGGGGAAGGATGGAATGCTTAGGTACGCTGATGCCAAAAGGGGGTACAGCCCCCTAAACGCTCTTGGGTTGAAATATGCTTTTGGGGTACATACTGTGGGACATGTGTTCTGGCAACATGACAGTGCATAGACAAAGGTGTGTGTCTGTCTCACATGCCCGGAATATCTGCTGACTGTTATCATTCATGGACATCACATTGGTAGCATTGTTGTGAGTTCGTGCTTGTTGTGTGCCACACGACCTATTGCAGATGGGCCGAATCCTTTGTGTGCGTGCTGCCCTGGTACATGTGCATCAGTGCTGTGCTCTTGGGGTGTTGACTATATTATGTGTGTTGTTACTCGCAGTGTGACGTCCGCTTCAGTCACTGCAGGCACTTGATTTGTCATGGGCAGGTATCTTTGCATAACTACTGTATGAGGGCCAGCTGTTCGGATGACATACCTTTCATGACACTGTGGCTGAGAGATGAGATGGATGATATGTTGAATGTGCATTGTGTGCCTGTGTGTTTCATGGGTCCAGTTGTCTTTGTGTGCAATATTGTGGTTCCAAGCTGTTACTTCTAGTACGGTCTGTCTTACGTGGGCGTTGTTGTACGATGTGTGGGTGACAGGCAGTGAGGACTACATGGACAGGACTTCGATGGTGTTGCTGATGTGTGTGATGGGTGGCACAGTGCCTGCCGTGTGGGTCTGTGCTCCAGTGGGACTTGTGCATGCAGACGTGGCTCCTTAGGTGTTGCTGTATCTGTGATGGGTCATGTGGGGTTTGACTCTGTTGAACATGTCCGTGTGCACATTGGTCTCATGATTGTGACTGGGAGCAGTGCTGCGTGTTCCTCTGCTACGTGACATGTCCCATGTGTCAGTCGTAGTACAGTCCTCATGCCTACAGACGCCCCACCCTGTACATTTTCCCACCTACAGGTTGTTTCTGAGTGCGCAATGCAATGGATGCCACATGGTACTGGGAGGGAGGGGTGCTCCACCTTGCTGGTCTGTGGGAGTGGGAGCCTGGTGGGTGTTTTACTTCAGCTGTCCCCCTCCGACCCACTGTCTTTGTGTTCCGGCTACTTACCTGTTACTTGTCGGTCAGTGCAGCTATGGCGGACACATGGATGTGGGGTGTGCTCCACCTTGCTGGTCTGTGGTAGTGGGGGCCTGGTGGGTGTTTTACTTCAGCTGTCCCCCTCCGACCCACTGTCTTTGTGTTCTGGCTACTTACCTGTTACTTGTCGGTCAGTGCAGCTATGGCGGACACATGGATGTGGGGTGTGCTCCACCTTGCTGGTCTGTGGTAGTGGGGGCCTGGTGGGTGTTTTACTTCAGCTGTCCCCCCTCCGACCCACTGTCTTTGTGTTCCGGCTACTTACCTGTTACTTGTCGGTCAGTGCAGCTATGGCGGACACATGGATGTGGGTGTGGGGAGTGCTCATTCTGGCGCATCTGGAGTACAAGGGGACCTGGTGGGAGTTGCGGTGCTGGCTGACTGTACACATGCCCCCATGGTTTTGTTAGTTGGTAGCTTTGGGCTGAGTGTGTGTGAGTGTCTGTTGCATGTGTGGGTGATGTCTTGTGTATTGTGTACTGGACATGGGGGGGTTTGTCCCTAGGAGCTATGGCATGGTGGTAGTGCATGTGAGTACATAGCGGTGAGCTGGTATACGTTTGTTTGTACTTACCAGCCTCCACTCCCCCTGGTAATCCGGTGAGGATCTCCGGATGTATGATGACTTCGCACCTTCTCCTCCCACGCCTTGAAGGTCTTGAATAGCGCGGGATTCCCTCCGCCAGTCCTGGCAGCCAGCTCTCGATTTTTGGTCTCCTTCTTCTTGACCACGCTTTTGAGGTCGTTCCACCTTTTGTTAATTTCTCCTCTGTTGCGTGGAACGTTCCCGACTGCATTGACCTGGTCTACGATCCTGCTCCACAACCGGTTTCTGGTGGATAGTGGTGTCTGTTGGACCTGGTTGCCATAGATTTGTGGGTGCACCTTGACGATCTCGTCGACCATGACCGTCAGCTCAGTGGAAGTGAACTTGGGCATTCTGTGTGGTGCCATGGTGTGTGTTTTGGTGTTTGTGGTGCTGGTGCGGTGTGTGGTGTGTGATGTGCAGGGGGTTTGTGTTGCCGGTGTTTGGTGGTGGTGGTGGTGATGGGTGTGATAGGTGCGTGTCTGTGGTGTGCTGCTGTCCTTTCTGTCTCGCTGTGTTGTGTGCTTTCGTCCTCAGTTTGTAATGTTGCAGGGGGTTGTGGTCTGTGAAGGGGCTGGTTTTGTACTTACCTATGTGGGTGTGTCATGATGGTCTGTTGTTTTCAGGTGTGTTGTGGCTGGTGTTCTGGGATTTGTTGTTGATTTTTTTGTGCAGGGGGTGTGTTTCAGGGATGTGTACTGTGTTTGGGTTTTTGTGCGTGGGTTGCTGTGTGGACTTGTTAGCCATGTTGTGTGTGTTTGTTTTCGTCAGCGGATGGTTTCTGTGCATGGACGTGGCCGCCAGGGCTTCCGCCGTGTCCATTTTCGTCACTGTTGTTTGCGCTGGCGGGCGGTGTATTTGTGGATTTTCCGCGCTCATGTCGGTACGATCCTAATTTCACGGGCGGTGTCTCGGTCGTCAGGGCGGGCGGTTTTGGCTTGTCGTGCGTCTTTCCGTCCGTGGCGGGCGGATGGACTTAGACTCGGACATGGGCGGGCGGTATTTTCTGTTTATTTTCCGCCTCCGGCGGTTTCAGGTTTGCGGCATCGTAATTGCTCGGTCGGTATTCAGACGGTGTAGGCGGGCGGATTTTCGCCACTGTGGTTGATGGCGGATTTTTATCCGCCCGACATCGTAATGGACACCTTTGTTTTGTTTTTTTAATTAAGTTTTAGGAGTTGGATATTGGGTTTATAGGGGATAAGGGTGGGGAGTAATTTAAAATTTTTGGGATTAAAATATGGATAGTGTTTTACATTTTTGTTAAGTTTTAGGAGCAGGATGTTGGGTTTATAGGGGATAAGGGTGGGGAGTAATTTAACATTTTTGAATTTATATTTGAATATTTTTTAAATTTTTGGTCATTTTAGGAGCGGGATGTTGGGTTTATAGGGGATAAGGGTGGGGAGTAATTACAAAATTTTGCATTAAAATTCAAATATTTTTTCAATTTTTGTTACATTTTAGGAGTGGGATGTTGGGTTTATAGGGGATAAGGGTGGGGAGTAATTTAACCCTTTCGGTGCTTATGACGAGACCAGCTCGTCATGAGTCACAGTGGAGCTGTGCTCATGACGAGCTGGTCTCGTCATAACAGGTGCGCACCGCCCACGCGTGATTAATTCCCCGCCTGTGCGGGAGAATTAATGAGTGGGCGGGTTTGTGACGAGACCAGCTCGTCATGAGCACAGCTCCACTGTGACTCATGATGAGCTGGTCTCGTCACGAGCACCGCGGCGCCGCATTCACCCCCCCGCCCCCCCGCACCCGTGGGGGAATTACCCCCGCAGCGAAGGGGTTAAACAAATATTTATAAAATTTAAATATTTAAAATAAATTTGTAAAATGTTAGGAGTGGGATATTGAGTTTATAGGGGATAAGGGTGGGGAGTCATTTCAATTTTTTTTTTAATATAATTTAAAAATATTTTTTAAATATTTCAAATATTTATTTGTGATATGTTGTATTTATAGGGGATATGTTTGTGGCATATTTAAAATTGTTTAATTAAAATAGAATTATTTAGAAAACGTTGTACAGTAAAATTAAATTTTATTAAAATTAGAAATTGAAGTTTAAATTTCTTTTGTAAATATGAAAATTAAAATTTGAAAAAAATAAATTAAAAATATTGAGGTTGTATTTATATTTGAGTACATATTTGATTATTTGTTATAATTTATTTTCAAAAAATTAATTTGTAATAAATTATTATTAATTTTTTAATTTTACAATTTATTATAAAGATACATTTTGTAAAAATAATTATTTTATTTATTATAAATCAAGAGTTGTGATAATTATTTATTATATTTTATTCTCTAGCAATTTCTTTGAGATTTTTTAGTTTTGGAGTGGTAATAGTAATTTATTATGTTTTATTATCCAGCACTTTCCTTGAATTTTGTTGGTTTTTGAGTTGGAATAGTAATTGAATTTGGTTTATTTTCCAGCACTTTCCCTGATTTTTGTTGGTTTTGGAGTTGGAATAGTAATTTAATTAGGTTTATTATTCAGCACTTTCTCTGAGTTTAGTTTGTTTTGGAGTTGGATAAGTAATTTATTATCTTTTATTAACCAGCACTTTTCCTGAGTTTAGTGTGTTTTGGAGTTGGAATAGTAATTTAATTTGGTTTATTATCCAGCACTTTCCCTGAGTTTAGTTTGTTTTGGAGTTGGAATAGTAAATTAATTTGGTTTATTATCCGGCACTTTCCCTGAGTTTATTTTGTTTTGGAGTTGGAATAGTAATTTAATTAGGTTTATTATCCAGCACTTTCCCGGAGTTTTGTTGGTTTTGGAGTTGGAATAGTAATTTAATTTGGTTTATTATCCAGCACTTTCCCTGAGTTTATTTTGTTTTGGAGTTTGAATAGTAATTTAATTTGTTTTATTACCCAGCATTTACCCTGAGTTTTGTTGGTTTCGGAGTTAGGCATAGAAATGTTTTATTGCTTATTAGTTACTTCATTTTGTCTGTACATTTAAATAAGAAAGGAGATGTATGTTAGTTATTCTTGTAAACATTTTTATTGGTTACACATGTTTTCTTTTTATTTTACAGTTTATTTGTTCTAATTTGCATTTGTTATACATTTTCTCACAATATTAAAAACATTATCCAGGTATTTTGATGTTGTTCAAAATTTATTACACAGTATAATATATTTTTAACATACATTTTTTTGTAGAGTTGGAAAATTAACAATATTTATTAATGTACATTTTCCATGTAGAATTGTAAAATTAACAATATTTTTTAACATACATTTTTATGTAGAATTGTAAAATTAACAACATTTGTAACATACATTTTTAATGTAGAATTGGAAAATTAACAATAAATTAAACACATATATTTTTACAACATAATTGAAAATTTGTTTTTTTTAAGTATCGTCATGTAATAGGAAAGTAAATATAATAATAGGTTATTTTAAACAATTTGATTTTCATTGTTTATTATTTTTTAGGATAAAAAGTAAATATTTGTATTTCTTTTTGTAAATGATTTTTTAATGGATTTAATAGATTTTATATAATTTTATTTTTTAATACAATTATATTAAATGTATTTTACATATTTTTTGTATATTTTATTATTTAGTATATTGAATATTTTTTATTAAAATAATATTTAATATATTAAATAATTTACAAATATATATTTTCACATATGGTTTTTCAGTATACATTTTAATATTTTTGGTAAATTTACAGTACATGAAATAAACATACATTTGAGTATATATTAAATATGATATTTTTTTTGTTTTTTGATAATATAGGGGCCCATTACGATACCCGGCGTAAATAAATCCGCCAGGCATGGAAGCGGCAACAATCCGCCCGCACACACCGCCTGAACACCGACCACGCCATTACGATTACACAAACCGAAAACCGCCATCGGCGAAAAATCACACAAAATACCGCCCGCCATCGTCCGAGTCGGAGTCAAACCGCCCGCCACGGACGGAAACACGCACGACAACACAAAACCGCCCGCCCACACGGCCGACACACCGCACGTGAAATTACGATCGCACCGCCATGAGCGCGGAAAAACCACAAATATACCGCCCGCCAGCGCAAACAACGCCGATGAGAATCGACACGGCAGAAGCCATGGCGCCAACGTACCTGCACAGAAACCATCCGCACACAAAACCAATAGCACACAACATGGCCAACAAGTCCACACAGCAAGGCACGCACAAATACACAAGCACAGTACACATCCCGAAAACACCCCCCGGACAAACAAAAAATACAAAGGCCAGAACCCCAGACACAACACACCTGAAAACAACAGACCATGAGGACACACCCACATAGGTGAGTACAAAAGCAGCACTCCCACAGACCACAACCCCTTGCTACATTGCAAACCAGAGAGGAGAGGAGAGGACACAGTGACACAGCAAGGACAGCAGCACACCACAGAAACGCACACATCACAACCACCACCACCACCACCACCAAACACCACCACCACCACCACCACCACCAAACCCCGGCACCACAAACCCCCTGCACATTACACAACACACACCGCACCAGCACCACAAACACCATGGCACCACAAAGGATGCCCAAGTTCACGCCCATGGAGCTGACGGTCATGGTCGACGAGATCATCAAGGTGTACCCACAAATCTATGGGAACATGGTCCAGCACACACCACTAGCCACCAGAAACAGAATGTGGAACCGGATCGTAGACCAGGTCAATGCAGTCGGGACCCTGCCCAGGAACAGAGTCGAAATTAACAAACGTTGGAATGACGTAAAGAGCCTGGTCAAGAAGAAGGAGGGCAAAAACAGAGAGCTGGCTGCCGTCACTGGCGGAGGGAATCCCGCGCTCTTTAAGACCTTCAAAGCGTGGGAGGAGAAGGTGCGAGTCGTAATCCATCCGGAGATCCTCGCCGGATTAGCAGGGGAGTGGAGGCTGGTAAGTACAAACTAATGTATACCAGCACACCGCTATGTACTCACATGCACTACCACCATGCCACAGCTCCCAGGGACAAACACCCCCATGTCCAGCACACAATACACAACACATCACACACACATGCAACAGACACCACCACACACAGCCCAAACCTAACAACTGTAAGATGCGTGGGGACATGTGTACACTCAGCCAGCCACGTAACCACCAACAGGTCCCCAAATATGCCAGAAGCGCCACAACGAGCACCCACCACACCCATGTGTCCGCCACAGCTGCACTAACCGACAAGTAACAGGTAAGTGGCAGGAACACAAAGTGCAGTGGGTGGGACGGTGGACAGCCCAAGTACAACACACACCAGGCCCCAGTCCCACAGCACAGCAAGGAGGAGCATCCCCCACACCCCACAGCCACGTGTCAGCCACCGCAGTGCACAACGACAGCCGAAAGGCAGACATCACGGTCCACAGCAATCGGTGTCAGTGGGTGTCCAGCCACCCCCACGACCCACAACACCCCCCACCCCCACAGACCTGCAACATGGAGCACCCCCGCTTAGAGCCATGTGGCATCCAGTACAGTGCACGCACGAACAACTTGCAGGTGGGAAACTGGACAGGGCTGGATTACTGGAGGCATGAGGACCATAACACGACCAACACATGGGACATGTCACGTAGCAGACGAACACGCAGCACCGCCCACCGTCACGAACAAGTGAACAATGTGCACACGGACATGAACAACAGACTCACACCCCACATGACCCATCACAGACATAGCAACACCCAAGGAGCCACGTCTGCATGCACAAGCCACACTGAATATAGTCCCACACGGCAGCCACTGTGCAACTCATCACACACAACCGAAACACCATTGAAGTCCTGTCCATGTAGCCCCTACTGCCTGTCAACCACACACCCCACAACTACGCCTATGTAAGACAAACAACACTAGACGCAACAGAGCGGAACAACAGAAATGCACCACGAACACCACTGAACCCATCAAACTCACAGACACACCATGCACATACAACATACCATCCATCCCATCCGTCAGCCCCAGTCTCATGAAAGGCATGTCATCCGCACAGCTGCCACACATACAGCAGTCACGCTAAGACACATGCCCATGACCAACCATGTGCCAGAAGTCAATTAAGCGCACGACACACTGTGAGCAACAACACACAACATGGGCCACACCCCCCCCGAGCACTGCAGTGATGCACATGGCACAGGGCAGCACGCACACCAAGGAGATGGGACAACTGCAATACGTTGGCTGGCACACAACTATCACTCACTCATAACGATGCGTCCAATGCCATGTCCAGTAATCACAACAGACAGCAAATATGCAGGCCATGTCAAGCATGCACACACCTCAAACCATGCACTGTCATGCTGCCACAACACATGTCACGTTCGGCACCCATGGCTCACAGCATGTACCCCAAAAGCATATCCCCTCCCAAATGCGAATCTGGGGCATGGCCCCCATGTTGCCATATGCGTTCCTAAGCGTTCCATTTGAACCCCAAAGCATATCCCTCCCAAATGCGAATCTGGGGCATGGCCCCCATGTTGCCATATGCGTTCCTAAGCGTTCCATTTGAACCCCAAAAGCATATCCCCTCCCAAATGCGAATCTGGGGCATGGCCCCCATGTTGCCATATGCGTTCCTAAGCGTTCCATTTGAACCCCAAAAGCATATCCCCTCCCAAATGCGAATCTGGGGCATGGCCCCCATGTTGCCATATGCGTTCCTAAGCGTTCCATATGAACCCCAAAAGCAAAGTACAAACCAGACCCAGGATGGGCCAGGAGCCCGCATACACCAGAGTCACAATGAGTAGGGGCACAGCAACACACCCATCGGCATGGCCAATCCGTCCCATGCCACATGTGCACAGCACACAGTCCCATTGCCTAGCACACACAACTACAGATGCCACAGCCACACACTCGCCTCTGGGAAACCCATGTACGAGATTGCACGAACTGCCAATGTCAGACGACAAATACATACTTCGCCAGGTGCAACACAATAACAAATCTCATTCTCTCCACAGGTGACGAACTGCCGGATGCTGGGGATGGAGACAGCAGCCAGCACAGCCAGCCCACAAGCCCCCAACGAGGACACACGGATCTGGAGGATCTGTCCTCCTCTTCGGACACGGACCACCAAGCAGGCCCATCTGGTGTGGCAGGGCCCAGCCGCTCCCCAGGACCCCTCCTACCCACCAACCCATCATCCAGGGATGCTGAACAGTCCCAGCCCCCTGCTGCCACTGTCGTTGCGGCCACACCCACGGTCATTGCGGCCACTACCACTGCCGCAACCGCCACCATCGCCGCACCGACCACCACCGCCACCACCACCACCACGTCTTCGCTGGCACCAGCCCCAGCGCAGGTGGTGGCCCGGCCGACTGGATCCACCCTGGGAGCCACAGCGAGGACCGTGGTGTGCAATGTGGCTAGTGGGCAGGCCGGTGGCAGCAGGACTGGTAGGAGGAGCAGGGTCAGGGAAACGCCAGCCTCCCCTGGGAGCCATGCCCTGCCTCAAATGGCCAGAGTCCTTGGGGCCTATGAGGAGGCCCAAGAACAATGGGTCAGGTCTGCTACAGACACGCGGGAGGTGCTGGGGGTGCTGAGGTCCATGGACGCCCATATGGGCCAATTCGTGTCCCGTATGGACCAACTCGTGGACCTCATGGGCCAGCTGGTGGTGGCGGTGGGGTCACAGGCAAGGCCAGCAACACCACCTCCGCCACCACCTGCTAGGGCGCAGGGTCGGGCAGCAGTGTCCACTTCCCCTGCGTCCACAGCCAGTGAGCACACCTCACCCACCACCAGCAGGTCGCCACCACACACCCCCCTCCCAAACGTGGAAGGGGCCGTCCGAAGAGGAAACAGATCTCCCGGGAGGACTTCGCACGCTCCAGTCGCAAGTGAGGCAGCCAGCCAGCCTTCCGCCAGCCTTCCTTGACCAGCCACTGCATTGACTTGCTCTACGATCCCACTCCACACAGCCAGCTGGATGGCATGTGTGTGTTGGACTATGGACATAGAACCAGTGGGTACACCCTGAGCATCACGCAGCCATGACCGACAGCTCATTGTCACTGCACGCACCACTTTTGTCATCACCTTACACACAATCACATGTCACAGTTTGGAATAAATGCACCTTTTTCACTAACTGCTGTTTGTGCCCTGTGTTTTATTTGTACGGAATACAACGGCCACCTTGGGCGGAAAGGCACCTGATGCGTGGCATGGCAATGGAATCCGGAGGGCCTGTAGGGACCTAGGGGTGGGAGACAGAACAGGAGCACATTCAATGAGTGTGTCACACACCCATCACACAGTACATGTCAACAACTACAAGCAATGTACACACATCGCACAGAGCAATAGGGCACAATGCCACAGTGACCAACAGTGGCATACTACCCTGGCCATGGAGCGTTGACACACTGCACGCAGTGAACATACGGCCACCCTGACACAGCACACACACACCTGCACAGATACAGACACATCATCCGTCGTACATGGACACTCACCGTCAAGTGAAGTAGCGGGCGATGAGCTGCTGGCGCACATTCCCAGCTTCCTCCTCTCCGCTGTCCACCTCACTCGAGCTGTCCTGGTCTGCGGGCTGGGGCCCTGGTTGATCTCCGTCATCCACAATGAGGGGGATCTGCTTCCGAATGGCCAGATTGTGCAGCATGCAGCACGCCACCACTATCTGGCACACCTTCTGTGGGGAGTACGCCAGTGCACCCCGGTGCGGTCCAGGCACCTGAACCTGGACTTGAGGAGGCCAAAGGTACGCTCGACCACACGTCTGGTCCTCCCATGTGCCTCATTGTATCGATCGTCTGCTGGGGTGCGAGGATTCCTCAATGGACTGAGCAGCCATGCCCCATTCGGATACGCAGAGTCACCTGGGTGTGAGGGACACAGAGAACCGTTGCTATTCCAACTGGACAGGGGACAGCATCGCACAACCAGCACGCTACACCACTCCACATACTCACCGACAATACAGGCACGATCCTGTTGCATATTGGCCATCAGTCGTGGCAAGATGCTGTTGCGCATTATGTGTGCGTCATGTGCCGAGCCTGGAAACTTGGCACACACGTGGGTGATCACCATGTCCGCAAGGCACACCACTTGCACATTCAGGAGTGCGTGTGCTTCCTGTTGCGGTACAGGTGCTCAGTGGCCTGTGGTGGAACAAGGCCAACATGTGTGCAGTCAATGGCTCCCACGACGTGTGGGATTCTGCCAAGGGCATAGAATGCACCCTTCACTGCCGCCAATTCACGAGCCCTGGGGAATCTGATGTACCTGTTTCGGTACAGCATCATGGCTGCCAGTACATCCCTCAGCACCTTGCTGAACATGGGCTGGGACATCCCTCCTCCACTGCCCACTGTGTGCTGGAATGACCCAGTGGCGAAGAAATGCATGGCGGCCATCACCTTAGCCGTGGGGGTGACAGCAGTCGGAAACACCCTGCGGGGACGGAGATGGGGCTCTAACATGGCACACAGTCGATGCAGGGTTGGCCTGTCCAGCCGAAACTTCCTGATAACCTCTGTATCGTCCATGTCCGCCAGCAATTGGTATGGGCGGTCAATGTTCGGTCTCCGCCTGGGTTAAATGGCAGAGGACACATGTCAAAGCAACACGGCACATAGCAATTTCGCATACACATCACTGACATGACTGAGCAAGCACATGAGCCACAGCCCAGCTGTCAAGCTGGGACGGCACGGCCACAATACACTTACACAGGTCTCCCAACAATGGCAATGGCAAGTGAGACATACCACTGCCAGGTGCATGCACATGGGGATCTAGGCCCCAATGACTTGCGGGGCGTGCTGATGGGGACTGACTGCATATTCGTCAAGCGGCAACGCCACGGCAACATGAGTGTCTGCTGAGCATGGAACTGCTTCCGAGGCTGGATGAGTATGGCACACGACGACGACGATGTGGGCACGGGCTGAGCGGCCAATACAAGTGGGACCTGTGGCACGAGGGGATATGAGACAGTAGTAGGTGTCAGCACTGCACCCTATGTACAGCACTGTACGGATCACAGCTCCCGAAACATTGACTGGTGTCCACATTGACAGCCCCATGCCAAGACGGCTGTGTGCTTGCAGTCACACGTCACAGGTGAGAGGTTACATTGCACGTGCCAGGTGGCAGACGTACATAGTGGGAGCTGGCATGTGTGTGCATGTGTCTCCTGTTCAGGATCCACCAGATGGGCGCTGACTCTGTACTGAGCATTGGACACAGCATGTTCCGTGGAAGGCTTGTGTGTGTGGGATGGTGGCACTGGATGTGCCTCCGTTGGGTGGGGGGCCATGCACAGGGCGGGTACGTCGATGATTGCGCATTGTTGGTCACGGTGGGTGCACCAACTAAGATGTGTTGCCCTGTGTTCAATTCCTATGTCCGCATGATGATGGACTGTGGATGTGGGCAGACTACACATTGGTCGATGTGCTGTCTATATGCATGTGCCTTCACACCAGGCACAGCTGCCCCTGCACATGTGACCCCTGCTGGACTCGCTGCTGGGTCTGTGGAGCTGATGCACCTTCTGCGCGTGGGGCGGACAGCTCTCCTCACTTCCCTCATTGCGCATGTCATGTCTTTGCCGCAGGTGACATGGATCATGGAGGGCCCACATGTACGCGTGGGTAGGCTACACATGATTGTTCACTGGTCGCCACCCCCAGTCAGTGTTTCGAATGGGAAGGTTGTCGTGCTGGTGGTATGTTCGATGTGGCGGATGGGCGGGCCTAGGTGCGGGCTTACATTCCGGACATGGGGGTAGTTGGATTGGCGACTAGTTGCAGTACACACGGGACACGTCTCTTCCTTTCCACATCTGGGTCATCCCTTGTACTAACTGACAGTGATACAGTCATCTTCGCCCCAGCCCTCATGTCCTCCCCTCGCCCCCAATATGCATGCTCACCTGCGAGGCTAGCGCTTGCACAGGCAGCCCCAAGCTCGCACCAGAGAGGGCAAGGAGTGTATGTGTGGGTCCAGTTGCACGAGTGGGCTGTCTCAGGGTATGATGTGTGGCGGGACGCCGTCCACCTGCGTGGTGCCCCAAATGGAGACCCGGCCTGCATGGACTATGCATCACAGTCTTCGCCTTCCGGATCCGCCACCTGCGACACCCAGTGGCTGTGGCTGCCCTTGCGGCCAGGCCGCGTCCGTCTGTGGCTGATGGCCCACACATTCACTCTTTGGCCTCTCTGGGGAGGGCTCAGGGGTGGTGGCGCACGCGCTTGCACTTAGTCGCAATGGCATGTGGCGTGGTTGGTATGATGGGCAATGGATGGGATGGTGCGAGCCACCTCCCGTGACGTCAGTGCTGCTCGTGCTGTGGTACGTCCCCCTACACTTCCATTTGACTTTTGCCATGCTGGACGTTGAGGTTCTATTGCCTGCGTGATATGACCAGGAGGAGCGCGAGGAGACCTCTCACACACCATGCTCCACTGCCATCCCGTGCCCTGTATCGCCTGTGCGGATTGACTATGTTGGGGTTACACCTGGTCGAGCTGGGGCTGTGTGTGCCTTGTCAAGGGGCATGGCGGGCGCACAACAGGATCCAGCTTGTCCACAGAGGGTGGGCTGAGGTGCGCCTGGTACCGCTTTGTACGTGTGCCCGGCTGCTGTGCACACACGTGTTCACTCCCCCGACAGGTGTCCTCTCACAATGCCCAGGGAAGCGGTGGTGTACTGTTCATGACCCCTCCCAACACGGCGTGCTCCAACTTGGCATGTGCGCATCTACCCGTCGCACCCACCCACCTGAGCACTGCGTCCATACGACTTCACACGACACATGTGTGTCTTCCACAGTAGTGCTACTCATTTGCGTTGACATCCAATACCAGTGGACTACATGGTCATGTCACGACTGCCGTGTACTTCACATACTCTCATCCTCTCTCATTCGTACTTGTGAAATGAGTCAGCGGAGACAGTTTTGGTTTCAAACATTATATTGAGTCTTCTGTCCTCTGTGATGCAGTATAGTGGACACTACTGGCAGCGGAATACATGTTGAGGATATACTGAGCATGATTACAAATTGGATAGGGTGTGGGGTTACATGTGATTGGCTGTTGCATGTGGGATGTGGGCTTCAGAGTTACATCTGCTTGGCCAGGGCTGTGCTAATGTACATTTACGTATAGCTGCGGAGCTGCGGACTTTGACACAGACGGTATACATGTAGCCTACCAGACCGCTCGGCATCATGGGCACAGTCCATCTCAGTTCCATGTGACAGGTTTGCTGCGGTTGTTCCTCATGCACGCGTGCATGTGAGATGACATCAGGGCATGTGCTTGCGTGCATGCAGCGGCGTGCCACTTGTTGTTGCACTGTGGTGGTTACTGGACATGTCACAGTCACTGGGGTCGTGTTGTTGTTGTATGCACTTGTCGTCCATGCAAAGGTCCTGGTATGGGATTCCCGGGGCGGGGGTGGGAGGGGTGCAGCACCCACAGACTCCAGGCGACCTATTCATGTCCACTGAGCGGTGTGTGTGTCCATGTGCGCTGGATCCATGTCGTGTCCTGGTTGTTCGTGCAGTTCCGTCCATGTGGGTGCGATACACAGAGCCCATGCCACTGCCTCCCACGATGCATGCGGTGTTCCTGGATGTGATGGGGAACAGTGTGCATGTCCCGGTCATATCCGATGTCATGGCGATGTCGTTGATGGTGTGGTTACAGTTGCCGGTCGTTTGGTATGGCTGTTGTGGTGGTGACTGGCCAGTCCGTGCGGAAGCTGAGCATGGGTGCGGGGTTGGACTTCATAGGTCACTCGGGGAACCTGCGTTGTGGTCCGACGTATTTACAGGTTGTCAGGTATGCGATGCCGTCCAGCAGGGCTTCCATGTCATTGGTGGTGTACATGTTTGCCAGCCAATGAAGCGGATGGTGGCTGTCAAGGTGTTGTTCGTAAGTTGTCCCTTGGAGGACCATGATGGGGCATGCTGGGTGACATTCGATGTAGCTGTTCTCGATGATCCGTCGTGTGGAGGCACAGTGGTCCCATTTCAGTGCGGGTGCGATGTTGGCCACATACGCCATGCCCCCATAGGCAGAGCAGGCCCTGTCGTGTGCGTCCAGAGGGAGGAGTAGTGGTAGCAGGTCCGCCTTCAGACATGCCGGGTTGGAGAGGCATATCTCGACGGGATGCTGGTAGGGACACCTCCGACAGTAGAAGACGGGCATGACGCAGCTGAACAATGTGATGCGGTAAGTCAGTCGGTAACTTACGTTCAGCAGGGACAGGAGATCGCATCCCAATGTATGTATCGTGTTGGTTTTGTACAGCTTGAGCTGTTCGGCGTAGTTGGGTAGGTGTGTTGCGGTTGCCATTTCGCAGCGGTTCGTTGAGATGGCGTGCTCCGGCTGTGTGTGCAGTCTGCAATGTGCACGCTCCGGGGTTGCTGTGAGCTCTGTGTAGTCGTAGGGAGACAGGACTTGTGTTCTGTTGGCTTGTTTGGAGGACACGGGCCCTCTTCCCACATGCTTCTCAGACAGTTCAAGGTCAGTGCTGTGTGACTCCTTCCAATTAACTTGCATGTGGCCGACATGGGGGAGTGTTTTCTTCTTTCTTCCCCGTCCGTTGTGTGCTTCTGTGATATGCGCTATCTGCCCTGTGGTCGGTCTCCTCGGCATGCCTGTGTTGGTCTATTCTTGGACAATGGCTGTATTCACCGGCTTCTGTCGTAGGGCTGTGGTTTCGGAGTTGGAATGGAAGGTCATTCAGTGCTGTCTGCTCTCCCTTGTGTGGGCGGCAGGCTGCCTTTCCGCTCTGCGTTGGGCCTTGTGTGTGGATGTTATTCTTGGGCCACCTGTTGTCGGTCCCCGGGCTCTTTGGTGTTCCGTTTCATATGTCTTGTTCATATGTGCAGGGTGGTATGGGTTTTTCAGTGTGGTACTGGCGTTCCTCTTCCCGAAGGAGCCCTGCTTCTCCTAGTTGGTGTTGCCGCCGCTGTGTGCTACGCCATGTTTGTTACACTGGGGTGTGTCCTGCTGTTGCGTGACTTCACTGACATGTGTGCGTCGGTTGTGTGGCGTTGGGTGTTGTCCGTGAATTGGGCGTTGGGGACATGTCTGTGGCAGGCCTGTCACGTGTCATGTGCGTTCGGGGTGGGGCTGATGTGTGTGCTGCTTGGTTGTGTCCCTGTGTCTGTGTGCGACGCATGCATGGCGCTGCGGTTGGCCTCTGCGTTGTGCGCATGTGTGGCGGCGTCATCGGCGCTTTGGGGCCGTGACGGGGTGGTTGGTTCCTAGTCCCAGGTGGTGTGTACACATGTGTTCCGCGATGTTAGGATTTGGCCTGTGTGTCATATGTGGATGCAATGGTGGATGTGTAGTGTACACGCGCTGGTGGGGGGTTGTCCGCTTTTCCGCCCTTGCACTGTGTGCGCTGTTTGCGTGCACTTGTTGTGTGTGTGCCTACCTGCGTCTCCGCGGTACGTTGCGTCCTTGGTGGTGCATCAGCAGAAGCATGGGAAGGGCCTGCAGTGCTGGATTCATGCCCGGGTGCCGCTTCTTCGTTGTCCGTGCTCTGCGTCCGTGTTACCGCCTCTCTTTCACGTGCGGTGTCTCTTAGCCGTGGGAGCCGTTTGTTTGCGGCATCGTAATTTATACGCCGGGCGGGGCGTGTTTCGTCGGACGGTGTGTGTCAGTTGAGCTGCGCCGCTACGTGTACGGGCGCACTTTGATGGCGGACGGTGTTGCTGGCTTGCCGGCGGTGTTTGGCCTGCTTTTCGCATCGTAATTGGGCGGGCGTGTGGACTGCTGCGTGCCGGCGGTAACTGGTGGTTTTTGCATCCGCCAGCACGGCGGTTGTGCTTCCGCCCGCCATCGTAATGGGCCCCATAATATTTAATATATATTTTACAATTTGTTTCATATTTTTGGAACATTTGTACATTTTTTTACAATATATAAAAATATACAATTATTTTTTGTATTTTAATATTATTTCTCCATTCTTTTCTATCGGGAGTATGTCTTTTTTTCATTTTTATTACGCAGCCATTTTTTTCTACTTTCCTCACTTTTCTATCTATCTGTTTTGTTAGGTCATTTTGGAAGACCGAACCTCGCGGTTGGGAGCTGCGTTTCGTCGCTTAAGGTAAGTTTGTTTGAATGAACTTCTAAGGTAGTTTTAGGGTAGAGGCGACATAGTAGGAGTGTAGTTAGGTTTGTGAGAACCATGGGGCACATTACGATGGCGCGGCGAACTTTGTCCGCCCGCCACCATAACGGTCATTGGGACCGTCCGCCAGAGGAGCGGCGGTCCCACTGTAGGCATTAGGATGCCACCGCCACGGTGGCGGTGGGCATCCCGCATATATTGAACTGCGGCGGGCGGTGCTGTAAGCAGCACCCGCCACAATGCAATATATGCATGCAGTGCATTGCATGCACAACGCGACAGGCACCGCCGTGGTGCCTGCCACCTTGTGCACGCAAATACAGGGGGTACCAAAGGTACCCCCATGTGCACCCCCACCCCCCAACATCTTGGGGGCCCGCAACGGCCCACAACAGCAAAGACTGTATGCCTTTCCATGGCGGCGTTGCCACCATGGAAAGGCTGCTCTCCGCCACCATCCTAATATAGATGGCGGTGTCTTGCAGACACCGCCACCATATTAGTGCCCTTTTCCGCCTCGTCCCCTGTCAGACCGGCAGAAAACCGGCAGACGGTCTTTCCGTCCGCTCGGGCTCCCCCGCCATCATAATATGGCGGGGGGAATTAGCATGCGGGCGGTGGAATATGGCGGGCGGATCGCCACCGCCATACGTGACGAGGAAGCACTGATCCCCATATGTTATTCTTCGAAAACCTGGAAGCTCCATTATATTACTGCCCCAAGAATTGTTTGATCCTTTGTAATGTTAATTATGGGGTGGGGAAAAACGGGTATTATTCCAGGGCACTTGTAACTTAGGACACACTGAGACAAGAGAGAGCAAAGACCGATAAACACACTTAACGGGCTTCAATAGGCAGATCTAAGGTACATAACTTCCTTGAGTTGTCTTGTTTTACTTGGTAATCTGTCTGTAGTGTGATTGATGCTTTGACAATTGCTGAAGTAGCAGGTTTTGCTTTTCTGGCTGATGGTTGTGATGGGGTCACTCTTGTAGGGCCTAAGGGTTAGTGCTGTCTCTAAGATGGCAGCAGTTTCGACCCAAATACTTTAAAGAGACACATCAGTTTCATCTGTTTGCTCACAAATTCTAGCTTCCCATCAACCATTGAGCCTTCTTGTTTTGAAGCTTATCATTTTGTCCATGACCATGTTAGTACTGTCCCATGCCTCAGCTTTTCTAAATGTCTATGGGAAATATGGTAGGTAATACCAGGTCCATATATAATGGCTGCTCATATTTGAGATGTTGTTCATCATCATTTAAATTCAAATGAGCATGCAATGTACTCAGTATCAGGGCTTAATCGTGCATGTGCATGCTCTGTCATGTACGCACAACATGAAAATACTCTCCCACATGGTACACAATGTCCACACATAGGGCCGATTCGATCTCGGCCAGTAGGGCACCGAATCGCATTCGGCTTTACCGGATCCGATTCGAGACTCCCTGTTTCCGACCGATTCGAACACCCGTCCGCGCGAGCTAGTACGATGCGAGCGTACGCGAAATCCCCGACCGACTTCGTTCCCGGCTCCGAACCGCTCCGACCGACTAGGCCCTAGGTTTGGCTAGACTCACACCTGCTTTGCGCCAGGAACGCAGCCCTGTGATAGTGTGGTCTACAATTGTACATAACATAACATCGCAAGGCCACACTAATGAAAGTATGAACTGGATGCACTAATAAATCATGAGCTGGCATATCCAATTAATGTACACTATGTCCAAACAAGTATTTCACAACACTCAATGTTGTCTTGTCACCTGGCATCATTGAAATTTGAAATGTTAGATGGAATTCCTATAACGTATCTCCTTATTACAAGAGAGGCAATCCTAATTCGATCCATAGAACATGGGAAGGTGCTTTTAATTTGAAGGATGTGGCCCTGATGGTTAAACACGTGCAGTAATCATCTCCGTTCCCGAGTCTCAAAAATGACTGCAGACGAACTGCTGTCACAACATGAGTATCATTGTAAACAAAAATTGAAATAAAAGGATCATGTTATGATTCTCAATATCAGTTGTATATAATCTACGTGTTGTAATTGTGATGATTTAAATATGAAATAGATGGTGCCCACAACCAACCATGCCAGTTTGTGTCAATAGGGTATACATGTTCTCTCCTCCTTACAGTAACAATTGAATAGAATGAAAGAACTGTTGGTGGAAACTGGAGTCTCGTATCACTGACTGATCCCATTAGCATGAGTTGAAAGGAAGCTCTTTACTTTTGGGTGAATTATCAATATGTCTGTGGTAGATGTGTGAACACAATTAATATTGTGACAGAATGATGATTGTTTCTTTCTTTAGCCAAGGTCGCCATCAGTGTATATTGGGTTCAGTGGGCTTTGCCATGGAACTGTAGTCACTAAAGGCCAGTTTGTTTACTTACTACTCGATATAGGCTTGGTAATGCTTCATGCATACATTTCCAATTTCAGAGCTTTTTTACTTCTGTTCTGATAGCGTGTTGCCCAAACACGTGGTTTGGTTTACAATAGAAATAGTGTATGTGGCAATGCCCTATTACTTACCAGTAATCTTCATTACTCCGGGTCCCGTTGTCCTCGTCCCATTCATTAACATAGTGGAGATAATCATCTCCCGGCAGAAAAAAAGAAAAGAGGAATGCTGGGACCTTACCCTAGCCCCTCCCACTGGGAGTACATAAGCAGTACTTACCCAGCATTCCGCCTGAACAACCAAGCCCAAACAGGAAGGCAGGCCGTCCGGGAGGGAGGGGCGTATGAATGGGACGAGGACAATGGGACCCGGAGTAATGAAGATTACCGGTAAGTAATAGAGCATTATCCCCTGGTCCCTTATGTCCTCGTCCCATTCATTAACATAGTGGAGAATACCAAAGCAGAAAACCCGGCCTTCCAAACCCCCAAGCACACCCAGGAAACCACATCCAAGGCAGAAACCCAAGGGAAACAAAAAGGGAGAACTGCAGGAAACAACAGGCAGAGCACCCAGACAGGAAAGCACCCCACCAAAGCAGGGCCACACCCACCAAAACAAACGGGAGATGACCAAGCAGAAGAAGAGGACAACCCACAGAGGGCAGACAGCACCAAACAGAGGCTGCCCACAACAAAAAGACAGCGAGGAGGCCACACAAGAACAAGACCCCCAGTGGCCCAACCGGCCAGCAAGCCAGAACAGGCCAGCAAGGAAACAACCAAAGACCGGAAACAGGGACCAAGGAAAACCAAAGGCGACAGCAAGGAGGCAGCCAACCAGAGAAACAGGAAACAGAGGAACCAAAACCCGGAACCAAAACAGGGAAGCAGGGAAGCCCCACAGCCAAGGGACAGACAAGGCCCAAAAGCCGAGGAAGAACGGAAGGGCCCGGAACCCCCAAAACAACCCGGCAAGAAGGACGAAAGGGGACACCCCAGAGGCCAACACCACCGGGCAGATGCACCGGAGAGCAACCCAAAAGGGAAAGAGGAGAGCGCCAGCCACAAGGGCAAAGGCACAAACCAAAGAAAACCAAGGGCAGAACCAACAGGGCCAAACCCTGAAGAAGGGGAGCACCGGCCAGGCACCAACACCCCCAACAACCAGAAGCACAGGTCCCAGAACAGAGCCGACAGACAACAACCCCCAAGCACCCAGCCGGGAAGGAGCAGGAAGAGCCCAGGAACAGGCCATGGGGCAAAGGGCAAGGCCCCGACCAGAACACCGGGAAAGCACGAACACAGCCCCCGGAACGCCGCCCCAGCAGGCCCCAAAAGCCAAAAGGCAGCAGCCGAGCAACCAAAAGGAAACCAGGCCCCAAAAGATGGTAAGACCACCCAGGAGGACCAGACAGCCAGACCCCAAACCCAACCGAACCCGGAAGGGCAGGGGAGGGGCCAGGAACCAGAAACACAGGAGGACAAACACCACCCACAGAACAAGGCCCAAAACCGAACCAGGACCTGACCCGGAACAAACAGACCAGCAAAGATCGGGGACCAACAAAACGGAACCCGCAGAGGATCGAAAGAGGGGGGACAGGGTGAACGGCAACAACCCCGAAACCCCAGCCACCGGACAAAGGGAAAGAACCCCCAAAAACCACCCAAGCCACAGAGGCAACAGACTCCAGAGAGGAAGTCAAACAAACCGCACAGGTACCCAAACACCCCAGACCCAGAACCCACCAAGGAAGGGCCGTAACAGGGGAAATCCCCAAGGCAAAACTAAGGCAAGAGAGGGAAAAGCAGCCGGGCAGCGAGGACCGAAGCCAAGCAACCCACCCGAACAGAAGGAGCCGGCAGCCCAACTCACAACCAGGGAAGGCCCAAAACAGAGCCCAGGCAAAGGCCAGGAAGAGCAGCAGAGACCCCCGTCACACAACCACCGGACTTACAAGACCGAAACACAAACAAGGCAACAGCCCATTGGGAGACACAGGAAAAAAAGAGCAGGTGGCACCAAGGAGGCACGGCCAGAGGCCAAGCAGACCCACCAGCAAAACTGGCCCACCAGGGCAACCGGAGAACAGCCCCGGATCGGCAACCACACAAGGGGCAAAGAAAGAAGGAAACCCACATCACAGCAGGCGTCACCAAAAAACCAGGCAAAGAAGGAGCCAAGGACCCCAACAGCCGGAGGACAGCGCCCCTGAACAAGCGAAGGCAGCCGAAGCACCCAGCACCAGGAACCCCAGGCAGGCAGGCCCCCACACAGATACGGGTAAACAGGGCGGCAAGCAACAGGCCCCCAAAGAAGCCCAAGGGAGGAGGAGCACCCACAACGGAGCACCCCCCAGAGCCAACCAGGCCCGAACCCACACCACGCTCGAAAAAGACGAGAACAGGAGCAGACAGGGGGAACGGCTGCAGACCAACACCGAAAAGAACCACCCAGCAACACAGGGCAGACCCACAAGGACACACAAGGAGGGACGCCAGGCCACAGCACCAGGCACCCCAAGGCGCCATCCAAGCCCGACCAGGCACAAGCACAAAAAGCAGACAAGGCCAGGAGCGCGCCAACAAAGGCCACTGCAGCAGAACCCAGGCGGACGGCCAGAAAAGGAACAGAGACCAGAGTCAACAGCACCCGGGAGGGCCAGGCAGCCCCCCCCCAAACAGTCACCAACCAGGCCCGACCCCGCAGAACCTCCGAGAGCAGAGGAGAGCAGGAGCACACAGGGGGAGGGGAGTCCGCAGAGGGAACCGCTAGCAGAGCAGGCCCAAAGCTGCAACACCAATAAGGCCACACCAGTAGGACACACAGAAGGGCCCATAGCCACACCGCAACCAGGCCCCCAAACAGAGGACAAGCAACCGGACACAGCCGGCCACGAGGGCCCCCAGGACACCGCACGGAGCCCCAGAACCCACCCAGACAAGAGGGAACCGGAGCACCAGGCCCAGGAAGAGAACCGAGAAACAACAGGAACGAGAAAGGGCACCAAGCAGGCAAGGACGTGCAGGCAACACCAGACGCCCCGACGAAGCCAGGCACCTCCAGGGAGGAAGGAGCCAAACAGCAAACCCTAGGAGCACCACACAAGGCAGCAGGGAAAGAAGCCAGCACCCGGCACAGTAAATGAAGCAACCGCACAGGGCAACGTAGCACAGCAGGGGAGAACCCCCCCCAGCGCAGAAGAAAACAAACCCGCAGCCACCCACAGAACAGGGGGCAAGGGAAGAGGCGGAGCACCGCAAGGAAAGCAAAGCAGAAGCAGGCCAGCACGGGAAGCGAAGCATGCCAAAGCAGAAAACAGGATGCGCCGCTACAGAGAACACAAACCAGAGCACCGAACACAGTGGAATGAACATGTGGAGTTGTAAATCACACGGGAACCCCCAAAGGGGCATCCCGGCACAGAAAAAAACAGACGCGCAGAGCTACCCAAAGCAATGGCAAACACACCAACGGCCTCAGAAAGGAGGACAGGCCGAGCGGACCCACCAGGAGTCGAACCTGAGACCACGACGCCGGACACAGGCCCCGGCAGTGGACGAACAAAAACAAACAAAGCGCGGCGAAAGGAGCCCATGGGAGCACCACCACCCGCACCAGGGACCACATCGCGGTGTAGGAGCACCATCACAGAGAAGCAGCCAGCAGACAGCCCACGGGGGAAGCAGACCCCACCATGCAAAGCCGAAGACACCTGGGGGGACCGGGAGACAGGAAGAAGGCACTCCTGCCCACAGCCAGCCCAAGGGGAATAACCAGAACCATGCCAAAGCAGGAGGAAACAGCCCCACCAGCGGTGAGGGATGTCAAGCAGTGCAAAGGCAAAGCACAGAGGTAACCAAGGGCACCAAGGCGCTGAAGAACAGATGCCTAGCGGCACGCAACACACCGGCACAAACAGGAACAACCCCAGATGGATGAAAGGCTGAGCGAACCTGCCAGGAAAGGGCTGCGGAGGACCAGGAGGCCGAACACAGGCCGCAAGCGAACGCAAAAGCACACAAAGCCACCAGACCCTGTGACCTGTGACCTGCAAATAGAAGAGGAGCCCTGCAAACAGCACGGAATCCACTGGGCCACATGGCGCCGAACAACAGCAAACACAGCGACCTACCACAGCAGCTCGCATGAACAGACCCAGGGAGGTTGAAACGCCCAGAACGCTGCCATAATGCAAACAGCGACCACAGGACAAGAGGGAGAGTCCACAAGGCCAGGTCGCCTCATCCCGGGCGAACCCACTCCAGGGCGCCCTCCCCGCAAAACAAAACCCAGAGGAAGCCGCAGCAACCGGGGGGGGGGCAACAGGAACAAGGCCCCACCCCGTAGCCAGCCAGCCAGCACAAGGCGCCCAACCAGCAACCGCGCCAGGGCCGGAGAAACAGCAAATGCAGCGCGTCTTCCACCCAGCCAGGCCACAGGAAGACGCGCAGCAACCCGGAAGAAATCGGGAGGCCGGCGCACCAGCCGCAAAGGGCCGGGCGGCAAGGGAGAACCGGCCAGGAACATCGCAGCCCCCAGCAAGCCCGGCAGGCCAGGAGGCTAACCATCAGACTCCCCGCCCGCACAGCCAGGCAGCCGGACGGGGAGTGGAAGAAAAAACGCCACTCCAGCCCAGCAGGAGCAGCACCAGCACCTCGTCTCAATTCTGTCAACAGACAGAAAAAAAGAACAGGCGGAATGCTGGGTAAGTACTGCTTATGTACTCCCAGTGGGAGGGGCTAGGGTAAGGTCCGAGCATTCCTCTTTTCTTTTTTTCTGTCGGGAGATGATTATCTCCACTATGTTAATGAATGGGATGAGGACATAAGGGACCTGGGGGTAATTACAGTTATATTTGGTGAATTGCTTAGGGTGAAACTAATATGCAGTGATATCAAAGAGCATAAGGAAGAGGAAAAACGAGCTGGAATGCATTGCACAAAGGAGAGTACAAGTCGGTGACATTGAATACAGCTATAAATAAAACATATCAATATAGATTGCTCTTTAAGTCCCAAAAGAAAAATTAAGGTAGATCAAGGGCCCAGACTAATCTCTTAATATAACACACAATGCAATCAAGTAAGTAATATTATAAGGCACAGATGGAATGTAATATAGTGACCCGATAATTGGTACATTAGTTCCCAAGAAACCCTCCATTATATACAGAAAGGTTAGGTGACTGAAGGACGCATTAGAAAAAAAGTATGTTTGTACCAACTAAAATGATGGGTTAAACCTGCCAAAAGGATTTAAAGGCTGCCATAAATCCCTTGTGTGTAAAATTAGCCATGATGCACTACACTCAATATTCCTTTCTCTAACAGAATCCAGAAAATAAACCACCATTTAACTTGTAGAACAGAGTTTTGAGTATACATGTTGATCTGCCCATGTAATAAAAAATATATCGGAAGCACATATCTGAAGGCACATAAACGAATATTACAACAGATGCGTGCTATCAGCAACGTAGACACGAGCTATCTCAGAGCAAGGCATTTCTATGCATTCCATCTAAGTGATGTATCCAATCTCTGCTGTCCAAAAGTTGCCAAGGGGAGCTTATAGAATATTCTGAGAAAAGAGGTATCAAAATATGTCATTCTCCTCAACACTAACGAACCAAATGGATTAAACATGAAAGAGGATTTGCATGTGTTATCATAAATTATCAGTTCCTGTAATTTACTCTATGAGAGGTTCTTTTAGGTAAACAGCGTTTACCACTCATGCCTTACAACGCATGCCATAACAACGCGGTCGTTACAACGACCGCGTTGATATTCAAGATACGGTTACAACGCAAGTCCGAACAACGACTTGCGCTGGGGGGCAGAAGGTGTTGGATTTAAAATCCAACACCTTCCCTAGTGTCCGCACAGACTGGAGTTGGAATAGTAAATTATACTACTCAAACATCCAGCGCCCCCTACCGCAAGTCGTTGTTCAGAATTGCGTTGTAACGGTATGCGAAATAACAACGCGGTCGTTGTAACGACCGCGTTGTTATGGCATGCTTTGTAAACGCGTGCGAAAAACATCATATATTCGTTTTTTATTATCACAAATTAGTTTTTGTTTCTCTTTTAGGTTTTCACATCGTGGTTTGATTCATTATCCTTGAAGATGTCACTTTGGACAAACTGTAGATGTATTTCTTTTATGTCTTTAACAAAGTTTTGAGAGTTTATGACATAATTTACAGAGACTCAGCCCACTTGAGAATAACAACTTATGATATCTAATCACTGAACTGTCTACGGATGTATGTGATCATGAGCAAGTGATTGGTATGCTGGTTATATAGGAGCCAACCCGCATTTGTTTTTTGAACACTGGGTGTGTGTTTAATGTCCTAACATACCACTACCCAGAATATGGTCATCCTGGCAACATATTACCAATATGTGTGAACTGATAGAAGGCATTAGCATCTTTAATATCAGCTTGATTCATTTTCTTTCTTTGAGGGCAACATGATGTTTTATAGTAGGACATGATAACATTTGAAGTATTTTTTCATCTCTATTACTTTAGAGGTATTGATGATAAATTGAATGATCGATGCCAGTAATAGAGTATGACAGATGCCCCAGACTTAATGCCATTTTAAGTTATATCAGACATATTGTGAAAAGAGCTCGTCTCTTTTGAGTAGTTCGGTGCTATGCCCTGAAGGAACACATTTTTAACATTCTGCTGGTTGCATTAGTTGCCGAAGAGGCGCCGCTACTTTATTAATTTCAAGGTGTCAAGGCAAGTTAGGAGAGAGGTAGGAACGCGCTTTGATGTAACAGGTAAGCAACTATCATCTCTGTTTCACAAAGATTCTAATCTACACTATTTGTTGAGCTTTTTGGTCATTGATCATGTTTGTGTGATTTGTATGTAAAATAATGGTAAAAGTAAATGAATGTAATTAGTATTACTTTGATTTTCTTCATGCTGATGTCGGCGTATGACACGTTGTTTAAAGTCGCCGTACCAAAGCTGGCCAATCACCGTGAATAAGCCACATTTGGCCAAAACGCGTAGGAGCTATCTGCCACAATAAGTTACTGAGCACAAGATACAGTTGAGTTCCCATGAGTGAGACCTGGCCTTTTTTTCAATGGCTGATTGGTATGGGAGATGTGTTTTCACCAGTGCTTAATTTGAACCAGTGGTTTCCTGTGCTCGGCACTTGCACTTAATTGGCAGCACCAGCAAGTATGACAGTCTGCCACATGGTGGGCTGTTTGCCTGATTTAGAGTGAGCACAACAACAGTTGTTTGCTAATTCAATATACATTAAAAATGACTATTACCTGCAGCGCTTGCTAATCTTATAGATTTTGGGCCTGGAAAGTTTGAACAGTCACACTTGTAGGAGTGTGATGGTTAGTAGCTGGTTTAGGGCTGTCATTCGTAGCGCTAGCAGGGGCAATGGGTGGTGTAGGCTCAGTGGCCCCCTGATAGGGCCCTGGCACTTATTTGTTTACGAATTAAGCACTGGTTTTAACGGCCGTGACGGAGCACGTGCTGGTGTGCACCCATCTAGTTCAGGCACCCGGTTGTGCCCCGTTGACAACAGAGCATGGTGGATCAGTTTATGACTATCAGTGCATGGCGAATCAGTTTATACCAGCGCACCGAAACCTCCCTTTGCTTGGCTGCTCGCAGGTCCATACAAATTTTCCTTGCACGTGCTGCTGCGAGCTCACTGACACGTAGGCAGACTAAGGGGCATATTCTCAAGGATCTATCGCCGAGTCATCGGCACTTTATCACAGCCAAAGTCACGATAAATTTACCGCCCCATTCACAAGCTGGTGCAAACAGCCGATACCACCAGTCTACCTGCGATAGCAGCCGCAAAAAACATCGCCGCGGATGACCCCGGCAACTATCACAATTGAGATGCAGAGTAGGCGTTCCCGTGCAAAAAGCCGCGACAATACCACACCTCAACATTCTCAAAGACCAGCCAGATCGGCGATGAGAACACAAAACATGCGAGAAATGCGCGTTAGCTGCAGGAAATTAACACCTGCTCTGACCTTGTGCAAGGTCGGACTACAACCTGCACCATCAAAGGGAGCACAGCCGAGAGCCACACCTGAAGAACAACAGATGCCATGGAGCCAACGATCATGCAGCTCGGACACCCAAGAGGGCCACAACACCCACCGCCACCCACCCCCGTACCACCCCCCACACCCCCCCGGACCAAGAGAATGCACATCAACGTCACGAAATCATGAAGAAAATCATTCGCCTGATGCCGCAGAATCACAACAACTAACAGTCATGTGAGTACAGAAAAAGCAGAATCAATCATTCACCATTGAGAGTTCAAACAAAATATCACAATCAAATTTCACACCAAACAACTATTTGGAAGAGTCATGGCGGGTCATCCCTGGACAATCTGTAAGTGACAGCCTGCAAGACAATATCCCAGATAAGAAGGTGTGTCAGGCACTCATCAAAGGACAGAGAGAGAAAGAGAGAGAGAGAGAGAGAGAGACTGAACAAGGAGCGCAAGGACAATCGGGCCCTTGGCACATACATGTCAATTGGTGCACCCAAAATCTAAGGCCTGGCAACAATTTCAGCGCGAAGGCCACATCACATTTCAGAAATGCAAGCAGTAGTCAGACTAAAATCAGGCATGAAAGCTCCTTTGTCTCAATACACAAGGCGGAAGGACATCCGAACCTCCGACCTTGGTCTCCAATGCGCCCGGCACCCCCTGAGTGAGATACCATGCCAGACTCTGGCGACTCCCACACCACGAACTGCGCTAATGAAAGAGCAACGTGTCCACACCCCACACACACTTGTCCCTGCTCGAGCTACACCTGCATGGCATGCCCCCAACACATCGGTAAAAAGACAACCCATACGTCCAAACATTGAACACACATACGACTCATTACTCCGAGCTGTGGCATATCGTCCACAGAACTGCCGCCGGTCTGAGGAGTGGCGGTGGTACGAGACCAACAAACGCAATGGCTGGCAATCCCAGGCACATGCACAACCCCAGTCACGTGGAACTGTACTGTGCACGAATGCTGCATCTGTTGGGAGCTCTGCCAATGGCAGTTTTGCGAATCAGTTACCGTCTGAGTTTCCGGCTTGCGTACGTCACATGCGTCCAGCCATGGTTCCACTGTCGATCATGCACATTCGAGTGGCCCATGGAGGTCTGCCTATCCAACACAACGGTAGCTGAACTGGATTACGACTTGTGTGTGTGCCCCCTGTTGGCCCACGAACAGGAGTGCAACCGGGATACCCGGGCATGGGATGCCTTGATATGTGGTGTCTGTGCCGGCAGCAGTGGAGGGGAGATTGCACAAGTCATCGTGTGCAGTGACCACATCGAGGCGCTGCCCTATTGGGCTGTGTTGCGGATTGGTGAAACTGCGTAGTCGGAGCACATCTGTCCGGACCAGTTAATGGATTGGCTCGCCCTCGTGTTCCTTGAATTCGAGAACAAAGTACTTCTGGAACTGATTGTCTATGAAGCAGCGCTCGCATTCATGGACGAGTAACTACCTTCCTGCAGCCACAACTGATTGACAGCCAGAGCACAGGTCCCAACACCATGTTGCATCATGGAGGAATGGTCCCATAAGCCAGTACAACAGTGGACATGTTTGCATTCGCTCGGACTCAGAATGCATGTGCGTGCACCTACGCGTGTTGTCACACACCTGTGGAAGGTGCTGCAGCCCCAAGGGCGGAGCTGCACAGCTTCGTTTGGGAAAGTTCCTAAATCTGACATACTGCTGGAGGGAGACTACACACATGGCAATGTAGCACGACATGTGACCTTGTTGGTCCCTTTCACCTGCTCACTGTCAGCAGAGCACACAGTCGGCGCAGTCCGGTGGTACAGCTCCATGCAGATCCCATGGGCTGTGAGTCGTGTCCCCTGACACGGGGCAATGAGCAGACGCCAAACATCACATGACTCGACCAGCAAGGCAAGGTGGGCTGAGACCGTTGCCAACCGTAAGGATATGTGTTCATTTTTGCAACCCCATTCCTTGCACCTCGACACGTTCCCATTCTGCCTGTAAGTGTCTTGAGCATTTGTCTGCCTGTTGTGGCCCATCACTTGCCCGTGCACTGACACGCACATGCTAATAAAGTCTACGCAACTTCACCAGTGTACAACTGTGATGAGTGTTGATTAGTATGACAAATCGTGTGCCTCAATGAGCATTGTCCGTACACAGGGAGGGACAGACTGCCTCTGGTACATAGGTGGTGAATCCCTATTGGCAGCTCCACCTCTGTGAGCCAGACATTGTGTTTGGGATAGTTGCTGGTAGACCTGTGCTCTTACGTGTCTTCAGCAATGTGAGTATGGTGTCCAACTTCTTGCCATGTGGATCAATATGATCCATTCAAACAGACTGTGTCCACACTGATGTGTGTGAGTACGTCATGCGATGGGGGACACTACTTCAGGTGGGCTACCGATTCTGACATTTACACACACAGCCCTATGTGATACATGGACGTGGGGCTACGTTGGGGGATGCGAGATTGTTGTTCATGTGCAATGAGGCCACAGCTAGTTCACACCTTCACATTCAACTAATTGGCCATGTGGGTCAGGCTCAAACATCCGCATTGATGACATTTACCAGGGTGTACCTTTTAGTGCAATCAACGTCCCTATATTCCTCCGTACTTGTACACGTGAGTGAACATAGACATGACACATCTGTGTGATTTGGAATGTTTATTCACATTCTGGGGAGTCTCGGAGCTGGAGGGGTAAATGGCCAGTTCAAGCCCACATTAAGTGGTTGCCCAGTGGTGGGCCAACCAGAGTCCTTGGGGGAATGCAAAGTTAATCTGAAGAGGAAGAGTACAGTCCTCAGCCGGATTGCTGTGTCATTGGTACAAGAGCAGATATGGCAGTCCATGTCGAGGTCCAGGTGAATGTCGCAGAGTGTTCCGGGGGACAGTGGGAGGTGTTGTTCCAGGGAATGATGCATAGGGCTGAACCATGCAGGGACAGGCCATGTGGCGGGTACGGATGCTACTGCCTCCTTCCTCACACAGTCATTACCCTCCACATCTTACTCCTCTGAGATGTCTTCTGTGTCCGGTGTGTCAGGTGTGTGTGGTGGTGTTATGGCTGCATCACTGTGGGCCACTGACACATCAGGGTGCGGAGGTGTAATGGCCGCATCACTGTGTGCCAATGACACATCAGGGGGTGGAGATGTGTGTGTCGAAGTTCCTGCAGCAGTCATCTGGTACAGGCTCTGTGGCAGCAATGGCAAGATGAGGATCTGCAAGGCCTGGAAGATCCCAGATACATGTCGCTGGTGTTCAGCCGTGGCAGCCCTGCTTCCAGCCTGCATCCACTCCATGGTCTCCATTGTCCTCCGCATCTGTGCCAACTCTGTACTGTCATCGCTGGAGCCTGTCTGACTAGACAGTTCTTGTATCCGAGTAATGGCCCCAGCGAGGTCAGCCAGGGTTGTCAGTGAGCATGGTGCGGACAGGGGGTGTCCGTTAGGGACTGAACGTGGTCCCTAATGGGACTCAGACACCCACGTATGGCATCGAGTTTGGCTGCCACGAGGTCGAAACCCACCCGCAGCAGATCAGCCATCTCCTCCTGGCACGCTAACACACGGCGTTGGAATTCCATGTGTGGGTCCTGTGGGCCAGCCGTGGTGGTGTGTGCTTCCTGCTGTGTGGTCTGCGCAGGGTGTGGGCTCACCGCGATGCAGCTGGGCTACCCTGCTCCTGGGGATGGGGTGCGGAGGCTGTCCACGAGCCGTTGGAGGGTGGCTGGGCAAATGTGCAGGGTGTCCTCTTCATCATCACTGTAGAGATGTGTGGTCTGCTCTGCAGGAGGTGTTGATTGTCCCTCTGCAATGTAACGGGGAGATGCAGGTTAACAGTGTGTTCCATGTATGTTCACGCATTGTACATGTTTACATACAGACTGCATGACAATGTACATTGTGACTGTTTTGGAGGAACTGGCGATTTGATGGGAGACAGTGGACATTTCGACTACATGACGGGTGTGAGGTTGTACTCGTATATTATCATCTCACAGTGTCATGCAATGCCAGATGTGATTGGCCATTTTCTACGCACGAGCGGCACCAGTTGTGTCCTCTGTCCTGTTGTGTAAGTGTTGCACTTTGTACCACATTGTCGTCAATGTTGATGTGCTGTGATTGCTATGTGTGTGTGCTGATTTGGCGCCCCCTTCATCCCTTTGAGTCAGTGTGCCTTTGACTTGTGTGCTATTCGGGTGCTGTGATGTTTGCGACTTGGGTCATTTGTGCTCTTGGACATATTTTGTACTCTTGTGCATTGTTTGTCTGCAGATGTGTTTTTGACGTAATAGGTTGTAGGTGCACGTGGATGTGTCAGAGTGTGACCTGCTCCTTTACGGATGTGGTCCACACTCAGCCACCTCCAAGTCGTCTCATGCACCATGTCGTGTATTGTGACTGCAGCCATGCTATCTGTCATGCAGTGTCACTTGCATAGTCCGTGTGGCTCACAGAGCCGCTGCTTTTCTGGATTCAGCACATGTGCATGGGTAGGTTGTGGCATTGGTGATATGGAGGGGGGCCCCTTTGTGCACATAGTGGACGGGGGCCTACTTGATGTTTCTATGTGTGCTGCAGTGTGCCAAGGGTATCAGGGACATGTTCCACACACATTGTGGGTGTGCAGTGTGCTGCGCATGATTGTGCATGTGTGCCATTGTGCCCATCTCCCTCCGTCCCCCCAGGCCTTGGTCGCTACTCACCCTGTTGCTGTTGGGTCAGGTCATATCGAGCTGTGTCCAGTCCACCAACTCCTTGCACAGTCTCCGCACTGATGACTGTGGCCACCATTTCCTCCAGCTCATCCAGCTCCTCCTGTGGCGCAGGAGTCCCACCTCCAGTCGCCTTTGCTGCCTTCCTGTTGACAGCGAGTTTCTCCTTGGTTTGGCTGTGCACTTCATGCCAGCAGCTCTTGACCTCCTCTATTGACCTCCTCGGCACTCCAACTGGATTCACGTTGTTGACGATGGACTGCCATATTTCCGTTTGTGTTGCCCATGACGTAGTGGAGGTGAACAGTTGTTGGTAGTGTTCTATCACCTCCGTGACGATGATCCGGTCTTCCTGCGGACTGAACCCTGTCTTCCTCTTCCTCTTCTCCTTGCCCTTCCCCGAGCACGGGGTTCCTGGCTGGTCCTCCGTGGGGCTTGTGGGGTTCGGGTTGTCCTCTGCACTCGGTCCGGGTGCATCCATGGTGCTACGCAGTTTGATTTGGTGTGCTCTTTTTTTTTCTTTTATAGTGCATTTTCCCGCATGACGCGTGGGTACTGCAGGCCTGTGGCTGGTTTTCGCTGATTTTTCTATCGCGCTTGGCCTCATCGCTGCTTTTTTTGCGTTCGTGTTTCGCATTTTTGCGGCGTCGCGTTGACTTCATCGCGGACATTTGACGCGTTATCGTGAGCCTATCGCATGGTGCCGCCGGCTTGGGAATGCCGCGTTACCACGGTGTTATTTTCCCGCGATAGAGTGCGATGTGGAGAGCTGCGTTAAGCTACTTTTGCGGTAGTTATCACACGTTCTTGGGAATATCCCCCTAAGATTCTAAGATGATGGCATCGGGTCATAGCTGCACCCTGTGATATTCATTGGAAACTTATGTCACCAAATGCACATTTAATACCTGTGAAACATTTTTTGAATAGATGCAGCTTTGAAGCTGAGAAACTCTCAGATTCTTCAGAACAAATCTAATTAAAACAAGGATAAATGTTTGCTTTCGTGCACATGTCGATTACCATAAAGGGTCATTATTCCCAAATTATTAACCAGCCTCCGTATGATCGATGCCAGTAATAGAGTATGATAGATGCCCCAGACTTAATGCCATATTAAGTTATATCAGACATACTATGAAAAGAGCTCGTCTCTTTTGAGTAGTTCGGTGCTATGCCCTGAAGGAACACATTTTTAACATACTGCTGGTTGCATTAGTTGCCGAAGAGGCGCCGCTACTTTATTAATTTCAAGGTGTCAAGGCAAGTTAGGAGAGAGGTAGAAGCGCGCTTTGATGTAACAGGTAAGCAACTATAATCTCTGTTTCACAAAGATTCTAATCTACACAATCAATCTCCCATGTGTCTTCGCTCGATGTATATGTGTGCTCAACATGCATTTGTCAAAATAAAAAAAATAAAACATTGAGCTGCCATTAAACCTACTTTTTTCCTGTTGCACACAATGTTTTGGGTGAGGACCTCTATATACTAGATAATACTTGTTTTTGCACAGAGATTCCGATCTAGACAATGGGTGATTATGAAACTGAAAAACATTAACAGTTGTTATTTACCTACATTAGGTTGTCAATTTTTGCAAGAAGCCTAGGTTATAGAAAGGTGTTCATGATTTGCATGCTGCACTTATCGAGGGGCACGTCATTCAATTGCAATTTTAGCAAAATGAGGGTGAAATATGTATTACGTTCAGAATCAAATCAGACCCACCTGGTCGTGTTTAAATAAACTAGTTGTTGTAAATTTTGAGATTTACTACCCGTAAATTAGTGATTTCTTCACGTGGGTCTTCCTGTTAAAAATAGGACTTTCGGTCCCATTTTAAATTGTTTTGAGAAAAAATGCATGGCCAGTATCTATCTGATTTCAAAGCCACGAGTAAAACATCACATCATTATCAGCAGGAGTATGTATTGTCTGGTGCCAAGAAAAAAAGAAGCAAGAATAAAGAAAGTCAGTTCTTGGAAGCACTGGGGTGATGAGGCGTGGCAGGGATGATACCTGCAGGAGCCGATCTATATTGTAACATTGTTAAACTATCCTTTCAAGGAAAAACGGGAACGCGGGTTTGGGTGGGGGGGGCGGGGGAGGGTGGGGGTATTCGTTTGCCTCATGTCCTGATGGAGGCACTGCATTTGTGGAACAACCTTTAACCTTCATGGCTGGCTCGTGTGAGGATCAGACTGGCGCACAGGATCACAGGTTCCTGCTATTGGGGGCTTGGGAAGCATTTGCAGCCACACACCTGTTCCTGTTCCACTGATAGAGGCTGCTTGAAGATAGAACAGATATATTTGATTATTCTTGTTGTCCAAGTAGAAGGAGAAGACCATTGAAAAAAGGTGGTGTGCAGAAAATATGCACCATTCTCTACTAAATGTAGAATTATATAAAACATGAAGATAAAAAGTTTGGCTTTTCCAAAATGTGATGAAATACAACAATCGTGTGAAAAGCATGTTTTAGTCTGAAGCATCATATACAAGGTGCCGTATGTTGTATATAAATTATCTTTGTATGAATTGAAACTGTTTTGGTATCAGTACAGATGATGTCATTGCTTTGGCTCCTGCTATGCTTTTAGCTATTTTCACTGCTGTGACAACTGATGTAAAAAGAACAATTGATGGACAGAATGCAGAACAATGTCATACATTCACCCCAGTACAGAGATCTGGGCCTAAATCCATCGTTTTTTTGCTCACCATGCCATTCCAGTTTGAACCCAGCCATATGCAAATCAGTCTTGACCCTGCGCCCAATGGGAACAGTCCAGGCCGAACTGCCAGGCCAGGTCCTCCCTGGACTGGAAACAAGCATCCTAGGACTAGTTTCGGGGTTTCACCCCTCATCAGCCAGGATACCTTGACTCCAGTGGCATGGAGAACACGGGACCCACGTCTGGGCATACCCATCCCACTCAGGGTGACAAATGCAAAAAGAACAATTGATGGACAGAATGCAGAACAATGTCATACATTCACCCCAGTACAGAGTTCTGGGCCTAAATCCATCCTTTTTTTGCTCACCATGCCATTCCAGTTTGAACCCAGCCATATGCAAATCAGTCTTGACCCTGCGCCCAATGGGAACAGTCCAGCCTGAACTGCCAGGCCAGGTCCTCCCTGGACTGGAAACAAGCATCCATGACTGGTTTCGGGGTTTCACCCCTCATCAGCCAGGATAGCTTGACTCCAGTGGCATGGAGAGCACAGGACACACGTCTGGGCATACCCATCCCACTCTGGGTGACTAATGCAAGAAAAACAATTGATGGACAGAATGCAGAACAATGTCATACATTCACCCCAGTACAGAGATCTGGGCCTAAATCCATCGTTTTTTTGCTCGCCATTCCAGTTTGAACCCAGCCATATGCAAATCAGTCTTGACCCTGCGCCCAATGAGAACAGTCCAGCCCGAACTGCCAGGCCAGGTCCTCCCTGGACTGGAAACAAGCATCCTAGGACCGGTTTCTGGGTTTCACCCCTCATCAGCCAGGATAGCTTGACTCCAGGGGCATGGAGAGCACGGGACCCACGTCTGGGCATACCCATGCCACTCAGGGTGACAAATGCAAAAAGAACAATTGATGGACAGAATGCAGAACAATGTCATACATACACCCCAGTACAGAGATCTGGGCCTAAATCCATCCTTTTTTTGCTCACCATGCCATTCCAGTTTGAACCCAGCCATATGCAAATCTGTCTTGACCCTGCGCCCAATGGGAACAGTCCAGCCTGAACTGCCAGGCCAGGTCCTCCCTGGACTGGAAACAAGCATCCTAGGACTTGTTTCGGGGTTTCACCCCTCATCAGCCAGGATAGCTTGACTCCAGTGGCGTGGAGATTTAACCCAGATCCTTGTGACTGGGGTGAATGTTTGCATTGTCCACTATTCCGTCTATCAATTGTTTTTTTGCATATGTCGCCCTAAGTGGGAAGGGTATTCCCAGACGTGGGTCCTGTGCTCACTACACCACTGGATTCAAGCTAGCCTGGCTGATGAAGGGTGATGCCCTGAAAAAGGTCCCAGGATGCTTGTTTCCGGTCCAGGGAGGACCTGGCTTGACAGTTCGGGCTGGACCGTTTCCAAAAGGAACAGGGTCAAGGCTGATTTGCATATGGCTGGGTCCAAACTGGGGTGGTGTGGTGAGCAAAAGAATGATGGATTTAACCCCGATCTTTGTGACTGGGGGTGAATGTTTGCATTGTCCAGCATTCCGTCCATCAATTGTTTCTTTTGCATGGCACAACTGATGTTGCTGTTGTCACTGGTGTGGTTCCACTTGTGGCCACTACTGTTGTCTCTGCATTGCAGCCAGCTATAATTACTACTCTTGTCCATTCTAGGTAGTAGCAATGGTCAATGCTGTGGATGCTCCAGGCGTTGCTGCCATTGTACGTGCTGTACTGGTTACTGTTGTTGTCCTTGCAGTTATGATAACTTCTCTTGCAGCAGCAGTGGTTGCTGCTATAATAACAGCTTTTGTTTTTGCTTTGCTCCTAATAGTGGTAGTGGATACGGTTGCTGATATAGTCGCTTGTCTTCATGCATGTTGACACCACAAGGAGGTGATGAAGGTATAATTTGAGGTAGTTAACCATTTTTATTTTTGCAGATTTCTATAGCGCGAACTCGACCCGAAGGTATTGGAGTGCTTTACATGAGGACCAGTTACGTTACACAAGGACACATTCATTATTTGGTAGGCACGGGGAGATTAAGTGATTTGCCCAGCATCACGAGATGCTGAGCCGAGGTCGAGGCTCGAACCTGGGTCCCAAGCTCCAAAGTCGGCAGCTCTAGCCATAAGGCTACGTTTGTGAGCGACTAATTCGTTTTACTCCTCTCCAATCCAAAAACACAAGGCAAAAAAAAAAAAAACATAACCGTTCAAATTTGCACTGACCCCCCAACCCCTATATTTTTTTCCTAACACATGAGTTCTGGCATACGTCTATAGTTATCTGAAATGATCTATAGCCGTGAGAGACCTAAATTCTTCCATCTTCTACCCCTGTTCCCTTGTCTCTCTTGTAACACTGGATATATACCTGATCGACTAGTGAGGGTAAAGTTAGCAACTTGAATTCATTTCAGCTTAAACTCTTCCAAAAAAACCCTCTCCATAGCAGTGAAGCAAAGGAAATTCCCTATAGCTCTTCTAGGCTTGGTTCTCCTTGGGTTAAGGTGAAAAGTGTCTCTGCGATCTCAATGAATTTCCATATAAATGATATGATCATTCTCTAAAATATGGCATTTGATGAGATTTATTCTAAAATATTTCATCTTCTGCCAAGTCACCTCTGTAATATTATTAAAACGCTAAATTATTCCAATATGGGCTATTTTTCCAGTTTTCAAATCTGTCTTACATATCACTGTAAGAGTATTTTGACTGCAAAATAGCTTTAATGTTATATGTTACACCTAGCCATTAGTTTGTTTCCAAAGCCTGGGTTCTGGCCTTAAATTGCATTTTTCTTTAGAATAATTAATGACACGATCGGTGTATTTTTCTTTGCTGAGTGATAGGGCTCTTAAACATAAGAATAATTTTCTCTTTACTGGTTTGAATGTGCTCTAGACTACTGTGTCTGCTCCTGCCTCATTTCAACAGTCCAGGAAGTTTTTTGTTCCTTCTTCTCCTAGCTGAATTGGATTGAGCTTTGCTTCTGCCTCTTGTAATGGAGTTCCTGGCTTTTTCAGTAACTTAATCTGCTGTCTCATCTGTATTTTCTCTGTTGGGACATGAGTGGAAATCTTTTCGAACTGGTTATCTCTTTTAGGGTATCATTGTGCCACTGACATATGGCTAGAGGTGGCTGATGTCACTTCCTGGGCATCGGGAAGGGGGAAGGAAAGCATGGTTAGAGTAAAGTATTAGATTAAGAGTAGTATATACTGCTGGCTGAGCACATTCTACCTTTATAAAGAGCACCTAGGCTTCCTCTTTACTTGTAATGTCGCAATGACCAAGGCGACTCCACATGCGCAGGGGTGTTGTTTGCTTGCACCCCCACATACGTGTATAGATTGGTACTGTCTGGCCGCCAGACGTAGTTAATAAATAGCCCAGTGGGGCAGGCATGGTCAATCATTAGGGTGACCACGAGAGCAACTGCTGTATCAGCCCTCAGACAACACTACATTACTGTCAAGGAAAGCCGCAGATATAAATGCCTAAGGTATTAATTTGATAAATATGCCCTAGTTTTGGAGGACATAAATGGAGACTTATATCAGCCCTGATTATTTTCAGGGTTTAATTCTATCTTCAACATTGAGCTAGAAGACATTTTCTTGACCTACAAGGTGTGTTTTATTGGTTTAATTGGCTTAACGTTGTGTTCAAAGATCCTGTTC
This sequence comes from Calotriton arnoldi, assembly GCA_963921515.1. Taxonomy (NCBI): domain Eukaryota; kingdom Metazoa; phylum Chordata; class Amphibia; order Caudata; family Salamandridae; genus Calotriton; species Calotriton arnoldi. The sequence continues at coordinate 78,230 of CAWUFW010017485.1, read as the reverse complement.
CTTGATTTCTGCTTTTCACTCTGCCAGATACTTAAATCTGTTTGAGAAGAGCTCTATAAATAAAGTGAAAATCTGACCTTCTACAGCTGTTGTTCATCCACTTCTCTTCTTGGACTAGAAGATAGGTCTCAGTAGGTCTATCAGTTCTTCAGGTTTTTGCATTGCAAGGTGCAGCTTAGATCCCCAGTTTTATTATGAGGAAGGCTTAGTGCAGCTGGGAACACCTACAAGTAAATGACTGTCAAAGGCTTTGAGCATTCCCAAGAAGTAAATGTCTCCATTGGAGTGCCCAGGACTACTCCTGATGCTTCACTCTTGTGGGGTGGGGATAAGATTATTCCTAACTTTGAGGTAAAAAAATTGAGGTTGTTTTCCTGAAGCTTACTGGGATACATGTAGCTGGGTCCGATATATTTGTCCACAACGGTTGGTGTTGCTCATACCAAATCCATGCTTCACAACAGCTGAACAGGCAACTTAGGACAGAACAACATTTCTGACTCAAACCAGGAAGTTTGTGAGATTCTGAGTTAAACAACCTTTGCCAGTTTTATTAAGACTATGATTTCTTTTAGTTGGTTCACTGCCATTAAAGGTCGAGACGGTGATTTTATTGTGAGGGATATGTCAAGGTTTGAGTCTTTTACTTGGAACAATTTGTGTATGGGAAAACATTCACTGGCTGCAAGAACGGGCCAGTAAAACCAGTGCAGACTCCAAAAGATGCTGCAAAAGCAATAGATGAACTGTTCCTTCTGTGTCTGCAGTATATCTGCAGAGATTCAGACCGTACGGTCATGGAATTGCATGTCCCAAAGAACAAGTTCTGTCTCACCCTCCCACAGCAGTCACTTCTGATCCTGCATCATGTCACGGTTTCTGGACTCCCAATGACTTTGTCCTGAGTCTCAAAGCTGACCTTCTCTACCATCCTATAACCTTTATTGCACACAGACACCTGCTTCAGTCACCAATTTATCAGACCATCACAGCCACACAAGGTCCAGTGGACGACCTTAAGACGTGTCCACAGACACGCAAAAGCTGATTTTAACCTTGCACCCTGAACCATCCAGCCACATCACTCTTGCAAAGAGTCCCACAGAGCCACTCCAAGCACACAATGGGCACTGAAAGCATACAGGATGTTTGCAGAATACTGGGGAAATTACCTCATTGTGCACTCAGAATTCTCTTGATACTCATTAAGGTTGATCATGGTTGTGCTCTGAGACTGCCTCAGAGACTGACAGAATTTGGGGTCATATTGCTGCGGATTCCCTCCAGGTGGCTGAGAACGATTTTTTGAAGCGCCTGCTGTGTGTTCCGTGCGGATTATCTAACCTAGCGGCCCATGAGGAATTGGGGGTCGCCTACCTAAGTGATGTCCTGGCCTTGCGCCCTCTTGTGTTTTGGTTGAAGTGCTGGCTGAATAAGGAGTTAACTCTTAATCATTTAATCTTAAGAGAGTGTATGTCCCTCGATAATGCATCCCGAATTCCTTGGCTTAATTACATTAAAAGTAGCCTTGAAGGGGTAGGGCGCGCTGATTTATTCTGTAAGCCCGAATCCATTGTTAAGAAAGATGTGCAACTAATCATGGTAGCCTTCTTAACCTCAAGGAAAATGGCCAGGGAGGAGCAGGAGATGTTGAAACCAAGTGTACGTATGTTTTTAATGCTCAAAACAACTCCGACAAAGGAACCTTATCTTATGGGATTTTTATCAACACATGAGAGGTTCTTATTAACTAGGTTTCGGATGAACATTTTTCACCTCCTGTTAGCTAGGCCTATCGGATGCAGTAGAGGTCAAGTGCTAGCTCCCTGTGGCTGCGACGGACAGTCTCCACAGGATCTGCTGCATTTTATGTTTTTATGTAAGTTTTATGAAACCCCTCGAAGGCATTTCCTGGTTCCCATTTTAAAAAGAATGAATTTTATTCAGGCCTGTCCTGCCCTTATGTACCTTCAACTGTTGAAAGAGGATTGTAATATTTTTATAGTGGGGTTTTTAAAATCTACTGTGAAATCTAGGGCCTGTATGGATGTTTAGATATTGGATGATCTATGCAAGATCTATTAGTTCTGAAGGTTTATTTGCGCCATAAAGTAAATACAATAGGAAGTTATGTTCTCCTGGCATATTGCACTTTATGGTTACTGATTAATTTGGGAGGCTGGGGGCTGGGATCTATTTATAAATTGTGTATGGGGTTTTACTTTTTAAACCATGTTTTAACGTATTTCTGTTTTTATGTACATGCAATTTTTGTAACTTTTATGGTTCTCCGACGTGAAACCGAATAAAGTTTATTTGATTTTTGATTTTTTTGACTGCCAAAATGTAAGACAAGCAACTGGAAGAGGAGGGCCCCCTGCAGAATGCTACTGTATCGAACTTACTGATTTAATAACTATGGACTTCTACCTACTTACATTGCTTTTTGTGCTCCACAATCTCGGACTGCAGCACACTCCATGCCATGTGTGCCCCGTATTATTATTCTCTGTCACTATTCATAAGCCAAGGGCTGAGCTTAACCTTTGTAACTGTTCCTTTGAGGATATACCCTATCAGTCAGACACTTCCCCTCCGACAGAAAAGACATTGGTGTTCAAATTAAAGGTTACCATCAACATCCTGACATCAGAAGCATTGGTGCATCAACCAAGGAATGTTAGGTATCCACACCATGACTTTCACATCCTACCTTAACATTTCATCCTATAATAATGGCCTTCTTTGACCTGAGACCCCATCCAATTCTAACATACGCTGGTTTCTGACTATTGATTCCTCTCTTCCTTATTCTTCAAACTCGCATGGACTGTGCTACCAATAGGAATCCAAATATATAAGCTCAGACAGAAACACTTCTCCATTCAGAAGCATACTTTATTCCCCGTGTTCCAGTCACCCATGGCTCCAGAGCAGGATGATATTGCTCTCTGACCTCCTAATGCCTTCAGATAGGCACAAGCAAAAGTTATTCTGAGCTAGAAAGGAGAGAGTTTAATAAAGTCTTTTATAAGAAATTCATATGCCTATCTCTGAGGTGCACACTGCATAAGAAATATGTGTACTTAAATGAAGAAGGAGATGCGGAGGTAATGTGCAGGGCCACGGCAAAACCGTGGTCCTCCCACAGTGGGCATTTACAAAATAAATACGAATTTCATATTCCTGTCCCATAATTTACTTCTGCTGTATAACATTCACATTTTAACAAAATAATGTTGTTTCTTTATCTAATGCATTGACATGTATTAATCCAGCTTCACATGGTGAGCAAATGCTCCTGACATGCATACAAGGTAAATTAATTTGTTTTTTGCAGTTGTCTGATGTATTCAGGCATTTGAAGATAATAATTTTATTAGATTGTCTAAAAACCCCCAATTGTTGGATTTAGGGAAGAACTTGTTTCTGCAGCAGAGATCAGATATGTATACATGTTATTAAAATGCGTGAAAAATATGAACTTTCTTTTTCTTGAATGCATGTATACATCACAGATGCTTCTCTCAGATCAGCTTTTATTTCAATAGACCACTTAGAAATGCAGCAAAGAACTTACGGGCTTCTTCACAAAGGTAAACGTACATGTGAGTAAATCTACACATGAAAATTCACTCTTACACTTTAGAGTAAGTTTACTTATGTCTGTTCACCATTTTTTAGTATACATTTACACAAAAGTGTGAACTTGAATGTCTGTGCTGCCAGGAACCAGGGGGTGGGGCCTAATTTACTAAAAGTAACTTTACAACTGTATTTTACAAATCCGAACACTTGGTGGGGATCTCTACTACTGGTAAAATATAGGAAAAAGTTTAAAAATGTATTAAACTTGAAAAAATCATCCTAAAATATTTAAGTTAAGTTAAATATTAATGTAAAATAAATGCATACATTTATTCGAAACCTAGAAAAACCTAAATATAATGTTCTAGTATTTTAACTAATTGTAGATTAAATAAATAATCAATTTTAATAAATTTAATGAATGTAAACTATGCGTATTTAAGTATCATTCTTAAAACCAAATTCCACCTGCAGTACATTTTATATAATTGAAATGTTCATTTTTAATTAGATCTTAGATCAACACCTGGGACCCCATTCCGCAGGGCTCGATACAGGCAGTGTCCCTGTGACCCCATTAACCAGGAACATGCTGTTTCCTGCCTGTTGGAGTGCGGGCATACCCTGCCTGCACTCTTCTTGGCAGCAAAAACATCTTTTCTCCCGCCAGTGTGGGAGCGTGGGAGCAAAGTTAGTGAGCTGGATCCTAATGGGTGCTGGCTGGGGAGCCAGCAAGGGCCATGGGAGCCTTGAGGCTCCCCCCATGGTCCCCAAAGTTTTGCTAAATGTGGGTGCCCTGAGTAGGCACTGGATCACCCACTTTTAACATTTCTTTTTTAAATGACCAGCCTCGGCTACAGTGGTGGCTGTGGGGTCACTGGGGCAGCAGTGGTCCTGGGGCTCCCCCTATGTTGATGTTATATTTATAAGGCTTTGTTGAAAAAGGTATTATTAAACATTACAATATGTGATTTTTTAAAATAAACATTTGATTATAATTATTGGTGACTTTTAAACGAAGGTAAGAGGTCTGTTTATATATATTGATATGCTGACTCCTTGATAAAGACAAATGCCCACCTTTTATATTTTGGTGTTCTGACCCTTTGACAAAGTCTGACTTACTTAAAATCACACCCTTTATTATTGTAACATCACTTAGTCAGCCGTGCATGTCTGGGTGGTCCCAGGCCTAAGGCAGTGCGCTGCAGTGGACAGGATGCCCTCGGGCAGGCCCTGTGCCCAACCTCTGCACCAAAGATCGTGTGCTGCAGGGAGTAGGCCATCCGCGGGTGTTGTGCGCAGGGCCTGGCTATAACTGTAGCTCATGCTCTATAGTAAACATAACTCGCACCCCGCAAAGTGCAGTGTTGCCATCAATGATGTAATTTCAGGTTTTGTAGTGATGCTATAAATTATGTCATAGAAGATGTCATGAATGATGTAATATGGGAGGTAATAGCAGTGCATGACAAGTGAGTGAGTTATAGTTACTTTAGAGCACGAGTTATAGTTACTTGAGATAACTATAACTGGGGAATTTCAGTGGTTTTGTTAATTCGAAACGGAATGTTCTAACTGACATTTTCATCTAAGTATAATGTCCCTTTAACCATAGGTTATTTCAGTGAATGTCTGAGGCATGTTTTAACATAAAGTAACATATTATTACAATTCCTAATTATAATGTCACTCTACCCTTTGTTTCTTTCAGTGTATATATATGATCAAAGTGGCACACGCCTCTGTGTAGTTATAGTTAGGACCAGATTTCCATCAGAAATTGTTTTTTAGATTGCTGATAACTTTGCTGTAATTTGACGAATCTTCACTAAGCATTGCGCAAAAAAGGTTAAGAAACTCAGGGCCCAATTCACAGAACTAACTTAAGACAAAATCCTAAACTTACTACCATTTTGGTATTCATAGAAGGCACTTACTCATTTTGGTATTCACAGAAGGCACTTACTTACTCATTTTGAGTAACTTACTCATTTTGAGTAACTTACTCATTTTGTGTAACTTACTCATTTTGGTATTCACAGAAGGCACTTACTCATTGATGAGTAAGTGCCTTCTGTGAATACAAAATGAGTAACTTACTCATTCTGAGTAACTTACTCATTTTGTGTAACTTGGTAAAACAGGTGATAAAAACAGATAAAAAAGCATTTGCTAATAAAACGCTGTGGCACAAAATTGCCAGGGCCGTTAAGCCTAATATCCTCAAGTCATTTGCAGATAGTTTGTCATCCTGCGTGAGCAGAAGTATGCGTAAATTCCAGAGCGCCTGTGTGCTTTCCCCGTTGAGTGGAGCCATCCATGCACTATCCTGTAGTTTTTCCTGCCTTTGACGGTTTTACATCTATTAGCGCAAGGAATTTTACTAACATGCAGTTCATCTGCGGGTCATCTGGATTAAAGCAGGCTATCACGGCTTGTCTCCGTGTTCGAATCCCATGCTAGTTTAATTGATGTTTGAGCAGGCGGGCTCTTTACCCTGTCAGGCTGGAGCAAGATCATATCAGGTGGGCCGTGTCCTCAGCTCCTGGTTGCACAGGCGGCAATGTGGGAGCATTTGCCCCCTCAGCCATGGTGGCAGATGCTGAATGGCTTGCAGTTTTCCTAGTCGATGTTTGAGGAAGTTCTCCTTGATGGTCCGGGAGTATTCTACACTGAAGTAAGGTTGTGGGCTAATGGATGTGTAGCCATTAATTGTCATCCAGGCGTGTTTTCTCAACACAAAAGTGGCTTTGCCTTCTACTAGTGACATTCTCCTTATTGTCTTCCGCAATATTTTCTTAAAGCCCGCATGTGTGGTCGGAACTTCCCAAGCCTGGCTGAGGCCGGTATTTGTGAGACAGTGATATAGGTGTTTTCTTGACGGTGCTGCTATTCTTTGCTGAAGCTCTAGCGAGAGTAGATGGCTTACGCTGTTTAGGGGGGCATTCTTGATTTTGTGCCAACAGGTTATATATGCCCCCTGTCATGCTAGCTGTTGTTTTATGAAGCCAAATTCCATCCGGATCTGAGCTGCGGATGCGTATGTATAGATGTTGAACATAATTCTGTAGGCCCTGATTAGGGTGCTGTCCAGGATTTGTGCGTCCCTACCTCTTAAAGCTTCGCTGCTGTATGTAATTGTAGGCAAGATTTTGGCTTGCGCAATCTGGATAAGAGGAGAGAGCCTCGGGCCCTTGACCTGGGATTTTATTTGCCTCAAGGTTATTGCAAGGGTCATTCCTTTCCTTTTTATCGTCTCCAGCTGGCTGGAGAATTGGCCCCCATTGTCAAGGATTACCCCTAAGTAGTTGTAGCTTATTGAGTTTTGTATTTGGGTGTTTCCCAAATGCCAACAGTGGGTTTTTTTCCCGGGGCTTTTTATGGACATTGTCTTGGTTTTTTCCAACTTTACTTCCAGAAAGTTATTGTGAGAAGTTGGCCTGGTATATGATGTCAACTAATTAAAGTGGGCACCTTGCACCAGTCCAAACAACCCTTATGGTGATTTAAGAGGTCAAAGATAACCTTCGAAAGCTATCCAAGTGGTAGCTGTGGAAAGCAGCCTTCAGGCTTAGTCATGAAGGAATGTTAAGCAGCTTTTTTTTACCAGAATGCAACCTTATTGTATTGGTTAATTGAAAGGGGAACCACACAGTAGTAATAAAAATATGTATTTATTATTATAACACACTCTAAATACCTTACAGTATCTGATGCACGCAGATAAACACAAAGCACACAATACTATAGCACAGAAACAATCGTAAGTAGCACTAATACACAGTGGGCTCCAGGGGGAGACCAAACCATATACTAAAATAGTGGTATAAGAAACACGACTCGAGTCAAGACAGTGTCTAGAGGGTGTAGAATGGCTGGGACCACAATGAACCACCCAAGGTGAGTAAAGAGGGACCCCACGGAGGATGGGTGCAGTGTGAGAACACAACAGTGTGCTACGTACAATTCAATGGGAGAGTCGCGGTTGCAGTTTTAAAGTTTAAGGACCCTTCCCAGTGGATTACGAGGAAGCCCTTTGGATCATAGGAGGTTTGGGAGCCACCCCACCCGTGGATACCATAGTACCAGAGTTACCTATCCCACGGAAGCCAGGTGCATAGGGCTGAATTGGTGTCGGAAACCGCCATTGATCTCAATGGAGGACTTCAAGGAAATGCCACTGCAGGAAAGAAGAAAAGTGTCAGTTGGAATCCAAAGGTGGATTCTTGGTGGAGAGTACCTGAAAGCAGAGGGGACAGAGTCTGGGTCACTCAGGAGTGACCAGGGGCTCGGTGGACGAATGCCCAACAATGTCGGGTGCTTCAGGTGTGATGATAGAGACCTTGACTCTACAGCTGCAGGTACCAGGAGATGTCGAGGACAACCAGGAGCTGGATATTAGCTGTCCCATGAAGGATGTAGAGTGCTGAGGGGTCAGTGTCCGGCGGGAGCACCAACAAGCCTTGGCAGCGTCAACTCGCAAAGAAGGTTAAAAAAGGTTACCGTCTGGACCAGCAAGGATCAGGGGACTCACTACAGCAAGGGGAGTCAGGACAGGCGTAGAGCAACCAGGGGAGTCCAAGAAAAGCAATGCTGACCCTCAAGAGGACCCACACACTGGAGGCACAGGAGTCGCAAGGGGACCACAAGCAGATTTACAAAGCGATGGCCCATGGAGCACGTAGTGTAAGGAGGCAAAAGTTCTTCAGTGGGAATATGCCCAGAGGTTCAGGCTATTTGTAGCCCAATGCACTTGTTTGGGAAATACCAACAAGCATATGCACTTGCAAAAATATGCGGTGCACAGGGGTTCAAGTTATGCAGTCCCCACGAGGGATACTGGCCTCAGACTTGGTGAGAGGGCAACTCAACCTCAAAAAATGTAGGAACACACCTCCTATGTTGCTGGAGCCTTCAGAGTCTGCAAGAGCTCAGGATCAGCAGACCAGACAGTTGCATTGCGGTGCCTGCGAATGCAGGGGAGTGACTCCTTTACCCAAAGGGAGATAACTTCAGTTGTCCTTGATGGTCCACAGGTCCTGCACGGAGCCTGTATGGTGCACGGGCACAGATGATGCTTTGGACGGAGAGGGAGACGAAGTTGGGCCCATTCAAAATCCAGTGAAGTCCAGAGTTGTCCAGACGGTCGAAGATCAGTGGTTTCTTGTTCAGAATCTTGTCCACATCGAATCTAGGGTCCTACAGCCAGGTAAGCCCTTTTGTACCCACAGGAGAGGGTTGGACAGATTCAGGGGACCTTCCCAGGGGAGGGTCAGGACAGTGGGGAGGTTACTCCTATGTCCTTTGTCCAGTTTTGCACCAGAGCAGAAGCCAACGGCTCCTAGGACTGGTTTGAACTGGACTATGCACAGGGACACCAAGTGTGCCCCTCGTGCAGACTTTCAGGCACTTTGGAAGTGCACCCACCCAGCCCCAATACACTAAATCCTGTCTGGGAGGTGGTCACACCTCTCTGTGACAGGACGCCTATTGTTCTGCCTTCCCCTGCTTGAGCTTTGCTCAGCAGCAGGAGGGCAGACATGTGTCTCTGGTTGGTAGCAACCATTTTGTGCTGTCTGGGTCGAGAAGGCTGGTACCGGGAAGACCAGGGACCCCACGAAGCTCGCTTCAGAAGGGTTGAATCATATCTCCCACACCGGTTACCGGTGTGGAGGTATGATTCCAAGGTGTTTGATACCAAACACAGCATGTTTTGTTGCAGCCGTTTTCGAGATAGCATTTTACGCGAGCATATAATGCACCTCTACCTATATGTCTGGCTGCGTCACCGACAACCCGGGAGAATGGTCTCCGAAGGCTGAAGGGGTGTTCTGCTCATGCAGCGGCACCCTCTCATGTAAAACCCAGCACCCTGCCTTCAGGATTGTCAAGGCCTGCTAGAGGGGTGACTGATAGGTTTCAAGTGTAGTTACCTATAGAAATAGGAAGCCTATATCTTTCGTAAGCAGTGCAAGCACCAGCTTACACAGGCTGCACTGGCAGGCCTGTAGTTCCATTTTGCATGGCCTCTCGTCGGTGGCATAATACATGCTTCAGCCCATGGGAGGCTTCTGGGGTACCTATGCCCTGGGTACATGTGTACCATATACTAGGGAATGACAAGGGTACCCCAGTATCCAATCTGGAGTGTACCTAAGTACATGGAATAACATTTTAGGGAGAAAGCAGATAGACTGGGGTCCTGATTAGCAGGATCACAGTCAGACTAGTCAAAAACAGTGTAACATCAAGCAAAAAGTGGGGGTAACCATAAGAAGCAGATCCTACTTTCCTACAGTTATCTTTGGAAAATGTATGGAGAGTATTTAAAAGGCATTGCATCCTCCTCAACACCCGCTCCGCCCGCAAACACGCCATCGAACTCTGGGACCTTCTCGACTCAACCTCCCCAGACGTCGCATTCCTGACGGAGACCTGGCTGAATCCCGCTTCAGCCCCCGACATCGCCATTGCCATCCCGGACGGATACAAGATCACCCGCAGGGACCGCACCAACGGAGTCGGAGGAGGCATCGCCATCATCCACAGGAACACCCTCAGAGTCTCAACCAACACCGACGACACCCTCAGCACTGCCGAACACATGCACTTCCAGATCCACACCGATCCCAACACCACCCTCAGAGGAACCCTCATCTACAGACCCCCGGACCCCGACCACAGTTCAGCGATTCCATCGCTGACTTCGTCAGCACACACGCCATCGCCTCCACGGACTACATCCTCCTCGGGGACCTGAACTTCCACCTCGAGAACAACAAGGACACCAACTCCACCACCCTGATCGACAACCTCGCCACCCTCGGACTCAGACAGCTCGTGACTACACCCACCCACGCCGCCGGCCACACGCTAGACTCCATCTTTTCTGCAAGCCCACACGTCTCCTTCAACCACACCTCCGAACCCCACTGGACTGACCACCACTGCATCCACTTCACCTACAGGAAGCCCACCACGCACCACCGCACCGAACAAATGCCTCGCCGCTGCTGGAGCAGAGTCACGGAAGACCAGCTAACCACAACCCTCGCCCTGAGCCCACCCGCCCGAACCCTCCGACCCCGACACCGCCGCCCGCAACCTCAGACAGTGGATCGACGACTGCGCCAACACCCTCGCCCCGCTCAAGAATCCGCCCAACAGCCACACCAGCAAGAAAGCCACCTGGTTCACCGAAGACCTCCAGGCCTCCAAAAGAACATGCCGAAAACTGGAGAAGATCTGGCTCCACGAACGGATAGCGGACAGCTACGCCGCCCACAAGAGCGCCACCCGCAGTCACCATCACCTCATCAGATCCGCCAAAAGGGCCTCACTCAAAGACCGCCTAGACAACAACGCACACAACAGCAAAGAGCTCTTCAACATCGTGAAGGAACTCTCCAACCCCAGCTCCAACACCAACGACATCCAGCCGTCGCGAGACCTGTGCGACTCACTGGCCACCTTCTTCCACCGCAAAATCGCCGACATCCACGACAGCTTCAACACCACGACCGCCCCGGCAACCACCGAGACCACTGCCCCCACAACCACCAACCGCCTGCTCTCCTGGACCAACATCAACGACGAGGACACCAGCGAGATCATGAACACCATCCACTCCGGTTCACCGCTAGACCCGTGCCCTCACCACATCTTCAACAAAGCCAGTACAGCCATCGCGCCCCATCTCCGGAAAATAATCAACATCTCCTTCGAGACAGCAACCTTCCCGGAAAGCTGGAAGCACGCCGAGATCACCGCCTTACTCAAGAAACCCAAGGCAGACCCCAAGGACCTCAAGAACTTCCGACCCATCTCTCTGCTCCCGTTCCCCGCGAAGGTCACCGAGAAAATCGTCAACAAACAACTGACCCGCTACCTCGAGGAGAACAACATCCTGGACCCTTCCCAGTCCGGCTTCCGCAGCAACCACAGCACCGAAACCGCCCTCATCGCCGCCACCGATGACATCAGGACCCTGCTAGACAACGGAGAAACGGCAGCCCTCATCCTCCTGGACCTATCAGCCGCCTTTGACACGGTCTGCCACCACACACTACGAACACGCCTTCATGACGCCGGGATCCAAGAGAAGGCCCTGGACTGGACCACATCCTTCCTTTCCGGCAGAACACAAAGCGTCCGCCTCGCCCCCTTCCGATCCAAGGCCACCAAGATCATCTGCGGCGTACCCCAAGGCTCCTCCCTCAGCCCAACGCTGTTCAACATCTACATGGCACCCTTCGCCCACGTCGCCCGACAGCACAACCTCAACATCATCTCCTATGCCGACGACACCCAGCTGATCCTCTCCCTCACCAAAGACCCTCACACCGCCAAAGCCCACCTCCACGAAGGAATGAAGGCCGTCGCCGAATGGATGAGGACCAGCCGCCTGAAGCTGAACTCGGACAAGATGGAGGTCCTCATCCTTGGTTCCAACCCTTCAGCCTGGGACGACTCCTGGAGGCCAACATCACTGGGAACAGCCCCGCCACCCACCGACCACGCACGCAACCTAGGGGTCATCCTCGACCCCACCCTCTCCATGACTAAGCAGGTCAACGCCGTTTCCTCATCCTGCTTCAACATCCTCCCAATGCTCCGCAGGATCTTCAAGTGGATCCCCACCGAAACAAGAAAAACAGTCACCCAGGCCCTCGTCACCAGCAGGCTGGACTACGGAAACGCCCTCTACGCAGGAACGACGGCTAAGCTCCTGAGACGGCTGCTACGCATCCAGAACGCCTCTGCACGTCTTATCCTCGACATCCCCCGACGCAGCCACATCACACCCCACCTGAGAGACCTGCACTGGCTCCCTGTCAACAAGAGGATAACCTTCAAGCTCCTCACCCACGCACACAAAGCACTCCACAACTCCGGACCAGCCTACCTCAACAGACGACTCAGCTTCTACACCCCCACCCGCCAGCTCCGCTCGACCAGCCTCGCCCTCGCCACAGTCCCCCGCATCCGGAAAACGACCGCCGGCGGCAGATCCATCTCCCACCTCGCCGCCAAGACCTGGAACACCCTCCCCACCAACCTCCGACAGACCCAAGACCTACTGGCCTTCAGAAGACTCCTCAAGACCTGGCTCTTCGATCAGTAGCAGCACCACCCCCCTCTTCCCCCAGCGCCTTGAGACCCTCGCGGGTATGTAGTGCGCTTTATAAGTGACATGATTGATTGATTGATTGATTCCCACGTGTGTGTGGCTGATTAGCACTACATCGTCAGCGTAAAGGATGCTGGATAGGGCCTTACCGCCTATCCTTGGGGCATGTGCTTTGCATAAGTCGAGGGTCTGCGTCAGGTCGGCCTTGTAGAGATTAAACAGGGTTGAGCAAGTACACAGCCCTGTTTGAGCCCTTTGGTGGTTGGAATGCGCCTTGACAAGCATGTGCCGTCGCCCAATTTAACCTGCACCCAGGTGTCTGTATGCAGGGCTATCAGCGCGCCCAGCAGTGCTTGCGGGATCTTCCAGCCTGCCAGCTTTTTCCAGAGATTAGCTCTCTCTATGTTGTCAAAGGCAGCCTTGAAGTCTACAAAGCAGAGATGAAGCGACTGTTTTGATGACTTTGCCTTGTCCATAAGCAGTGACATTGTTAGGATATAGGTTAGAGTCCCTGTGTTTTTGGAGAAGACGGTTTGGTTTGGTGGTATGATTTCTCGCTCAGCTGCCCATATCTGAAGTTCTTTTAGTAGGGTGCCCACAAAATATTTGGCTTCATTGTCTATTAGCACCACTATGCGATAATTTTTTGGGGCGGATTTCCCACCACTTTTGTAAATGGGTGCAATGACGGAACCTTCCAAGAGGCAGGTAGTTGACCCAGATGTCTGGCTTCCTGGAATAGTGGGTCCAAGGCTGCTGCCCAATAGTCTGAGTCCTGCTTAAAGAGGGCCAGAGGAATCCCTTTTGGCCGTTGAAGTGGGTTGTCAGAAACTCCGACCATGTCTCTTCCGTAATGTGTGAAGTTATACCTCCATGTGATGGACGCATTATTTTATTTACCGAGGCCCAGAAGCGTGCGCTATTTTGGGGTTTGGAGTCTTGTAAGAGTTTTGCCCAGAACTCATCTTCCCTGGATCTTTTGTGTTCCCATATCAGCTTCTTGAGGGTTTTCCTCTGTTGTTGTAGAGAAGCTTTGAGATTGGAATATTTCGGTTTGCGCCTCAGCTGTCTTGCATTTTGTTTATTCCTTTTTTGATTTCCTTTAGCTGCCTTCATTGGGCTCCTGATAGCCAGCCTGTTTCCGTTGGGTCGTTTGGCGGCCTGTATTTGGATGTTGTTGAGAAAGTACTTGATAGATCTGAGGTAATTTTTCCCATTTGCTTATGGTACTCGTTGTATGATCTTTTTGGTTTTGTAGTAGGGCTTTTGCGACCTGAAACACCTCCCCGGTATTTACTAGGGAGGATTTAATTCTTTTAAGATTGATTGTATGGTTAGAAAGGGGGCCCCCTGGTAGGGGCTCAAGTGTTGGTAGTGTTGTCAGGAGGATGATTGCCTGTGGTCTGTGGTTGCTATCTGCCTTGTCGGCAAGCGGAAAAGTGACTATACTATGGAAAAATGAGAGGGAAATCAAAGTGTGGTCCAAGGTTGAGGATGCCTTTTTGGAGTAAAAGAAGCTGCGGTTGGCGAGTCATCAGGAAATCTGCCATTGAGTGCCCTGAGGTTGATGTGCTCAAGATCTTCCAGCAAATGTTTGGCTACTGGGCTCACTCTGCATTGGGGTATGTTGTTTTGTTCCGGAATGTTCCATACCGCAGACTGGACTCGTATCTCTTCATTATCTGAGGAACCTAGGAGATGAAGGTTAAAGTCCCCTGAAAGCACCAAGTTGGAGGTGTTGTGCTTTTTTATGTTTGTCAGTAGACAGTCCACCAGGAGTTTTGCATCTTTGGATTTCTTTTCCGAGTTAATGTAGGTGTTTAAGATTAACACATCTTTGCATTTCCCCTTGGAGTTAAATCTGATCTTGATCGCATTGACATTTGACGTGGTAGAGGGGATTTCTTTTATGGCAGTTATGCTGGTTATTGATGCATAGATTGTCAGCCCACCCGATAAGTGGCCATATTGTGAAATCCTGGTTGCTGGCATGTGGAAATAGGTGCAGCCCTGCATTTGGAGTGGTTCAGTCGTCCATGTTTCCTGCAGTAAGATTATATCATATGTTCTAAGATACTGGTTAAAATCTGGGTCAACTATTTTGTCTTTTAGGCCGTTCATGTTCCATGAGCAGAGACGAATGGTTGATTTGCTCTTTCTAGGTGTCCCTGGATCGTGCGTGATTCGTCATAGGGGACCCCCAGACCAGTGAACGGTTCTAGTGATTCGCGGACCCTGGATGATTGCTGAAACGGATACTGGGCTTGGCTGCAACGATCACTATTTGCAAGGTCCTTCATTGGGGATTGGTCCCGGGCTCCCTTGAGTACTGAGATTATTTCCGTTTTAGCGCCACTTCTGTTCCCTATTTTATTAAGTAGTGGGAAGGGGTATCCTATGCTCTGATAGCCTGATATAGTTATGCACGATGCCTTGAAGCTATACTGTTTGTCAAGAACTTTGTTGGCCAATGCCGGTGAGCCCCACCTGGCCTTAGTGATTTCCCTCTCACAATGCAGGTTTGGCTTGATAAATTCTATTGAAAGCAGGTCAGTTGTTCTAATATCCCTTAGAGATGGGATAGTTGATATTAACTGCAGAATGATGCTTCTGTTCAGGATGTCACAAGACCATTTAGACTTGAATTCAGGCTTCAGAAGTGTGATGCTTCTGTCAATTTGAAAGCCTGTGGAATTTGCCCTTGAGCAGTGTTGGCCCCACAATGGCCCTCCTGAGGAGTGACAGTTTCTAGCACTGTCGTTAAAGTTAGTTTGGGCCGTCAGATCCAGGTGAGGGTTGCTACGGTAGGGCCCTGCGTCCGTTGGCCTGTGACGTCAAAATCTTCCTGTTTCCTCCGTTCTTAGGGCTTGCTCCCTTATGACCGTTTGCCGGTCTGAAGCATCAGGGGTTGGTACGCGGTTGTCCGTAATTCCTATGGCAGCGCTCCTGTGAGTTATCTGTGCTGTCGTTGTGACCGTGCTGCCCCTGTTTTTATTTTTTGCAATCACTTTTGGTTCTTCTGAATCACTTGTGTGGTCATCCCGAGTAATATGGGCTTGCTCATTTGATGGACTGCTGATAGAGGTGTGTAGGGTTCTGGGCGGTGTGGCTTGCGCTCTGGTCTGGGGATTTGGATCCTCAAGGTGGGTATCTGTGTTTGGGCTGTTTGCTTCAATGTTAGCTTTGCTTTGTATAATGACCTCTATTGGGTCTCCATTGCTGAAGGTGGCCCCCTGACTCGGGCTTGCTCGAGTACTCGTTGTTTGAGGAGTTGAGCTTTGATGCTTTCCTGTCATGTATCTTTTCCTTGGACAAAAGAGGGGGTATATGGTTAACTGTGTTGATTCTGGTCTTTTGCTGCGACCTTTCCTCCTTAGTTGTCTTCTTTGTTTGGCATTTAGGGCAGTCACGTCACCGGCTTGAGAAGGTATTGGTCCCACAGTGGAGCCATTACCGGATGGACTTCTTATGTCTACTGTATTTGAGTTTTTGACATCTGCTCTTGCGAGGCTTTGTGTTTTGGGGACTTCTGGTTCACTGTTCGGTGAGTTGTGGCGATATGTCATTTCTTTTTTCAGATCCTCAACGAGATTAGTCAGTATCCCTGGGAGGGAGGATAGCTTCTCAACAATTGGGCCACAGCCACAGGTCAGACTTACGTCCCGTTGGGCTTGTGTTGTTAGTGTGTTGAGATTCCCTAGTTTCTTGCTTATACTTCTAATGTATAGGGCTAGGTATTTAAAAGTGTTAATTGTATGTCCATCTTTTCTGATTGGTGCTGGAGTGCTTCCACTGAACGTTGCATGGTGCTTAACAGGGAGGCGAACACGCTTTCCCATTGCGACAGAGCTGGATTGTTCGGATGGACTCTGCTATTGAGATCCTTATCCAAGTTGGCTTTGCTGCCCCTAACGGAGCCAGTTGAAGATGATCTATGCAGGGGCCCTTTTGGGTAATCCAGCGAATATGAGGCCACAATGTCAGCCCATTCCTGGGTGCCAAGGTAAGAGAGGACTTCCTGCTCGTCCTCTTGTTTTTCTTTTGGACCATCCTCTACACAGTACTTGGGGTCGACCTCTTGAAGTGATGATTTCAGCTGGCAGTTTGGTGAGTGGAGAGGGTCCTGTATAGGACCAGGGACTGATATTTTTGTGGCCCTTTCATGTGCCGTGGCTCCCACCTCTGACTCATTGCTGTCATTCACACAAAGGGAACAAAGGCTTCTTTGGCCCCGCTGGCTCTCCTGTTGTTGTGGTTTGTGAAGGGTACTTCTCAGGTACCATTTGCCTGGCTTGAGGTAATATAGACAACGGGCTAATGGGTTCCTGTAGTCTATGTATCTCTCTGCTAGAGCAAAATATAGTAGAAGCTGCGTCCTTTAGAAAGAAAAGATTTCGAGTAGATTTTGGGTTGAGAAAGGGCCCGCCGTTTCTCCTCTTGGTCCTCGTGGCTCCTTGGTGGCGAATCCTGTGTGACTGGGTCGAGTAGAATTAGTGGTGATTGCGACTGAACTTCCTCACCGGTGTTTTTCCACGCCTTCTTCTTGCCTTTCCCCCTCCAGGATGTGTGGGGGGTGGTCCCCTTGTCTTCCCTGACCTCATAACCTGGCCGCTCTTAGCTGGACTTTATGCTTCCGTGGCTTTGTGCTTCCTTGGCTTTGTGCATCCTTGGCTGCCCAGTGTCCTTGACTTAAGTTTATTATTGAGGGCTCCTTTTTCCCAGTACCGTGGGGCTTGCCAATGGGAAGCAGGGTGCTTCTGGCTTCTGGCGCTTCTGGGACCAGAGGAGCCTTTGGCATGGGGAGATGATAGGCGGGGGAGAGATGTAGGGGACTATATGCTCTGTCGAGGGATGGATGGGAAGAGAGGATGGACTGGGGGTGACAGTGGAGCACCTCCCCAGCTGAGAGGTAGACTTCCTTCACCTTCGCCTCTCCCCTATTCACCTCTCCCCTGTTCATGCCTCGTCCCTCCTTGTCCCGGACTCTGCATGTTATGACACCCCCTGCTTACCCTCTTTGGAAGGTGGAGGTAAGTGGGGTGGCTAGAGGAGACGTCCCTGGAGTTGGTGGAGTTAATGGTGCTGGACTGCAGTCTGTTAGGTTCAGAGCGAGACAGAGGCAGGCTGAGACAGGCCCGTGCGGGAGTAGGTAGATGTCTGGGCGCAATAACAGGGCATGGCCACCTCAAGGGGAGCAAGCCGCACCAGCCTACTGCTTGCCGCTTCTGCCCCCCCGGTGGCTTCCACGGCACTAAGCCTTTACCTGCTGCGCTGGGTTGCTCTTGGTTGCAGCGGCTGCGACCTCTCCCTGGTCACAGGTCAGCTGTTTCAGTACAGTGGAATGGGGAGCTGATACGGTTGGTATGGCTGGGCTGGTCAGGCTGCACCACTGCTGGTAGTAGGGATGGCGGGGCAGGAGTGCCAAGGGTCTTTATGGATGACTGTGGATGGCTGAGACTGAGACTGGAGCTGGAGCTGAGGAAGCCTGTTGCTTACCACACACCGCTGCTGTCCTGCTACTGCTCCCCGACAGCGTGCTGGCTCCCCAGCTGGGTCCTTCTTCCAGGCTCAGGGCTCAGAGCCAGCCGATGGGATGGTGGGGGTGGGGCAAGCAGGCCGATTAACTGGTCCCGCCGGCCGCCTCCGCAAACTCCTGCCTCCAGCCGCTGCCCGATGCGTTGTGGGCCGATGCCATTTGCCCCCCTGCCTCGCTGTCTTACTGTCCCCCGAAGTAGAGCGAGAGGGCCGTGACTCGAAAGCAGGTACTGGTCAGTGCTTCTCTTTGCGCCAGAGCATTGCTGCCCCACCGCAACTCCAGGCTGTGCTCCTCGTTCAGGTCGGACACTGTGCTCAAGTCACGGCCGCCATTTCCCCTCTGCCGGGCTGCACTGCTCTTCCTACTGGCTCTCCGTCTCTCTGTTCTCCCTTAGCAGACCCTCAGTGCTGCGGCGGCAGGTTACAGTAAACCTCTGTCCCAGAGGACTAGGTATGCACTCAGAGACAATCTAAGACCATTAGCGAGGATGTAAGACTTTGTGATCTTACCAGCTTTTAGCGGAATGTGCTCATCAAGTGAACTTAGGTGCAATTAAGCTTTTGCAGGTCTGTGCCATGCCACGTGATTTTTGTTGCTGTCACTGCCTGCTCATCAAGTGAACTTGGGCACCATTATGAACTTGGGCACCATTAAGCTTTTGCAGGTCTGTGTCATGCCTCATGTTATTTGTTGCTGTTGCTCCCAACTGTGCTAATTTCGGGTCACCCTCCTGATTTACCACATTTCTCTGTTGCGTGATCTCTCTGTCCGGGCTTGAGAGGACTCTCTTATTTAGTCTTTCCTTCGTGCCAAGGCTTTCAGTCATAACTCTATTCGATGCAAGGTTGAAATTCCCTGGAGTTTGAGCCCCTCTGTGGACAGTTGGGCAGGTGACACTTATTCGATCCTTAGGAGGGCTTTTAGCAGTTGTAGTGAAGGTATTGGATTTAGAGCCTGATTTAGAGTTTGGCATATGTGTTAATCCATCACAAACATGACGGATATCTCGTCTGCCGCATTACAAGTGCCATCTGAAATGATGGACTTGTAATAGAGCGGATGGGATATCCGTCATGTTTGTGACAGTAACCCAGTTCACCAAACTCTAAATCAGGCCCTAAGTGTTGGGGAAAGTTGATTGACTGAGGACAGGAAAAAAGGCTTAGATTGAGGGTTCAGTTTAGGCGGCCCATCTTTGGTGGGAATATGGATTCCCAGAGATTGTTACTGTTCTTTTGTCACAGGATGTTACGTGGCAGGCTTTGCAAAATCCAACTTTGTTGCAGCTTTAGTGCAGTCTATTATCAGATCTCTCCCATGGGCAATATCCACAACATTACATTTCCCTCTGGGCGTCCCATTTAAGACCTCCAGCTCTTCGAGGGAGAAGTTCCCAGGAACCAGGGGAGGACTCCAAGATCATCTTGGCTGCTTGATGAACTGCGGGCAAAACCATAGGTACTACGAGGCGAGCTGCAATTTAGATCTATGCCATGAATTTCACTGGTTTCTACATCAGCATCTACTTGCACATCTTTCATGCCCACCTGGTCTTTATTTTTATTTTTATATACTTTATAATTCGCTCTGTGGGGGAGGAACGTAAGATTTGACCTTCTGTGACCATCTGTGACCTGATGATAGGCGAGTCCTATGACTTGGCGCCTCCAGGCTCTTGACTTTAATCTCCAGCAAAAACTGTAACTGTGACAGTGGCTGTGAATGTATCTGTGACTCCTTCAGTTCCTGCTGCTCCTGTGACGCATGTGGCTCGTGCAACTCCTGGGCCATCAGGCGATTGGTGTGGTTAAGAGGTATATGGTGAATCTCATCCTCAACCAGAAGCACTCCTGAGTCTGATGAGTGCCCTACTTGTCGGATATTTGGGGTTGCACCTCCGACTCCTCTGTCCTTAACTTTTGATGACAACATGGCCAGTATTTCAACATGTATGTCTGGTTCAGGATGTGCACTCAATACAGGGGAGGGCCAACTGGCTCTATGCCTGCCCCCAACCTTTCTTTACTGGATTTCTTCAATTTTCTAGGCATGTCACAAATCCCGGCAGGATATTACAGTGGCAGTACCCCTATGGCCTTCAATGAGCAGGAGGCAGCATGCAGGGAGCAGTAAGGGAAAGTAGGGCAGCAATAGGTCTGCTCAGTAAAGTCTGCTCACCAGTGCAATTAGCTGTGCCAGGTATGCGAGGAAAAGCTAGACTTTGAAAAGACATGTCCAAGAGGAGTAAGTGTGGTAAAATGCTAGCCTATACCAGGCTCGACTGGACATCAACTTGACATCAATCATGGCCAGGGGCATACGAAACATGCAGAGCTGTGGGCTTGCTGTCTTTCTCAGCATGACCTGTGCTTCTCCACTGTGCTACTCGACTCCACACCCAGCACAGATCTAAGTTGCTGATCATAACACTGGCAATTGGCCACAAGACCCAATGACCAGGTGGCTAGGTGTAAGACAGGTGAAAAATAGCTGGGGACAGTAGTGTTCTAATGCTAATGGGGATACTCAAAATGCTGGCCCGCCACTGGCTCATCAAGTGTGCCTGGTGTATAACGGTAGGGCAAGTGTAATGTGATCCAGTCGAGCAGACAGTATTAGAACACCAGAGGCACACCAAAGTGCCTCGAAAAGACAGTCATTGCATTTGTCAAGTCACCGCACAAACCTCCATCCGAAAGCAGTTTCAAGAGAGAGAAAGAGGACAGCATCAATCATCAGTAATCTGTCTCACTCTTAGGCTCCCGGAAGAGGCAGCGCAGGAATGGCGACCTCGGTGGTAGGCACAACAAATGCCGAGCAGCAACCATAACGGAGGGGCAGGGTAATCATATCTCAATCATCACCTGCTGCTTGATATCATCCCACAGTTCGCCGTCCGACACCCGGCACCTGCGCTACCTGTAGTACCCATAGGCTGGGACAACTTGAAGCCGGTGGGAATCTGTAGAACCAATGAGGCCGATGGGACTAGTATGGTCACTGGTGCAGGCGTGGTGTGAGCGTGTGTGCAGGTGCAGGTGTGGGCGGTAAAAAACGGCAATCAAAAACTAGCAAATGCAAGGTGTGCAGGCTGAATCGGCAGCTAAGACGACTGCCTCTGCCCACAATGCATTACAGCAGAGGAAGTTCCAGCCCCCAGGCTGCACCATGCAAAAACTACTGAGCTCCTAGTGGTGTCCAGAGGCATGCCTGTGAGAGGGCGTTGCAGTAGCAGAAGTTGACTATGTGTAGTGCTGGACTTAATAAAAAAATGTATAAGTCACTACAAGAGTGCAAATTCCAGAAAAGTGCAGTTTGTGAATACCAAAAAGTATAAACTTACTCAAAGGTAAAGTTTATGAATCATGCCCATTGTGGTTTTTTTCATTATATAGTTACATATTTTTAATAAAGTTATTATAACTACTTTTGTAAGTTGTTGTTTGTAGAGAAGTAGGATGAGTGTATTAAAGTATATATTTTTTAGTTTCAGACTTTATTTATTAATTAGTAATTCATAGAATTATTAAGTATGTATGAAAGCCATTCATTTAAATGAACTTTACATATATTTTCATTATTTAGTTATAAGTTATAATATATGTATATGTCCATTAAAATCAGTAGTATTTTTGTATTGAAATAAATTGTTCATACTATTGTTCAATAAAATAAATTATTTACTTACTGAGTATTTTTTTATTTATTAATTTGTATGTTGCGACTTTCAAATTGTATTTTTTCATTACATTATATTCATAATATGCATGCTATATAATATACATTATTTATATAAAAAGATATACATATATAATATACATGTATATACATATATGCATATGTATTTATATATATATATATATATATATATATATATATATATATATCCAACCAACGAGTTGCCTGTAATAGAGGAGCCCACGAACAGGTAAGTATCAGCTAATGTCTTTATTGGAAGCAGCAACGAAGAAGATGCACAACAGCAACTAATTTAGTCCAGCCTGACGCGTTTCGTGTAAAACACTTCCTCAGAGGCCACGGACTCGTGATACAAAGGCACAGCAGATTTTTGGCACTCACAACAGCGATTAAAACCCCGCTTCAGTGGGCGTGGCCACCCCCGTGGCCTGATGGTATATATATGCATTTTATATATAAATATGTGTGTGTATACATGCATATATATTCACTGAAACAACCTAAGGTTACAGGGACCTTATAGCTAGGCTCAGATTTTACTCATACACAACCATTGAAATTCAGCAGTTATAGTTACCTGAGCTAACAATAACTTACGCCCCTACAATGCACTGCTTATGACCTCACATATTACATCACTCATGATATGGTCAGTGACATCACTGATGACATCTCTGATGATATAATCCACAGAACCACTCACACACCCATTCACACCCCATACAAGCTCTTGTATGCCCACTCACACTCCCACACAACCACTCACATACCCATTCAGAGACTCATACACGTACTCACACAACCACTCACTCCTCCTTAGAGCCACTCACACACCCACTCACTCACCCATACAGCTACTCACACACATACTTATTCACCTATACAGCTACTCACACACCCCCTCACACTCCCATACAGCCTCTCAACACAGCCACTCACATAGAAGCACTCACACAGTAACTCACACGGCCACGCAACCACTTATATACCCATTCACACATCCATACAAGCACTCCCATATCTGCTCCCATATCTGCTCACTCACCCATACTCATTCACACAGACACTTTCTCTCCAATACAACCACTCACACACCAACTCGCTTAACTAAACACTCACTCAAACAGTCACTCAATCCCCCATGCAAGCACTTACACACCCAGTTACTCTCTCATACAGCCATTGAGACATCCACTCACTCACCCATACAGCCACTCACACACCCATGCAGCTACTAACATCCCCACAAAACCACTCACACACCCATACAACCACTCAGATACCCACTCACATACCCATACACCCACTGACACAACCACTCACACACCTACAGACCTAGTCAGAAATCCACTCATTCACCCATACAGTCACTCATGCATGCAGAACTGTTACCTAATTATAATGTCCCTGTAACCATTGTTTTTTAAATACATTTATAGGCTTTTTTAACTACTAGGCGTGCTTGCAGAGTGGTGGAGAAAGGGAACGGGGCCGCTGTCCTGCTCTCAGCAATCCCGCTTTGTGGGACTTACTGCTGGTAACATGAGGGCTTTGAGGCCCCCTAGTACCCTCAGCATCCAAAGGAACTTCATCCCCCAACAAGTAGTGCACCAGGAGGCTCTTTTGCAGAGTGGTGGAGAAAGGGGGTGAGGCCTCCAACGCTCTCTCCGAAATCCTGGTGTGCAGGACTTTCTGGAACTAACAGGAGGGGTTCTTGGCCCCTCAAGGTCCCTCAGTATCCAAGGGGACTCCATCCCCCAACCAGTATTGTATTAGGAGGCGCGTTTGCAGAGTGGTGGAGAAAGGGGGTGGGCCTTGGATGAGTTCTCAGCAATCCTGCTGTGCGGTACTCACTGGAGGTAACAGGAGGGTTTGTTGGCCCTAAGGACCCTCAGCAGCCAAGGGGACTCCATCCCCCAATCAGTAGTGTGCCAGGAGGCGTGTTTGCACAGTGGTCGGGAAAGGGGGCCTCTTTGCAAATTTGCTGAGAAAGGGGGCGGGCCTCCAGCGACTTCCCCAGAGGCCGACCTTTTTAAAAAAACAAAAGTATTTATTTGGGGATGGGGCCCCCGCCCCCTTATCCCAGGGCCAATGTCGGTCCCGGGGGGGCCCATCCCGGGGGCCTGCCCATTTTGCAGGCATTGGTCAGAGTGGTGAGGATAAGAAAATGTTTTTTGCTGCAGATCATGTTGACGGAGCTCAAGATGGCAATTACTTTATTGCCCCATCGATGAGTCTGAATATGCTTTGATGATGCGATATGCTGCAATGAACAGAAACATTATGGCTTAATTGAAAACAGATGCTGGGAAAGTGTAGGCGACACGGTGTTCACACTTGGAGGTGCTGTTTGGAGTGCTTGTACTTTTTACCACCTGACGAAGGCCAGGTGGCCGATACGCGTGTGTTAGCTTCCTGATTTCCGAAGCACACTGGAATAAATGAATTTGAAATATATTGAGCCCGAGTGCGCAGCCTTCTGTTTTCATGTGTGGAGACGGTGTGGGTTGAGAATATATATATATATATATATATATATATATATATATATATATATTCCGCTTTCCGCCAGTCCTTCGGATTGATCCAAAACCACGGACACGGACCACAAATACAGTGTTCTTCAAATCTTTATTTGGATGCCGCCATTACGCGTTTCAACTCTCAAGGAGCCTTGATCACATGACAACGTTGCGGTATACTTTTTTTATTTTTAAAGTGACAATGTGCATTAAGTGAGTTTACAGAAAACGTCAGTCATGGCAATGGAAGAAATATTAGATTTGGTAGTTCATGCTTTCTCATGGTGAATTTGCTTGTTTAAAATGACTTAGTAAAATATTTTATAAACACGGTGACAATAGAATTAGCAGCGAGCGTTTTGCAGTTTTAAAAATAGCAAATCATATGTAGTACAAAAGTAAAAAATAGGCACATAAATGTATAATATTTTTGTTCTTCATGCTAACATGCTTTTTCAGACAATGGATGACGTCTTACATATATTGTGCTTAATTGCCGACAAATAATTGTATCGCTTCATCTTATAGTTGCTTTGTCCTCCTCTTAAATAAACACCTTTGTCATTGTACCAGTTTTTACATAAATGCAATTAATTAAAAAGACCATGGCATGCTTATTTTATGTAAATCAAAGTTCTTATATATTACCAATTGTCATGACCATTAAGAAGTGTTATTAGTGCTAAATGTGCGTGAGTAAAAAAGGTGTGCTGATATGTTGAATGCGGATGTGAGTGACTTAGTTTAAAGCTGTTTGTCATTATCCGCTTATCAGCTAAATGGTGTTCGTTTCAACTCTTTAAAATTTAGACAATCTTGATTTCAATGTTAGAGTTTGTATCAGCTTATTTAAGCCTATTATGCTAGTTTAAATACCCTAGGAACTCTTATGTCCCGGTTTGCAAAGTAGTGGGTCTCGTTTATTAGATGTCGTGTTTTGTCAGAGTCAATTGACTTTTCGTGGGTGAATTATATATTCCATAATTAGTATAGTTGCCCTACTAGGCTGTAGTTGATCTAAATAGTGGGTGTCTATTTTATATATACAGACTTATTACATCAGATTCTATAAATATATAAATATATATAAATACATAAATATATAAATAACTTAAAACATCTGATACAAAAGTTAAAAAGTTGTATTTCATAGTTTAGAATCTGTAGCAGCGGTGATATTCATTTTCTCTCATTTGATGTTACTATGCCATAATCTAGATGCAGGTGTGTAAGTCATCTGTGATGTTAAGTCCTCCTGGCTGTTTCGAATCCATTTCTAGAATGTATCTAGTTTCTAACCTGCGTAATTTTTCCTCCCTGTTGCCTCCTCTTCTACTCGCAGGCACTGAATCTATGAGGAAAAATGTTAGGTCTTCGCTTTTTGAGTTGTGCCAGTCCCTGAAGTGTATTGCAACAGGGTATGTATTGTCCTGATTGTTGATTGCTCGCAAATGCTGTAAAATGCGCTTGTGGGCTTGGAACTTTGTGCTCCCAATGTATTGTAAGCCACACGGACATATCAGGACATAAACTACAAATTCTGTTTTACAGGTTAAATGTTTCTGAATCTTGTGCTTCTTAGGACTAAAAGGGGTTATGTATGTTGTTGTGTTGACCCCATGTCGGCATGCTTTGCATACTTTGCACTTAAAAAATCCTTTATGTGTTGCTAGCCAGCTGCAGCTTTCTATTATCTCTGGACTTGTCTTGACCAATTTATCTCGCTTAGAGGGTGCCCTATTATGTGTGATTGAAATGTTGCTCGGTAGAGAGGTTCCTATTATGGGGTCATCTAACACCAAAGGCCAATTGCGCTTTAAGATACTGCGTATTTCCTTATGCTGTTTGCTAAATTCCATAATAACTCTAAATTCTTGCGGTTTCGGTTGTGTGGAGATGGCTGACTCAGTGAGTATTTCTGTATTATGTTTACCCTGAATCAAATCTAATTGTGTGACTGTCATGGATTTAGCAATTGCACTATCTATGGTTTTAGGTGAATAGCCTCTTTGCAGGAACCTCCTTTTGCTTTCCTCTTGAGCCTGTTTGAGAGATTCTGGATCACTATTCACTCTTTTCAGTCTTAGCATTTCCCCATAGGGGATGCTGTTTATTAAGTGCCTTGGATGTGCGCTGCTGGCATATAGAGTTGCATTTCCAGCTGTCTCCTTTCGATAGAGCTTTGTTTCTATCTTATTGTCCTTTATGTACACCTGCATATCTAGAAAATTAGCTGAATCTGTACTGACCGTGGCAGTAAAATGTAGATTTAATGTGTTGTCATTGATGTTGTTGATGAATTCATATGCTTCCTGTTGTGTGCCTTGCCATATTAAAAAGAGATCATCGATATAACGAAGCCACATCTTAATGTTGTTCTCTATCTGTTCCTTGTATTGCACTTTGAGTACCAGCTCCTCCCACCAGCCCATGTGCAGACATGCATAGCTGGGAGAGAAGCTGGCACCCATGGCTACACCTCTAGTTTGTTTAAAAAGCATGTTGTTAAACATAAATATATTATTTTCTAAACAGATAGACACCATTTCAATCAACATTTGGCTGTGTTGCGTCTGTGGCTCTGTTCTTTTAGACAAATAATATGTAAGTGCATTTAAACCATCACAGTGTTTTATGCTTGTATAAAGCGAGGTCACATCAAGTGCTATTAGAAGATAGTTGATTTGCCAAGTACAATCATTCAGTTTTTTTAAAAAGTCATTAGTATCCCGCACGTATGATGGTAACGCCTGGACAAATCCCTGTAAAAAATAATCAACATATTGAGATGTATGTTCTAAGAATCCACTACGGGCTGATATGATTGGCCTTCCTGGCGGGTGTTGAGAGTCTTTGTGGATTTTTGGGATAAAATAGATTGTTGGAGTTACTGGAAATTCATTCTTCAAAAAATTATATTTTTCATTGGTTATTAATTTTTTGGTCTTCCAAGTGTTGAGTTTGGCATTGTATATATATATATATATATATCCAACAAGAAGGTTGTCCCCTCAAAGAAGCCACACACAGGTAGGTACATCTTCACGCTTTAATGGCAAAAGCTGCAACTTAGGACAACAGAACACTTCACCTCAGATCGGGAGCCCGACGCGTTTCGTGCTCACTAGCACTTAATCATGGGCTGGGTCATCAGGCAAGCCGTTCCACAGTTCAAGCACCTATGTATACTCGAAGCCCGCCCCAGTGGGCGTCAACAGTCACACTGCTTGCTGGTCTCAGTAGTGCTTGAAATCATCCTCCAATGAGTTAGATAGTCCTTCAGTGAGTTGTAGGAACGCTGCCAAGTAAAATGAGTAAAAACCCCAGTGGGTAGGTAGAATGTCCTGCTAGTTGAAAATTACACCGTATAACTTTCACCGCGTCCTCCTGTCCCTCTTCTGCTGCACGCCGACGGGCGCCAGCAGGGGTCCGCTGCAACGCGGCGGGGCTTCTTTACGGCAGGACTGGCCGTTTTCATATCCAACAAGAAGGTTGTCCCCTCAAAGAAGCCACACACAGGTAGGTACATCTTCACGCTTTAATGGCGAAAGCTGCAACTTAGGACAACAGAACACTTCACCTCAGATCGGGAGCCCGACGCGTTTCATACTCACTAGCACTTAATCATGGGCTGGGTCATCAGGCAAGCCATTCCACAGTTCAAGCACTTATGTATACTCGAAGCCCGCCCCAGTGGGCGTCAACAGTCACACTGCTTGCTGGTCTCAGTAGTGCTTGAAATCATCCTCCAATGAGTTAGATAGTCCTTCAGTGAGTTGTAGGAACGCTGCCAAGTAAAATGAGTAAAAACCCCAGTGGGTAGGTAGAATGTCCTGCTAGTTGAAAATTACACCGTATAACTTTCACCGCGTCCTCCTGTCCCTCTTCTGCTGCACGCCGACGGGCGCCAGCAGGGGTCTGCTACAACGCGGCGGGGCTTCTTTACGGCAGGACTGGCCGTTTTCATATCCAACAAGAAGGTTGTCCCCTCAAAGAAGCCACACACAGGTAGGTACATCTTCACGCTTTAATGGCGAAAGCTGCAACTTAGGACAACAGAACACTTCACCTCAGATCGGGAGCCCGACGCGTTTCGTGCTCACTAGCACTTAATCATGGGCTGGGTCATCAGGCAAGCCGTTCCACAGTTCAAGCACCTATGTATACTCGAAGCCCGCCCCAGTGGGCGTCAACAGTCACACTGCTTGCTGGTCTCAGTAGTGCTTGAAATCATCCTCCAATGAGTTAGATAGTCCTTCAGTGAGTTGTAGGAACGCTGCCAATTAAAATGAGTAAAAACCCCAGTGGGTAGGTAGAATGTCCTGCTAGTTGAAAATTACACCGTATAACTTTCACCGCGTCCTCCTGTCCCTCTTCTGCTGCACGCCGACGGGCGCCAGCAGGGGTCCGCTGCAACGCGGCGGGGCTTCTTTACGGCAGGACTGGCCGTTTTCATATCCAACAAGAAGGTTGTCCCCTCAAAGAAGCCACACACAGGTAGGTACATCTTCACGCTTTAATGGCGAAAGCTGCAACTTAGGACAACAGAACACTTCACCTCAGATCGGGAGCCCGACGCGTTTCATGCTCACTAGCACTTAATCATGGGCTGGGTCATCAGGCAAGCCGTTCCACAGTTCAAGCACCTATGTATACTCGAAGCCCGCCCCAGTGGGCGTCAACAGTCACACTGCTTGCTGGTCTCAGTAGTGCTTGAAATCATCCTCCAATGAGTTAGATAGTCCTTCAGTGAGTTGTAGGAACGCTGCCAAGTAAAATGAGTAAAAACCCCAGTGGGTAGGTAGAATGTCCTGCTAGTTGAAAATTACACCGTATAACTTTCACCGCGTCCTCCTGTCCCTCTTCTGCTGCACGCCGACGGGCGCCAGCAGGGGTCTGCTACAACGCGGCGGGGCTTCTTTACGCCAGGACTGGCCGTTTTCATATCCAACAAGAAGGTTGTCCCCTCAAAGAAGCCACACACAGGTAGGTACATCTTCACGCTTTAATGGCGAAAGCTGCAACTTAGGACAACAGAACACTTCACCTCAGATCGGGAGCCCGACGCGTTTTGTGCTCACTAGCACTTAATCATGGGCTGGGTCATCAGGCAAGCCGTTCCACAGTTCAAGCACCTATGTATACTCGAAGCCCGCCCCAGTGGGCGTCAACAGTCACACTGCTTGCTGGTCTCAGTAGTGCTTGAAATCATCCTCCAATGAGTTAGATAGTCCTTCAGTGAGTTGTAGGAACGCTGCCAAGTAAAATGAGTAAAAACCCCAGTGGGTAGGTAGAATGTCCTGCTAGTTGAAAATTACACCGTATAACTTTCACCGCGTCCTCCTGTCCCTCTTCTGCTGCACGCCGACGGGCGCCAGCAGGGGTCCGCTGCAACGCGGCGGGGCTTCTTTACGGCAGGACTGGCCGTTTTCATATCCAACAAGAAGGTTGTCCCCTCAAAGAAGCCACACACAGGTAGGTACATCTTCACGCTTTAATGGCGAAAGCTGCAACTTAGGACAACAGAACACTTCACCTCAGATCGGGAGCCTGACGCGTTTAGTGCTCACTAGCACTTAATCATGGGCTGGGTCCTCAGGCAAGCCGTTCCACAGTTCAAGCACCTATGTATACTCGAAGCCCGCCCCAGTGGGCGTCAACAGTCACACTGCTTGCTGGTCTCAGTAGTGCTTGAAATCATCCTCCAATGAGTTAGATAGTCCTTCAGTGAGTTGTAGGAACGCTGCCAAGTAAAATGAGTAAAAACCCCAGTGGGTAGGTAGAATGTCCTGCTAGTTGAAAATTACACCGTATAACTTTCACCGCGTCCTCCTGTCCCTCTTCTGCTGCACGCCGACGGGCGCCAGCAGGGGTCCGCTGCAACGCGGCTGGGCTTCTTTATGGCAGGACTGGCCGTTTTCATATCCAACAAGAAGGTTGTCCCCTCAAAGAAGCCACACACAGGTAGGTACATCTTCCCTGCTTTAATGGCGAAAGCTGCAACTTAGGACAACAGAACACTTCACCTCAGATCGGGAGCCCGACGCGTATCGTGCTCACTAGCACTTAATCATGGGCTGGGTCATCAGGCATCCCGTTCCACAGTTCAAGCACCTATGTATACTCGAAGCCCGCCCCAGTGGGCGTCAACAGTCACACTGCTTGCTGGTCTCAGTAGTGCTTGAAATCATCCTCCAATGAGTTAGATAGTCCTTCAGTGAGTTGTAGGAACGCTGCCAAGTAAAATGAGTAAAAACCCCAGTGGGTAGGTAGAATGTCCTGCTAGTTGAAAATTACACCGTATAACTTTCACTGCGTCCTCCTGTCCCTCTTCTGCTGCACGCCGACGGGCGCCAGCAGGGGTCCGCTGCAACGCGGCGGGGCCTCTTTACAGCAGGACTGGCCGTTTTCATATCCAACAAGAAGGTTGTCCCCTCAAAGAAGCCACACACAGGTAGGTACATCTTCACGCTTTAATGGCGAAAGCTGCAACTTAGGACAACAGAACACTTCACGTCAGATCGGGAGCCCGACGCGTTTCGTGCTCACTAGCACTTAATCATGGGCTGGGTCATCAGGCAAGCCGTTCCACAGTTCAAGCACCTATGTATACTCGAAGCCCGCCCCAGTGGGCGTCAACAGTCACACTGCTTGCTGGTCTCAGTAGTGCTTGAAATCATCCTCCAATGAGTTAGATAGTCCTTCAGTGAGTTGTAGGAACGCTGCCAAGTAAAATAAGTAAAAACCCCAGTGGGTAGGTAGAATGTCCTGCTAGTTGAAAATTACACCGTATAACTTTCACCGCGTCCTCCTGTCCCTCTTCTGCTGCACGCCGACGGGCGCCAGCAGGGTCCGCTGCAACGCGGCGGGGCTTCTTTACGGCAGGAATGGCCGTTTTCATATCCAACAAGAAGGTTGTCCCCTCAAAGAAGCCACACACAGGTAGGTACATCTTCACGCTTTGATGGCGAAAGCTGCAACTTAGGACAACAGAACACTTCACCTCAGATCGGGAGCCCGACGCGTTTCGTGCTCACTAGCATATATATATATATATACATTATCTACTTGCGGTCGCCAGTAGATAGTTATAGTTAGGACCTATTTTCCATAGGAAATCCGCAACATTCTATTTGAAATAACGTTGGCGTCGGTTGACGAATCTTTGCGAAATTTTCCAACTTGTTGGGGCGCTCCGGTCCGCTCCTATCCTGAAAGTCTCTGGGTGATTCGTCAAGTGGGGGCCGAGAAAAAAGGGGGGTCCCAAAACATGTTTTCCCCATTCATTTTTCCATAGGAACCGTTCATCGCGGCTACAGCCCGAACTGCTGAACGGAATTTCACCAAATTTTGCAAAGAGGTAGCCCTTGGTTCAGACTTGTGCCTTTTGCTTAAATGGTGTAAATCCGTTCAGTAGTTCCTGAGAAAATCACAAGTAAAATCACATATATATCTATGGCCGAGTAGGGTCCGCGTACCCTCCCGATCACGAGCTGCATGCTAATTGGCTGTCAAGTGGCTGTCAACACTCCAAATCAGGAAGTGTTGGCAGCCATTTTATGCCTCGGTAGAACCGAGGCACAGAAACAAGTGCGCAAAACGCACAAAGGGGGCAGGGTAGAAACACCCTGACCCCCTAGGTCTGCTCAGGGGGTCCCACAAGGACCCCCTAGGCAGAAAAAAGCATTTTTTTAAATCGGCGGGATGCGCTTAGGGTGCGCGGATCCTGCCAAGAAAAAAAAAGAAACAAGTGCGCAAAACGCACAAAGGGGGCAGGGTAGAAACACCCTGACCCCCTAGGTCTGCTCAGGGGGTCCCACAAGGACCCCCTGGGCAGAAAACAGCATTTTTTTTTTTTTTTAAATCGGCGGGATGCGCTTAGGGTGCGCGGATCCCGCCGTAAAAAAAAAAAAATCAAAGCGCGGTCTCCCGTGCTTCGATGCTATTTTGCCCCCGGGTGGGCCAAGTCCCGGGGGCATGCGGAGGAGTGGGTTTATAGTTTATAGTTTATGGGGGGCCTCTAAGGCCCCAAGCCCCAGGGACCGCCACCCCGGGGCTTTAAATAAAAATGGCGGCCCCCTCCTGGAGCCTGTGGTGGCCCTGGGGACCACCACCCCCCAGGGCCGGCTCCTGCAGTGTCCCGGGTGCCTACCCCCGGGACACTGCTGTTTGCAATGGCAGGACGGGAGCCTCGCGGCTCCCGTCCGGTCATTACAAACTTGCTGCTTCATTGAAGCGAGAGCAGGGAAACCTGCTCTCGCTTCAATGAAGCAAAGCAGATTGCTTTTCCATAAGGGGAGCTGCATGTCAGCAGCTCCCCTTATGGAAAAGCAATGCCGGCTCCCGCAGGACCGTGCGGGGATTGGGGACCCCCCCACCATCCCCAACGAGTGGCCAGGCCCCGGGGGATGGGGTCCCCAGGGCCATTAGTGGCCCGGGAGGGGGGCCACACAGCCCCCTCCCCCCAAAAAAAAAAAAAAAGAGGCAAGGCCGGCCCGGGAGATGGGGTCCCCGGGGCCTTAAATGGCCTGAGGAGGGGCCACGCAGCCCCCTCCAAAGATTTTAATTTAAAAAAAGAAGGCATGCCCCGGGGATGGGGTCCCCGGGGCCAATAGAGGCCCAGGGAAGGGGGCCACGAGGCCCCCTTCCCGTTTTTTTATTTTAAAAAAGAAAATCCTCAGGCCCAGGGGGATGGGGTCCCCGGGGCCAAAAGTGGCCGAGGAAGGGGGCATGCAGCCCCTCTCCCATACAAAAAAAAAAAAAAAAGACCGGCATCGTGCCGGAGGCCCCGCCCCCTCCCTGCAGCAGTCTGCAAACGCGCCCCCGGGCTAGTTGGACTCCAGGGACCCTCAGGATTCAAGGGGACTTAATCCCCCAACTTAAAACGCGCCACGGGGGGCGTTTGCACAGTGGTGAAGGGAGGGGGTGGGGCTTCAGGTGACATGTGTGCAAGCAGGCACCGTGGCGCGTTCTAAGATGGGGAATTAAATCCCCTTCAATCCTGAGGGTCCCTGGGGGCCAACTAGCCCACCAGGTACCTCCAGTAAGCGCCACGGAGCTGCGTTGCAGAGTGTTGTAAAAAGGGGCGTGGCCTCTGAACACCTCTCTGCAACGCAGCTCTCTGGTGGATACTGGAGGTATCTGGTGGGCTAGTTGGCCCCTAGGGCCCCTCGGGATTGAGGAGGAATTAATTCTCCATCTTAAAACGCTCCACAGGGTGTGTTTGCAGACATGTCATCTCAGGCCCCACCCCCTTCCTTCACCATTGTGCAAATATTCCTCTAAAATCAGCAGAACTACGAATTCCGATTTACTCACCTGTTATCAGGAGAGACCTCAGTGCTGCATCTTTGAGCCCAGTACTGATCCTGAAAAGTAATTCTAACAGTACTTACCAGTAACTTGAATTTCCTTCCATAGGCTAACATTGACTGGTTTCACTTGGAAATTCTTCTAAGTGTGGCGTTTTGGAACTTTATAATATTCCTCTAAAATCAGCCGAACTACGAATTCCGATTTACTCACCTGTTATCAGGAGAGAACCCAGTGCTGCATCTTTTAGCCCAGCACTGACCCTGAAAAGTAATTCTAACCGTACTTACCAGTAACTTGTATTTCCTTCCATAGGAATCCATTGTCTGGTTTTCAGCAGAAAAAGTTTCAAAGTGTCGATTTTCACAAACTACAAATATTCCTTAAAAATCGCCTGTATGACTTAAACACATTCTTTCAACTGTTTACAGGAGATGCACCAGTGCTGGATCTAGGATCCACCACTGAGTAAGAAAAAAGTAACGATAACACTACTTACCTGCTAAGTGAATTTCCTCCCATAGGATAACATTGGTGATTCTATGTGAAAAAGTTTCTGTCAACTTTTAAAATACAATAATATTTCTTAAAAATCACTAATGTAACCAAAACGCTTTTACTCAACTGTTTACAGGAGATGTCCCAGGACTGAATCTAGGATCCAGTCCTGTGGTTTGAAAAGTAATCCATAAAGTAACTAATTGCATTTAACTAGTAATTCACATTGAGCTCAATGTTGCATTGTGTTTGAAATTGTGTTGCCCATTGCAACAACTGTAACTACTGTACTTAAAAGTCTATTGCCTATTTGCAAAGTATTTAAACTAAAGTAATTCATTCTGAGAAAGTATATTTTGTAATGTAATGTATAATGTAATTAAAATGTAATTTAAAAAATAAAATATCTAAAAATAAATAGTTTAAAAAAATGTAGTAAATCAGTATCAAAAAAATAAATATAACAATTAATACATTTAAAAATTGTCATTTACAAAACCTTTCAAATTCACTGGAAAAAACCATAGGTTTCAGACATGTTATAGTTAGGAATTAGCATTTAAAAAACCTTTGAAATTCACTGAAAAAACCATAGGGTTCAGGCACGTTATAGTTAGAAATTAGCATTTAAAAAACCTTACAAATTCACTGAAAAAAGCATAGGTTTTAGGGACAGTTATAGTTAGTTGGACATTGCACTCGTACAAAACCCGTGAAATTCCCCCGTTATAGTTAGTTCAGCTAACTATAACTCGCGCTCCGCAATGCACTGCTGAGGACGTCACATATTACATCACTCATGACATGGTCAGTGACATCACTGATGACATCACTGATGACATCTCAAATGACATCACTGATGACATCATCCAGTGACTGTGTGTTTCTGTAAAGTTTAAATATTTTTAATATATATAGGGAAAGGCGTATTGAAGAATGAGTGGGTGGATAAGTGTCTGTATGGATGATTTAGTAGGTGCGTGACTAACTCTATAAGTGAGTGATTAAACGTATCTTACTGAATGCATGGGTTAGTGACTAAACTGGGTGAATGTCTGTATCCGTCTGTCTGTTGCTGTGTAAGTGGCTGCATGGGTTTGTGAATAGCTACATGAGTGTCTATATGAGTTATTGATTGGTTGTCTGAGTATCTGTATGGGTGCCTGAGTGTTTGTGTGGGTGGGGTGTGTGCGACTCTGTGCATAGATGTGTGAGTGGGTGATTCACTGGGTGGATGGTTTCAAGAGTGCATCTGTGATAGACTGTATGGGTGGGTAAGTGTGTGTAAGAGTGTGTTAGTGAGTGAATGTATGTCCCAGTGGTACATGTGTGAGTAACTACATATGTGAAAGGCAGTATATATGTGTGTTGGAGTATATAAATAGCTATAAGCGAGAGTGTGTGATTGTGAGAGTGACTGTATGGATGAGTGTGTGCTTGTATCAGTGATTGTATAAGAGCATAAGAATGTACTAGTATTTGTATGAGTAAGTGAGCTGGTGTGTGTATAACTGTATAGGTGAGTAAATGGCAGTGTGTTTAATTATTTGCATGACTGACTAGGTGTGTGAGTACCTCTATGGATGAGTGGCGGTGTTTGAGTGTCTATATAGGAGTATGAGTGCATATGATAGTCCTGTACTGAGTGACCGTAAGTATGAGTGACTGTACGGGTGAGTGAGTGGATGTGTGTGTAGACCTAAGAATCAGTGAGTGGGTATGTAGTTATTGGTGTTGGAGTGTCTATGGTTTTGCGAATGGCAGTCTGTAATTTAGAGTGGGTGTATCAAAGGTTATATTAGGGTGTGAGGAGGTGCATCAGATTATCACGTGGATGATGTCATCAGTGATGTCATCAGTGATGTCATTTGAGATGTCATCAGTGATGTCATCAGTGATGTCACTGACCATGTCATGAGTGATGTAATATGTGACGTCATCAGCAGTGCATTGCGGGGGCGCGAGTTATAGTTAGCTGAACTAACTATAACGGGAATTTCACGGGTTTTGTACGAGTGCAATGTCCAACTAACTATAACTGTCCCTAAAACCTATGGTTTTTTCAGTGAATATATATATATATATATATATGTTTAGTTATACTAGTTAGGTCAGAGATCTGTAGGAAGTTTTTTTTTGTTGCGCTAATAACTTTGTCACCGTTTATGGAATCTTCCAACAACTTTCCCAAAAACAAGTTCATCCACCTCAGCTCCTTCCTGGAGAATTTCGCACTGATCCATCAAAAAAGGGCAAGGAAAGGGGTTGTCCCAATACTATGATTTCCCATGTTAATTCCCATAGGAAATATTGAGAAGCGATACAGAATAAAAGGCTGAATGGTATTACACCAAGGGGCATATTTATGAGAGACTTGCAGCACGAATTGTGATGAAACTGTGGCGCAAGTAGTGAGTCAAATTATAAAATGACCCATTTGCAAAAATGTGTTTTTTCATAAGTATCACGTGGGGCAAAAGCTGCGCCGAAAGCAGCTGCGTCACGCAGCATTGAATATATGCAATGTAGGCGTTTCCCCACAATATCTGATGCAACTGTTACACAGTGGTTTTTCATGGCTGTAGCACTGAGCCTCGCATCATGTGGAAGTGCAACAGAAAGCATGAAATGCACCAGAATTGCTGTGCATCATCAAACCAGCCATAGGAAATGACACAGTGGCTGTTGTATATAATCATGTACAACACAACACACTTAGGCAGGCTCAAATATGCCACAGAGGTCCTCATACTGCAACTTAGAGTAGCTAGGAGACTACCACCACCACATAGACAGCGAAGGAGGAGGGAGCGTGTTTTCCGGCAGCACATATCCCTCATTGACCTCAAGGAGGATGAGGTCATACAGTTTTACTGACTCAAGAGGCAGTCCATTATGGAATTGCTGGAGAAGATTGGGCCAAGACTCCAGCCACCAACTGCAAGGCCCACTAACATCCCACCACAAGTAAAACCTATGGCTGTGCTCCACATGCTGTCATCAGGTTCCGTCCAAATCACAGCAGCTAGATTGGCAGGAATTTCACAGGGAATCTTTTCTGACTTCCTCACCTCTGTTTTGGATGCCAGAATTAGACTCACACCCCAGTACCTTCTCTTCCCCAAAACTGCACAACAACAACTGGTTGCCAAGTATGGATTGTATGCCATAGCTGGATTTCCTCATGTCCTTGGTGCAAGTGACTGCACACATGTGAAATTGGTACCCCCTGCTGCATCATCCCACGTCTACAGAAACTGCAAGTCCAAATGCTCAATCAATGTCCAGGCCATAGTGGATCATCAGGGAACATTCATCAATGTGCTGGCTAAATATCCAGGGTCTGCACATGATGCCTTCATCTTCTACCACAATATCATCAATCAGTGGTTTCAGAATGGCACATATGGGAATTGCCTACTCATTGGTATTTTATTAAGTATATTTGTGGTTTCCTTAACCACAAATATACTTAATAAAATACCAATTAAGAAGTTGTAATGTATGACATCATTTTCATCTCTGTGTTTCTATACGGATCTCATGTCATATGCACATACTGGGAATAACTGACTCCAACAGGTAGACAATGATATCCTATTGTGTCATTCCCTCACTAATCCTGCAATGAAAGTAGGGAAAAATCAACTATGAGAAGTATTATGTCAACTCACACTGTGTGAGTGGACAGAATCACCTTTGCTGCACTGGTCACCAAAGTAACAAAATATTCATGTGGTTCCCAAGTGAAGTCAATCTGAGTAGAAAGGGAACATATTAGCTAAGTGTGAGATGTGTGTATGTGAAGTGGTATATCTAGGCTCACTAAT
Source organism: Calotriton arnoldi (assembly GCA_963921515.1). Taxonomy (NCBI): domain Eukaryota; kingdom Metazoa; phylum Chordata; class Amphibia; order Caudata; family Salamandridae; genus Calotriton; species Calotriton arnoldi. The sequence goes on along the minus strand of CAWUFW010017485.1, from coordinate 40,112 downwards.
TTGTGAAGGTTACACAAAAAAAATGGGTGTTGAACAAATCATGTCTTCCTAGGTAATTGTGTCACACATGGCAGTAAACTTGTATGTTGAACGAAGTAGCAGGAGCAATAAAGGAAGAAGTAGTTGTAAATTCAATTTATGTCATGCACTGTAAGTGTAGCCTCAATTCATGTGTAAATGTCAAATCCAGGTACATATGTGATACAAAATGTACAAAGTACACACATGTCTCAGCCATTCTTACAGTCTACGTCCAAACATACACATAGTTATCAACCCACATTGACATACTTCATCAATGCGATAGATGACCAGTTTGGTGGCTCAAGTTGCCTACATACCTGCATCTCAGTCTATCAATGTAAAACTGACAGTGTTATTCAATATGTTGTCAAGCATGCCATACACCGGTAAATAACATAGAATAACATGCAAGCAGGGTAAGGTAGGTATCACAGTGTACTCAGGGTCCCAAACTCAATGCTCTCTTTCAACATGAATGTTGTCATAATCAAGGCATATAAGTACTGAAATACCTACAAGGCAAATTCACATACATACATGTGAAATCTTAAAGTGTTGTGTATAAGTCTGTAGTAGAAAGTTACTTTTATCTGCATCAGTTTATCCCATATAAAAACGGCCTTCATTGCCATACCTGTGTGTCAATCTAAGTTCAATATGACACCTTGCCATTCAAAAAACATTAGCTGTTGGTTGTCAAAAAGTATATAACTATCCATATCACATGTTGGAAATTCACTACATGTACTAAGCAAACAGCCATGCTAAATTAAGTGAACAAATCAAAGGCTGGTGCTAATATCATATAGGCTAGCAAGGACATCAGAGGTGTCAAAAGGACAAATGAATGTGTGAGTGTCAAACATCTAGGCACTGTCTCAACCTATATAGAGCTGAATATATGTCAGAAAATCTGATCATACGTTTGGAACTTTGCTCATACAGTGAGTGCAATAACATCAATCAATCAATCAATCATATCATTTGTAAAGTGCACTACTCACCCGTGAGGGTCTCAAGGCGCTGGGGTGGGGAATGCTGCTAGTGCTCGAAAAGCCAGGTCTTGAGGAGTGTTCTGAAGGTCAGCAGGTCTTGGGTCTGCCGAAGGTGGATGGGGAGGGTGTTCCAGGTCTTGGCTGCGAGGTGGGAGAACGATCTGCCACCGGAGGTCACTCTTCGGAAGCGGGGGACAGTGGCGAGGGCGAGGTCGGCAGAGCGGAGCTGGCGGGTGGGGGTGTAGAAGCTGAGTCGTATGTTGAGGTACGTTGGTCCGGTGTTGTGGAGTGCCTTGTGTGCGTGGGTGAGGAGTTTGAAGGTTATCCTCTTGTTGACCGGGAGCCAGTGCAGGTCTCTCAGGTGGGGTGTGATGTGGCTGCGGCGAGGGATGTCGAGGATCAGGCGTGCAGAGGCGTTCTGGATGCGTTGGAGCCATCTCAGGAGTTTGGCCGAGGCTCCTGCGTAGAGGGCGTTTCCGTAGTCCAACCTGCTGCTGACGAGGGCCTGGGTGACCGTTCTTCTCGTTTCAGTGGGGATCCACTTGTAGATCCTGCGGAGCATGCGGAGGGTGTTGAAGCAGGCGGAGGTTGACCTGTTTAGTCATGGAGAGGGTGGAGTCGAGGATGACCCCTAGGTTGCGTGCGTGGTCGGTGGGTGTTGGGGCGGTTCCCAGTGCGGTCGGCCACCAGGAGTCGTCCCAGGCCGAAGGGGTGGATCCGAGGATGAGGACCTCCGTCTTGTCCGAGTTCAGCTTCAGTCGGCTGTTCCTCATCCATTCAGCGGCGGCCTTCATTCCTTCATGAAGGTTGGTTTTGGCGGTGTGGGGGTCCTTGGTGAGGAGAGGATCAGCTGGGTGTCATCAGCGTAGGAGACGATGTTGAGGTCGTGCCCGACGGGTGACGTGGGCGGCGGTGCCATGTAGATGTTAAACAGAGTTGGGCTGAGGGAAGAGCCCTGGGGTACGCCGCAGATGATCTCGGTGGCTTCGGAGCGGAAGGGGGGAAGGCGGACGCTCTGTGTTCTGCTGGAGAGGAAGGAGGTGGTCCAGTCCAGGTCCCGGCGTTGTGGAGGCGTGTTCATAGTGTGTGGTGGCAGACCGTGTCAAAGGCGGCTGACAGGTCCAGGAGGATGAGGGCCGCCGTTTCTTCGTTGTTCAGCAGGGACTTGATGTCATCGGTGGCGGCGATGAGGGCAGTCTCGGTGCTGTGGTTGCTGTGGAACCCGGACTGGGAAGGGTCCAGGATGTTGTTCTCCTCTAGGTAGCGGGTCAGTTGTTTGTTGACGGTCTTCTCGATGACCTTTGCCGGCAACGGGAGCAGGGAGATGGGCCGGAAGTTCTTGAGGTCCTTGGGGTCCGCCTTGGGTTTCTTGAGTAAGGCGTTGATCTCGGCGTGCTTCCAGCTCTCCGGGAAGGTTGCTGTCTCGAAGGAGGTGTTGATGACTTTCCGGAGATGGGGTGCGATGGCTGTGCTGGCTTTGTTGAAGATGTGGTGTGGGCATGGGTCTGACGGAGATCCGGAGTGGATGGTGTTTATGATCTTGATGGTGTCGTCGTCGTTGATGTTGGTCCAGGAGAGCAGGCGGTTGGTGCGGATGGTGGTCGTGGGGGCAGAGGTCTCAGTGGATGTTGGGGCGGTCGTGGCGTTGAAGCTGTCGTGGATATCTGCGATCTTGCGGTGGAAGAAGGTGGCCAGCGAGTCGCACAGGTCTTGCGAGGGTGGGACGTCGTTGGTGTTGGAGCTGGGGTTGGAGAGTTCCTTCACGATGTTGAAGAGCTCTTTGCTGTTGTGTGCGTTGTTGTGTAGGCGGTCTTTGAAGGAGGCCCTTTTGGCGGATCTGATGAGGTGATGGTGTCTGCGGGTGGCGTTCTTGTGGGCTGCGTGGCTGTCCGGTGTTCGTTCACGGAGCCAGATCTTCTCCAGCTTTCGGCAGGTTTGCTTGGAGGCCCGGAGGTCTTCAGTGAACCAGCTGGCTTTCTTGTTGGTGTGACTGTTGGAGGGTTTCTTGATCGGGGCGAGGGTGTTGGCGCAGTCGTTGATCCACTGTCTGAGGTTGTGGGCGGCGGTGTCGGGGTCGGTGGGGTCGGCGGGTGGGCTCTGGGCGAGGGTGGTGGTTAGCTGGTCTGCGGTGACTTTGCTCCAGCAGCGGCGGGGCATCTGTTGGGTGCGGTGGTGCGTGGTGGGTTTCTTGAAGGTGAAGTGGATGCAGCGATGGTCGGTCCAGTGGAGTTCGGTGGTGTGGTTGAAGGAGACGTGGGGGCTTGCAGAGAAGATGGGGTCAAGCGTGTGACCGGCGGAGTGGGTGGGTGTTGTGACGAGTTGTCTGAGTCCGAGGTTGGCTAGGTTGTCGATCAGGGTGGTGGAGTTGGTGTCGTTGTTGTTCTCGAGGTGGAAGTTCAGGTCCCCGAGTAGGATGTAGTCCGTGGAGGCGGGCGTGTGTGCTGACGAAGTCGGCGATGGAGTCGCTGAACTGTGGTTGGGGTCCGGGGGTCTGTAGATGAGGGTTCCTCTGAGGGTGGTGTTGGGATCGGTGTGGATCTGGAAGTGCAGGTGTTCGGCGGTGCTGAGGGTGTCGTCGGTGTTGGTCGAGACTCTGAGAGTGTTCCTGTGGACGATGGCGATTCCTCCTCCTGCTCCGTTGGTGCGGTCCCTGCGGGTGATCTGGTAGCCTTCCGGGATGGCTATGGCTATGTCGGGTGCCGAGGCGGGGTTTAGCCAGGTCTCCGTCAGGAAGGCAACGTCTGGGGAGGTTGAGTCGAGTAGGTCCCAGAGTTCAACGATGTGTTTGCGGGTGTTGAGAAGGATGCATCTGAGGTGGTTGGGTTCTTTCCTGGTCGGCGGCATGGTGGGGCGGATGCTTGTGAAGCTGCAGTTCCGGCAGGTGAAAGCTCCGTGGGTGCGCTTCGGGGCGGCCAGGAAGCAGGTGTGTGATCGTCCGGTGTTGAGTGCGTGGATTGATCTGGCATCGTAGCGGTGTCAGGCGTCGTGGCGTTCGCAGGGTCCAGGGGTCCTGGCGCTGGGCGCGGTCCAGGCGCGGACGGGCGCAGACGGGCTTGCCTTAGGCACGCCTTCGGCGCGCCAGCGGCGCGGCCGCTGCGTGGCCTCCATATGAGGGGATGTCGGAGGGAGGAGCAGCTGGGAGGCGGGAGCGGGGCGGCGAATGGGAATGCAGGGGGGGCGGGGCCGCCGGGACGTAGCGGCTGGAAAAACGGGCGGGGGCCGCGGGTGAACTGGACACAGGAAGGAAAAACAAGTTTAGGCAAGGAAACAAGTACAGGCACAGAGGAATAAAAACAAGTCTGGGCAAGAAAGCAAGTTAGGCACAGGGGAATAAAAACAAGTCTGGGCAAGAAAGCAAGTTAGGCACAGGGGGATAAAAACAAGTCTGGGCAAGAAAGCAAGTTAGGCACAGGGGAATAAAAACAAGTCTGGGCAAGAAAGCAAGTTAGGCACAGGGGAATAAAAACAAGTCTGGGCAAGAAAGCAAGTTAGGCACAGGGGGAAAGTACAGGATTAGGCAAAAACAATGCAGGCAGAGCCGTGCAGCAGCGTGGGGAGCGACCTGCCTGCGAGCAGGGTCAGAGATGTTAAGAACATTCCAAAATGCTTATCATAGTAATCTACTGCCTAAATATAACAGTCAACATACAGAGGTATCCTATGTCTCAGGACATGGACAATATGTGCAAGGACATATCGAACTTGAAGATACATGTGTAAATCAATGGTCAACAGTATCTAACACAAAACTGTAAGAAATTTGTACGGATTTGCTAGCATATATAACACACATGGACAGTTATGTCTCAGTAACAATGTGCAAAATCACTTACTGTTATATTTTTGTATTTTCAGGTGACCAAGGAAATGGGTTGCTGTTATGGCTCAAGACCCCATTCACCAAACCCTAGATGGAGGCTGAAAAACAATATAACACAGCACTCACCAAGACAAGGAATCTTTCAATGTAAAAATCAAGTCACTCACATCTTCTCAACTAGATGTAGGCCTCAATATGTAACAATAATGTTGTCTGAGCTGTTGATCAACATGGGGCCATAACACCAGAAATTAAAACAATCATCAACGCAGCAAGCCAATGTGATGAAGTGTACTGCATGAAAGGGAGAGAGCAGGATTGCCACATATCTACATAGCAATGGGTCATTCCTGTCCTCACACACTTAAGCAGTGCAGTACAGCACAGCAAGCTTTTTTTTTGTATTCTGCAGCATCAAAGTGCGTTCCATAAGGTAATCAATGTATGATGAATCGCAAATCCCACAAAAAGGTAGCCCTTGAGGCAAACCCCTAATTCTATTGTCTCCCACATATGGACTAACATGCAGAATGCTAGCACTTTGCAGGAGGAAAAGTCACAGAAGATACCATCACAGATCATGGGTAACAGTTGTCATGGACAAAGTCCTACTCTCAGGTGTAGATGTCAAACTGTCAATTGTTAAGAATGTATTCATGCATGTGTGGGGATCCGCAAACCAGCACACATGTCATTCCTTTCTTGTACAGATTGATGTGAAAACCACATCTGCTCACAGTTGACAAAATACAAATCTAAGAGCAGAATAGCCCCGCACACTAATAGATACATATATAAATCATTGTTAAACCATATTCATAAGTTTACATTCAGTGATTGTTTTCCCAAAAGAAAAAAGTCAGCAAGGTCTTCAGTTAGTAAAATTCATTCTTTTATTCATTTTCTTAAAATTTCGAAACCGCTAACGCGTTTCGTCCTCAATCGGACTTCTTCAGGGCTTAGAATGTAAGAGGAAATTCATTCATAGATTTACGATCAAAGTATGTAACCCCAAAAAATTTGCAGACTATGTATATTCAAGTCTGGGTATTATATCAATCAAAAAGGTTCATGATTTTAAATCGATGTATCAGCAAGTGTAGCTCTAGTCTCCATACCGTCGTCTGGTCCGAAAAAGATCTTTTAATGTGTGTGTGCTGGGTGTTCAATGTGACACATTCTGGTATAGTTCCAAGGGAGGATCGAATCAAACAGTGTGTTTACTGAATGGCAGTATGCTGGTGGATAACAGTATTGGTCATCGAATGTCCTGTGACTGAACACTGAGGGGCCTAATTTGAGCATGGTAACAGTGCAGCGCAGCAAGCCACCTTACTGCACTGCTATGCGTGAAAGCAAAATGGTAGGAATGTGCTGTATCTAACAGAATCCAATGCACTCCTCCATTTTCCCCTGCACCGGTTCCATTTTGGCTGCCTAGCACCAATGCAGGCACCCTTGCACCATGGTGCAAGGGTGCTTCTGTTGGATGCAGGTATGTATTTGTGCATGAAGGGGCACCTTCCTGCAAAAAACAAATCCTGAAAGGCATATTCCTCTATCTACGTGTGCTGCAGAATGCAACACACATTGAAAGAGGAAGTAACAAGGATAATTAAATGTATTACTCCTTGTTACGCCTCTCCTGGGAAGGTGTATCTTTTTGACACATTCCCAGGCTTACCAGGTCTGGTAAGTCTGGAAATGCATCTAAAACCATGGGAGTAGCATGGGTACACTCATGCAATGGCTATGGAACTCCTCCCTGGCACAGAGTAAAGCAATGCAGCGATTCATGAAGCATTGCTTCACTCGAGATTAATAACCCCACTCAGGGTTACGCAAGGTGGCCTTGGGTGGCTGCACAAATATCATATTAGAAGTGTGTTGCGCATGTACAATGCTGCGTGGTGCAAGCACCATGCAACTGGGGTCATACATAAACCCTTGAGTGCAGAAGTGGCTGCACCACTACATTACATGGAGGACATTTGGGTAGCTTTGTGAGCAAGACATGGCTGCCCGGTCAAAACATGAGGATTATTGGAATTACGCGAACACAAGGAGATGATGGACGGAGCGCTGAAACTTTTCAGACTCTCACCCCCAGTCACAGATCTGGGTTGAATCCATCATCATTCTTTAGCTCACTTCGCCACCCCAGTTCAGACCCAGCCATCTGCAAATCAGTCTTGACCCTGTTCCTCATGGGAACAGTCCAGCCCGAACTGCCAAACCAGGTCTTACCTGGACCGGAAACAAGCATCCTAGGACCGGTTTCAGGGTAACACCCCTCATCAGCTAGGCTAGCTTGAGTCCAGTGGCAAAGGGAGCAAGGGACCCACGTCTGGGCATACCCTGCCGACTAGGTGCGAACAAAACAAACACAAGGAGATGATGGACAGAGCACTGAAACTTTTCAGACACTCACCCCCAGTCACAGATCTGCATTGAATCCATCATTGTTCTTTAGCTCACCTCGCCAACCCAGTTCAGACCCAGCCATATGCAAATCAGTCTTTACCCTGTTCCTCATGGGAACAGTCCAGCCCGAACTGCCAAGCCAGGTCTTACCTGGACCGGAAACAAGCATCCTGGTACCGGTTTCGGAGTAACACTCCTCAGCAGCCAGGCTAGCTTGACTCCAGTGGCAAAGTGAGCAAGTGACCACGTCTGGGCATACCCTGCCAACTAAGGGCGAACAAAGCAATCACAAGGAGATGATGGATGGAGCACTGAAACTTTTCAGACACTCACCCCAAGTCACAGATCTAGGTTGAATCCATCATTGTTCTTTAGCTCACTTCGCCACCCCAGTTCAGACCCAGCCATATGCAAATCAGTCTTTACCCTGTTCCTCATGGGAACAGCCCAGCCTGAACTGCCAAGCTAGGCCTTACCTGGACCGGAAACAAGCATCCTGGGACTTTTTTCGGCGTACCACCCCTCATCAGCCAGGCTAGCTCGAATCCAGCGAAAAGTGAGCAAGGGACCCACGTCTGGGCATACCCTGCCAACTAAGGGTGAACAAAGCAAACACAAGGAGGTGATGGACGGAGTGCTGAAACTTTTCAGACACTCACCCCCAGTCACAGATCTGGGTTGAATCCATCATCGTTCTTTAGCTCACTTCGCCACCCCAGTTCAGACCCAGCCAAATGCAAATCGGTCTTGACCCTGTTCCTCATGGGAACAGTCCAGCCCGGACTGCGAAAGCCAGGTCTTCACTGGACCGGAAACAAGCATCCTGGGACCCGTTTCAGGGTAACACCCCTCAGCAGCTAGCCTAGCTTGAATCAAGTGGCAAAGTGAGCAAGGGACCCACGTCTGGACATACCCTGCCAACTAAGGGTGAACAAAGCAAACACAAGAAGATGGACGGAGCACTGAAAATTTTCAGACACTCACCCCCAGTCACAGATCTGGGTTGAATCCATCATCGTTCTTTAGCTCACTTTGCCACCCCAGTTCAGACCCAGCCATAAGAAAATTAGTCTTGATCCTGCTCCTCATGGGAACAGTCCAGCCCGAACTGCCAGGTCAGGTCTTCCTTGGACCGGAAACAAGTATCCTGGGACCAGTTTCAGAGTAACACCCCTCATCAGCCAGGCTAGCTTGAATCCAGTGGCAAAGTGAGCAAGGGACCCATGTCTGCGCATACCTTGCAACCAAGGGCGAACAAAGCAAACACAAGGAGATGATGGAGGGAGCGATGAAACTTTTCAGACACTCACCCCCAGTCACAGATCTGGGTTGAATCCATCATCGTTCGCTGAACTTATTGGAATTTCACCAGATGGAGTTTGAGAGTCCAGCAATGCTGCAAACTGAGTGGGACATACACCAGAGTATGGTGGAGCCAGTTTTTCTCTGTGCTTCCCTAAGTGTGTGGTGCATCCATGACAAATCACAAGGAAGAGGTCTCATTAAGTTGCAGTAAGAGAGAGATTGGGCTGATTATAGAATCAAAAATAGTGTGACATAGGCCCCAGGAGTAATCTTCAAATGCACATATGACTGTGGGGGACATCCAGGTATGTACCCTGGTAACGCATGTGACAATTGATGTGTGACCAATCTGCACTTGATTTCTGCCTTGCTGTGCTGCCATGCTGCCTAATGGTCCCCTGGCTGGGTGCTAAGGACTGCACATGCATCCCTTGAACCCAGACAGACTCCAAGGGCAATCTGCCTGGCCTCCTGTCATTTAGTCTCAGGGACATAAAGATTACCAACCACCCTGTTTCAGCACCTGGACACTGCCATCTGTAACTCTGACCTGCCAAGTGTGCCACCCCAGTCCTAGACCAATGCAAATGACCCTAAGGTGTTTAATCCAGCAAAAGCCATACTTCTACTGTAGATCCATTGAATTGCCCCTGTTGTACTGGTCAGAACCCATGCATCACACTTATTGCAGTGCATCCATCACGCAAGTCCATTTGCATAGCAATGAGTCAGAAAAATCAATGCAAATGTTGAAAAAGGGAAGGACACACCCAGGAAATGACGCAAATGGTGTTGCAGGTGGCATATCAGGAAGTGTGAAAGTTATTTTCACTTTCTCTTGCAGTCTGTTAGTTTGTGCTGGTTGTTGGAGGTGTATTGAGCGTGTCTGGTAGTGTTGAGAGAATTTCGGTCTAATCGTTGTCTGGTCTGTCCCTGTCTTGTGTCAATTGGTTATATTTTGTGTCTTTTGTAGTATATTGCATTAGTATTTGTCATTATATTGTCGGGTGTTCGTCTATTTAGAGGTATTATATTAGGTGCAGGTATTAGTATAAAGTGTGTTTGCTTGGGGGTGTAGTAGGTCAGGGAGGGCTAGGGTAATGTCGGTAAAAGGTAGGGTTAAGAATTTTGATGAGGGGGAGGTTGGGGGCCTTCTACGGCTAATAATGTACTACCTGCCACATGGTGGCCGTTGGGGGTAGGGTCAGCCTGGGCTACCCTCCCATTGACAGGAAGGATCGGTGGGAGTGTGTGCTCTGGCACTTATGCCAAATCTTTGGAGGGGATCGCACCGTCTCGCAGCTAAAACTCTGATGGGCTGCCGTAGTCGCAGGTGAGGCTGATCGGGTGGACCTGCTTGGACTGGAGATTGGAGGCCCTGTAAGTATCATCTGCATGTAGTAATGTTGCGATAGCAGTCATTCAAAATCTAAACATTAAAGGGGCATATTTTTAAATGTGGTAGTTTGAAATTGCACCATGCAACTTCCTTCATGTGCATTGCAATAATTAAGGTGAAATTATTTAAGCAACACAAGGTCAATTTGTGTGCCTCAGAGTGGCTGCATAAAGCCAGTGTGATGCAATGCAGGGCCAATAGCTGTGTTGCTATACCCTGCCCCAGGGGGCTGTTCTATGCGTTGTGGGCGGTCGTTCACATTAAATACACATGGAATTAGAAGCATTTCCTGATTTAACTTACATGATTGACCGGGGAATGCTCCAAAAATGCCAGACCTCCACAGGTGATGGGTAATGAGGAAATATGTGTTCAATCTCCATTTATGTTAAACTTTCAACATGTGCTGCATTGTGCAGCACACAGAGACAGAGTAAAGTGCTTCAGACAAATGTTATTGTGCAGGAAGGTGGTCCTTACAGAATAAAACAATGGAAACCTGTTTACAAGAAATACACCCTTGCACCATTTTGCAAGGTAGCATGCATTGCAGCTAGTCAGCACTCTGTGCACGAGCGCCATGGCAAGTCTGATATGGTTCTTACAATGTTACATACAGTGTATGCTTCTCCTTTCCCTTCACAGCACTACTTTAGTCTGCCTACGGCCAACGGTTTCAGCCTAGTGTCATGGTGCATGGAAGCCTGATATGATGCTGACCAGCAGTACTGAAACCACACATGCCTGAGACATGCATCAGGCATGTGATGAATGATAGATACCGCTGACCTTCAACATCCAGGCAGCTCAGCCTTACAATGTATACATTTGTGTGTCAAGAGTGTTGAATATTTTAAAAGCACTGGGATGTCATAGTATTTATAATGGAATATGGACAGTGTGTATATGCACTACCTGCAGTGCAATGTTCCAATCTTTGTCTTGTAGGCGGACATGTCGCCTTTAACAGGAGTGAAGTTGACACCTTCCGGGACCCCGATGCAACCAGTAAGTGTAATGAGTACATGGATGTACCTCTGTGACATCTGTGTGTAAACCATGTGAGTTGTAACATTGTGATGTGTATGGGGAGGTATCAGTCACTTGCAAACAAATTACAGTCAGTGTGGCAACACAACAGAACTTGGCCACAGATTAATTTACAATGAACAAGGAGGCATGTTATTATGAATCTAGGGGCAATGTAAGCAGGCCCACAGGGTACTTGCATTTTTACATGTGTGGTTGCGTTTGCATATCTATAGTCGATGCATTTGTCACATGAACCATCATCTGGTGCATAAGCTGTAGATTTTCAACACTATCAAATTTGGTCATACCACAAATGGCACAAACATATCTGTTTCAACAGATGGAGCAGTGAAGTGGAATGGCCGTCGCTAAGCTTGTCTGGGCACATTTCTGTAGCCAATGTCCACATTTGTATATGAAAAAGGTGCTGAAGAGGTGCACAACAATTATCCAGACACTGTTACCTAGTGTTAACATGAAGGTATTATGAAATCAGATTACAAAATGTGTGTCAATATGCCACATATATTGCTTCATCCTGCAGCATACTATGCTCATACATGCTGCAGACGTTTAACCTCTTCTGCTACATAATTCCAGTGTGCCTGACTATAGGTGTGGCTAAAGATTCCTGCTGATTAACACTTAAAATGTTTGGTGAAACATACCTGTCCCTGTAACTGTGTGTCAATTCAAAAGCCAAATTGTTTAAACATGGATGACAGTGCCAAGAGGATACCCATCACAATCTAACCATTTTCCAATGATAGATGCTGGGAATGCTATGAAAGTAAAACACAGACATCTCAACGAGTATTCTAGTAAGGGTGTTTTTACATCTTCATTAGCATGGATAAATTAGATATTAGCTTCACTGACCTGAGGTATGGCTATTGTAATCCAGCATCAGGGGTGCTTGAGCCTCCCTCAGAGTAGTTCTTGTCATAACTATATGAAATGGAGAGGCAGAGTTACAATTACACTGATGCCCTGGAGGCTGAAGGGATGTAGGCCTGCTACTCTATTGATCAATGTTGTTGCACAAATCATTACCAAACTGCATGACTGTTGCACATTGTGTTGCAGCTGTCCACATGGCAGGGTTCTGGTCATATGGCTTTGCAAGTGTAAACTAGATGTCAGGCTTCATATCTCAGTGCAATGTGTATTTCTGGAGCACAGTGTGCACATGTCATGGTGGTACATCTATGGAGCCCCAGTAGGCCTCAATGCATGGATACAGTGTCATTGGCATGGTGTGGCCAGCTGGACTAATGAACTAGTAAGCACCTGAATTGGCATTTAAATGCCAGACTCATGCCCCGTATCTCCCCTATGTGCCATTTCTGTGAGGCATTCATACAATGTAAGGCATAAAGTAATGTTGCACCACTGTCTAAAAGTTCACATTCAGGAATACACAGTGTTAGCAGCATACAGGGCATTACAGTGCTCATCTTCTGGTGGGGTAAGTTTGACTGGCTAGCACCAACGCAGGCACCTTTGCATCATGGTTTAAGGGGCCCTGTTTTATACCCAACTAAGTTCTTGTACAAATGCCTACTGCATGCATTCACACACTCCTGAGATCCATTCACAAATTTTATATGTGAACTGATGAATGCAATCCAGGGAGAATGAGTATACAAAAGTGAATATATATTAGGGTAATCATGGTATTGTTACAAATGTATACCAGATGCTTAATGTCAGATTATGAAATATTTGCCTGTGGCAAAATTGATGAAGTGGTCCACATCAAAGTGTTGCAAGAGGGAGCCACCCACTCTCCGTGTATACCTGATGCAGAGCAAGTCAAGTGAGCAATGTGTGCTGCCTTGTGTAACTCCAGATGAATAATGCAATGCAGTAGCATACTAGCTGTACTTGCTTACCTTGTCACCGCTCATGTATGTTTGTGACCAACTTTTCCCCCCTCTGCATGATGTCAAACCAGCACCAAAATGTAATATATCTGTACCATGTCCAAAATTTCCTATTGACACATCGTCAGGATTGAGACTCACTGTTACACGTGATATGCTTGTTGCCATATTGTGACAAACTTTACAAATTATGCACCTACACAGTCCACATTTGAGTCAGTTTCACTTGTTTTATTAGGAGATATCTTTGGACTGATGGTGTATTGTACATAACTCTGACTCGATATTTGGTGTTGGTCTGGACTTGCTCTTATGGTAGCATGACAATGTCAGCCAACTTTTGGAAACATAATACACATTTGTAAGCTGATGTAAAATGTATTTACTTTAACTCCCTAGATAGCATGACACCGGACAGAGCCAGGACATATGAGGTCAGACACAAACACTACAGGAAGATCTGTAAGATTGCAAATGCCTACAGGAGGATGCCTGCCAAATATCAGCAAGCAAAAGCCAATGGGAACTAGAGGAGTGGGAGCAGGTCCCAAACCACAGCACCAGCAGCCAAAACAGGATCAGAGAGTGCCAGACAGTAGGCATATCCGAGTACCCTGGCCACAGCAGGACCCTAATGTGTGGCTACTATTTCACATACCACAAGCCAGTCCACAGTGCAGCCCCAGCGAAGGTTGTCTAGCCATGCAGGAACAACTAAATCCTCATACAAATACGATGGTGGGACAGAAGAGAAGGGTCAACCACAGGATGGCTGGCATTGAGAGGGAGCATACCAACATAAGAGAAATCTTACTGACTATACAGAAGACCATGGAGCAGATTCCCATTGACTTTCCTGGTTTTGGGTTAATTATAGTTAGTTAGCATACTGTTAGTTAGGGTTTGGTATAGGTATATTGTAGTTAAATGTTAGTTGATAAATATTTTCATAGGTAGTAGTTTTTATGTCTGTTTTTATAATATTAGGTTTTTAAGTGGGTGGGGGTTGATGTTCAGCATGTTTTAAAAAACTCACACACATATATATAGACACACATAATATACTAAGAAAAATATATATATGCATTTATATATATACATATATATATGTGTATATATATATATATTCACAGTAAAAAAACAAAGGTTAGAGGGACGTTATAGTTAGTCTGACATTTCACTCATACAAAGCCAGAGAAATTTAGCCATTATAGATAGCTGCACTAACTATAACTCGTGCCTCCACAATGCACTGCTTATGACCTCACATATTACATCACTCATGACATGGTCAGTGACGTCACTGATGACATCACTTATGAGCACTGCTCCCGCCATGCCATAGCAAACTGCAATGTCCCAGGAGTGGGCACCCTAGGACATTGCTGGGGCCGGCCCTGGGGGGTGGTGGTTCCCAGGGTCATGGAGGGCTCCTGGAGGGTGGCCACATGGCTCCCCTCCCATCTTGTGTATAGCTCCAGGGAGGTGGTGGTGCCCAGGGCCGGGGGTCCGCAACGGACCCCCACATTTTCTTAATTGGTGCCCTGGTGAGGTGGCGGTCCCCAGGGCTAGGTGGGGGTGCTCGAGCCCCCAACACTTCATTTAAAAAAATAGCCCTGGGAGATGATGTCCCTGGAGCTGTGGGGGGCACGTGGCCCCCCGCCTTTAATCATTAAAGCCCCAGGGAGGTGGCGGGACTCTGGGGCTGTGTGTGGGGCCATGTGGCCCCCCGGCCCTTAATGATCAAAGCCCCTGGGAAGTGGCGGTCCCCGGGGCAGCATGGGGGGGCAGGGCCTCCCCATGCCTTTATTTTTTTTAAAAAGCCCTGAGGAGGTGGGACCCCCTGAGCAGGCCTAGGGGGTCAGGATGTTTCTACCCTGCCCACTGTTCTTGTTTTTTAATGTTTTTTTTACCTTTTTTCTTGTGACTTGCTTCAACTGAGTCACAAGATGGCTGCCAACACTTCCTGGTTGGAACTGTTGGCAGCCAATCAGATTGCAGGCTCGAGATTGGGAGGGTTTGCGGATCCTCCACGGGTATATTTGTATATCTGAGAATTGTTTACATTTCTCAGGAACTACCAAACAGATTTACACCATTTAACAAAAAGAGTGCTTTCTGAACCAAGAGCTACCCATTTGCCAAATTTGGTGTAATTCCATTCAGCAGTTCGGGCTGTAGCCGTGTCAAAAGTTTACTATGGAAATTAACATGGAGAAAACGTGTTTTGGGACCCCCCTTTTTCTTGGCCCCCGCTTGATGAATGACCCCAAAGGTTTCAACACAGGAACTGACCTGACCACCCCATTAGTTTTAAAATTTCCCGAAGATTTGTCAAACTGCGCCAAAGATATTGGCAAAAGAAAAAATGCTTTTTGAATAGAAACAAGGTCCTAACTATAACTACCTATGGGCGACCACCAGTAGGTAATATATATATATATAAATATATATTCACTGAAAAAACCACAGGTTTCAAGGACGTTACAGTTAGTTGGACATTTCACTCGTACAAAACCAGAGAAATTCGGCCATTATAGTTAGTTGAGCTAACTATAACTCGCGGCCCCGCTGCAATGCACTGCTGATGATGTCACATATTACATCACGGATGACATGGTCAGTGACATCACTGATGACATCACTGATGACATCTCAAATGACATCACGGATGGCATCATTGATGACATCATCCAGTGACTGAGTGTTTTTTAAAACTTTAAGAATGTTATATATATATATACACCAAGGTGTATTGAAGAATCAGTGGGTTTATGAGTATCTGAATGGATGATTTACTGGGTGCGTGACTGTGTAAGTGAGTGATTAAACGTGTCTTACTGAATGCATGGGTGAATGACTAATCTATGTGAATGTATCAGTCTGTCAGTTGGTGTGTAAGCGGTTGCATGGGTTGATATGTAGCTACATGAGTGACTATATGGGTTAATGATTGGCTGTCTGAGTACCTGTATGGGTGCCTGAGTGTCTGTGTGGGTGGGTGGGGGGATGTGTGACTCTGTGCATAGATGTGTGAGTGGATGATTCACTTGGTGCATAGGTTCAAGAGTGCATCTGTGAAGGGCTGTATGGGTGGGTGAGTGTGTGTATGGATATGTTGGTGAATGAATGGATGTCTCAGTGGTACATGTGTGAGTAACTACATATGTGAAAGGAAGTATATGTGAGTGTTGGACTATATAAATGACTATATGTGAGAGTGAGTGATTGTGAGAGTGGCTGTATGGATGAGTGTGTGCTTGTGTCAGTGATTGTATAAGAGAGTAAGTATGTGTTAGTATCTGTATAAATAAGTGAGGTGGTGTGTGTTTAACTGTATAGGTGAGTAAATGGGAGTGTGATTGATTCTTTGCATGACTGACTATGTGTGTGAGTAACTCTATGGGTGAGTGGCGGTGTGTGAGTGTCTGTATAGGTGTATGAGTGCATATGATAGTGCTGTATTGATGAGTGACTGCATGTATGAGTGACTGTATGGGTGAATGAGTGGATGTGTGTGTAGACCTAGGAATCAGTGAGTGGGTATGTAGTAACTGGTATTGGTGTATCTATGGTTTTGAAAATGGTAGTCTGTATTTTAGAGTGGGTGTATCAAAGGTTATGTTAGGGTATGAGGAGGTGCATCAGATTATCCCGTGGATGATGTCATCAGTGATGTCATTTGAGATGTCATGAGTGATGTCACTGACCATGTAATGAGTGATGTAATATGTGATGTCATCAGCAGTGCATTGCGGGGGTGCGAGTTATGGTTAGCTCAACTAACTATAATGGCCGAATTTCTCTGGTTTTGTACAAGTAAAATGTCCAACTAACTATAACGTCCTTGAAACCTGTGGTTTTTTCAGTGAATTTCTAAGGTTTTTTAAATGCTAATTTCTAACTATAACGTCCCTGAAACCTATGGTTTTTTCAGTGGATTTCTAAGGTTTTTTAAATGATAATTTCTAACTATAACACGCCTGAAACCTATGGTTTTTTCAGTGAATTTCTAAGGTTTTTTAAATGCTAATTTCTAACTATAACGTCCCTGAAACCTATGGTTTTTTCTGTGAATTTCTATGGTTTTTTAAATGCTAATTTCTAACTATAACACCCCTGAAACCTATGGTTTTTTCAGTGAATTTCTAAGGTTTTCTAAATGCTAATTTATAAATATGCCTACATAGGTAGGACATATGCATAAAGATGACGAAAGGCGGAGAAAGAAGCAATAGAAGTGCAGAGAGAGGCAACAGAAGTCCAGAAAGAGGAAGAAAGGTACAGAAAGAAGCAAGAGAAGTGCAGAAAGAACCAACAGAGGTGCAGAAAGAGGCCTACTTTGACTGTACCTTACAACAGACTCATACAAAGTAGCCTAATCACTAATCCTTCTCCCAAGATGCCTTAAACCTCACTTTTCTGTTGAAGGTTCACTTTTAATCGACTGCTCAGAATGTTAGGCCTACCTACCAAATATAAAACAGCAATCCTAAGCATATCACTGTTGTAAGTCTGACCAAGTTAGTGAAGGTATGCATGCGTGTCTCTGCTTTTACCGAGTGACATGTTACATAAAAATACACATAGAAATACTTGAATACCTGTGTTTCAAACAGCATACTCTCTAAATATGTGTACAAAAAGGTGTATGTATTTCTCTCTGTTCATAATACAGGGCACATGGGTATTCAATAGTGTATTTGAGGGGCTCTATAACACCTATAAACATTAGACATGTCTGCCTGTGCAACTGAATGACAGAGCAGAACTGAGAACATTTAACCACCTATAGAAGAAGCTACCCACTTTTTACCCAAGCTACCCATCTTCAGATGCATAACACGTGAGAATACATATACAAGTAGGCGTATACCTCAGTCACAAGAGCACGCAGACCTTTAAACTTGACAGCTTGCACTTCCCATTTGAGCACAGAAAGAGGCGAGAGAAGTACAGAAAGAAGCAAGAGATGTGCAGAAAGAAACAAAAGAAGTGCAGAAAGAAGCAACATAAATGCAGAAAGGGGCAGGAGGAGTGAAGAAAGAAACAAAAGACGTGCAGATAGAAGCAACAGAGGTGCAGAAAGAGGCAATAGGAGTGCATAAAGAAGGACGAGGGGTGCAGAAAGAAGCAAGAGAGGTGCAGAAAGAAGCAAGAGAAGTGAATAAAGAAGCAACAGAGATGCAGAAAGGGGGAAGTGGGGAGGAGAAAGAGGCAAGAATGATACATAAAGAAACAAGAGAGGTACAGAAAGAAACAAAAGAAGTGCAGAAAGAAGGAACAGAGGTGCAGAAAGAGGCAAGAGGGGTGCAGAAAGAGGGAAGAGGTGTGAAAGAGGCAAGAGGGGTGCAGAAAGACGCAAGAGAGTTGCAGAAAGAACCAAAAGAAGTAAAGAAAGAAGGAACAGAGGTGCAGAATGAGGCAAGAGGGGTGCAGAAAGAGGGAAGAGGGGTGCAGAAAGAGGAACAAGGATTGCAGAAAGAAGGGACAGAGGTGCAGAAAGAAGGAAGAGAAGTGCAGAAAGATGCAACAGAGGTGCAGAAAGAGGGATGAGGGGTGGAGAAAGAGGGAAGAGGGGTGCAGAAAGAGGCACAAGGGGTGCTGAAAGAAGCAAGAGATGTGCAGAAAGAAACAAAAGAAGTGGAGAAAGAAGGAGCAGAGGTGCAAAAAGAGGCAAGAGGGGTGCAGAAAGAGGGAAGAGGGGTACAGAAAGAGGCACATTGATTGCAGAAAGAAGGGACAGAGGTGCAGAAAGAAGCAAGAGAAGTGCAAGAAGCAACAGAGATGTAAAAAGAGGGAACAGGGGTGGGGAAAGTAGCAAGAGGGGTGCAGAAAGAAGCAAGAGAGGTGCGGAAACAGTCAAGAGAGGTGCAAAGGAGCTAAGAGAACTGCAGAAAGAGGCAAGAGAGTTGCAGAAACAGGTAAGAGAGGTGCAGAAAGAGATAACAGGGGTACAGAAAAAGGCAAGAAAAGTGCAGAAAGAAACAACAGATATGCAGAAAAAGGCAAGAGAAGTGCAGAAAGAAGCAACAGAGGTGCAGAAAGTTGCAACAGAAGTGCAGAAAGAGGCAAGAGAGGTGCAGAATGAGGCAAGAGAGGTATACAAAGAAACAAGAGAGGTGCAGAAAGAGGGAAGATGAGTTTAGAAAGAGGCAATAGGGATGCAGAAAGAAGCAAGAGAGGTGCAGAAAGAAGCAAGATAAGTGCAGAAAGAAACAGCAGATTTGCAGAAAGAGGCAAGAGAAGTGCAGAAAGAAGCAACAGAAATGCAGAAAGAGGCAAGAGAAGTGCAGAAAGAAGCAACAGAAATGCAGAAAGAGGCAAAAGGGGTGCAGAAAGAGGGAACAGGTGTGCAGACAGAGGCAAGAGAGGTACAGAAAGAGGGAAGAGGGGTACAGAAAGAGGCAAGATGGTGCAGACATTTGCAACAGAGGTGCAGTGAGAACAGTGCAGAAAGAACCAACAGAGGTGCAGAAAGAGGCAAGAGGGGTACAGAAAGAGGCAAGAGCAGTGCAGAAAGAACCAAAAGATGTGCAGAAAGAGGCAAGAGAGATGCAGAAAGAGGCAAGAGATGTGCAGAAAAAGGGAAGAGGGGTGCAGAAAGAAGCAAGAGAAGTGCAGAAAGAGGCAAGAGGGGTGCAGAAAGAGATAGGAAAGGTGCACAAAGAGGCAAGAGAGGTACAGAAAGAGGCAGGAGGGGTGCAGAAAGAAGGAAGAGAAGTGCAGAAAGAAGCAACACAGGTGCTGAAAGAGGCAAGAGAGGTGCAGAAACAGGCAGGAAAGGTGCAGAAAGAGAGAACAGGGGTGCAGAAAGAGGCAAGAGGGGTGCAGAAAGAGGGAAGAGGGTTGCAGAAAGAGGCAAAAGGGGTGCAGAAAGAAGCAAGTGCGGTGCAGAAAGAGGCAACAGAGGTGCAGAAAGACGGAAGAGAGGTGCATAAAAAAGCAAGAGAACTGCAGAAAGAGGCAAGAGAATTGCTGAAAGAAGCAACAGAGGTGTAGAAAGATGCAAGAGAAGTACAGAAAGAAGCAAGTGAGGTGCAGAAAGAGGCAAGAGAGGTGCAGAAAATGGCAAGAGAACTGCAAAAAGAGGCAAGAGGGATGCAAAAAAAGGAAGAAGGGTGCAGAAAGAAGCAAGAGAGGTACAGAAAGAAACAAGAGTAGTGCAGAAAGAAGCAAGAGAGGTGCAGAAAGAGGGAAGACGAGTGCAGAAAGAGACAACAGGGGTGCAGAAAGAAGCAAGTGAGGTGCAGAAAGAGGCAAGAGAAGTGCAGAAAGAAGCAACAGAGGTGCAGAAGGAGGCAAGAGAACTGCAGAAAGAGGCAAGAAAGTTGCAGAAACAGGCAAAAGAGATGCAGAAAGAGGGAACAGGGGTGCAGACAGAGGCAGGAGAGGTGCAGAAAGTGGGAAGAGGGGTGGCAGGCGCATTACCTACTGCGTGCGAGGAGGAGGAGTGCGAGGAGGAGGAGTAGGAGCCATCGGAGTGGAGGCAGCTGTGAACCAAGAGCTGCGAGCCTCGAGCTCCGAGCTGCGAGCATCAGGATGTGGGCCGTGGGCCGTGAGTTGGCTCAGCTTGCTTTGGGCTGAGTGTCTGGCCCCGTTTGGCCCTGTTTGGGCTCTTGCTGTCCCTGCCTCGGTACCTGCCTCGGTGGCCTCAGCAGCCTGCTGGGGTGCCTCCCTCTGCTTCCGGCGGCGGTGGCAGGCGGCCGCGGTGCCACGGCAGTGCCGCGTTGGTGCCGCGAGAGCAGAGCGGGGGGCTTGCCTTTACCTGCCTTTACCTGCCTGGCCTAAGGACCCTGAGGACCCCAAAGGCGCTGAATTCGAACTCTGGAGTAGCGCATGTACCCCTTGGTTGGGTGAGTGCAGTGAGTGCACCACTGTTAGTTGGTGGTAGCAAAGAGTGTGCCTCAGGCAGGGCGGAGGCGGCCCTGGTAGCACTGGGTGCAGCTTGCGTCCGCCTGCAGTGTCCCACTCACTGGTCATTGCTCTTTTTTTTGTTTACTTTTAACAAACATAATATCTAACACTTAACATTTAACAAGTCGTCTGGTGACATTTGGTGCCTAGCGAACTGTGAGCTGATAGCTGTGAGGAGCAGGGAGCTGTGAGGAGCGGCTCCTTAAATCATCGTGGTACTTCACTAGCTGAGAGGGGCTGGGGTCGCAGTAAGTCCTGCTAAGAGTCCTGCTAAGAGTGCCCTCCTTCCGAGCATCATGACCTCCAAAAATTTACGCTCGGGGCGTGTGCTCTCTGTAGGAGAGTAGGATCTGCTTCACATGGGTACCCCCACTTTTTGCTGATGCTTCACTGTTTTTCGACCTTAGTCTGGCTGGGGCCCTGCTAATCAGAACCCCAGCCTAGCTGCTTCCTCTTTAAAATGGTTTCCATGTGCCTTAGGCACATCTCTGATTGGAATCTGGAGTGCCCTTATAAGTCCCTAGTATATGGTATACTATGTACCCAGGGCATAGGTACCTCAGAGGCCTACCAGGGGCTGCAGCATGTATTGTGCCACCTCTGGAAGGCCATCCAAACTGACACCACAGGTCTGCTACTGCAGCCTGGGTAAGGTGGTGCATGCACCCCTTACTGTGGTATAGGCTACCTATATCACTATATACATACACACATATAAACCTATAAGTCACTCCTATGGCAGACCTTATCAATCCTGAAGGCAGAGTGCGTGGTTCCTATGTGAGAGGGTGCCCCTGCATGAGCAGGGCCCCTCTGTAGCGTTCGGAGACCCTTCTCTGATGCTGTTTGTAGTGCAGCCTGACCATATACTCTTAAGCGCATTATAACCTCGCGTTAAATGTTAACTTTGGGATGGCTGCACGGAAACATGTCGTGTTTGGTGTCAAACATCTTGGAATACTACCCCCCCCGCCAGTTCTGGCGACGGGGGTAGCATTCCACCCTTCTAGAGGGAAAGACATGTACACACCGGTATGCCCGGTACTGACTTTCCAGAGCCCTGGCATCACAAAATGGATGCCGCTGCCACAGACACGAGTCTGGCCTCCTGCTGCTGACCGAAACTCCGGCAGGGGAGGCCTGGACAATAGGTTTCCTGTCCCAGGGAGGTGTGACCACCTCCCCAGACAGGATAGTGTGTATTGGGGCTGGGCGGGAGCACTCACTGGTGCTTTGAAGTCCTGCACTGGGGGCACATTTGGTGTCCCTGTGCATACCCCAGTTCAAACCGGCTCAGGGGCTTCCAGCCCCTGCTCTGGCGCGAAACTGGACAAAGGGAAAGGGGTGTAACCACCCCTCTGCCCTGACCCTCCCATAGGTGGGGCCACAGAGTATGTCCAACCCCCTACCTTAGTATAAGTAGGGGAACCCAGTCCTTAGGACTTTAGATTAACCTGGACGAAACTCTGACACAGAATCCTGGACCTTTGACGCTCTACTTCAAGATTAGAGGACTGAAGAATCTCCCTTGGGGTCAAGGAGTGACTCCCCTGCTTGGCAGGCACCAAAGAAGCAATTGTCCGGTCTGCATCGCTGAAGCTCTCGTCGGACGCCGAAGTCTTTGCATCACCAGAGGTAGATTTCCAGACTTCTCCGAGGCTGCCCTGAGTCCCCAGCAAAGCTGAGGTCCGTAGCTGTCATGGGTAACGTGGAACCGTGACCCCTGGACACGGAACACATTTGCAAGTGCACCCTCTTCTGGGTCTCCCATGAAGTCGTGCTTTGGGCTCCGAGTAGCCCCAGCCTCCAGCACCAACTGCACCGAAGATCACTGGCCTCCACTCCACCACTGTCCTGTGAGCCAGCTCCACGTGCACCATCTCGAGGCTCCTTTGCGGTCGCTAGTCTGTTGGCTAGTAGGCCCTCACGAAGGCCAATCTTTTTCTGCTTGGGCTCCCTGGTTGCTCCAGGTGTGCCCTGACTTATCCTCGCTGGGTGAGTCCCCCAGACCTTGCTGGTCTGCAACATCGTCCTTCTTCTATTTCCACGAGACTTGCCGTTGCCAAGGCTTGTTGGGTCCAATCCGGTCGCCGACACCCCTGCAATCGACAGAAGTTGTGGGACAGCTCGAATCCAGCTCCTGGTTGTCGTCGATGCCTCCTGGACCTCGTGGCTGAAGAGTCAAGACGACCGTCAACCTACCTGAAGAACTCAACATCGGTGGGCATCTGCTCATCGCCTTCCTGGTCACTGGCTAGTGACCCAGACTCTGTCCCCTCTGCTTTCAGGTTCTTCAGATCTTCAATCCACCTTTGGATCCACCCGAAGACTTTCGACTTGGCCGCCAGCCGCATTTTTCAGCAGATCGCCATTGAAAGCGACGACGAAACCCGACCCCGAAAGACACCTACGCACCCGGCTCCCCTGGGTGAGGTAACTCGAGTACTCCGGTGCTCCCGTGGGTATTGACACTAGAACAGCCTAGTTCTCAAAGGGTTTGCTCCAAGTCCTCCTCTAAGTGTCCCTTTTCTTTTAAATTCTAATCGCGACTTTCCCCATAGAAGTTAACGGTGGTTCGCAGTTGTGTTCATACTCTGCACGCGTCCCCCGTGGGTCCCCTGTGTCACTGCCTTGGGTGGTTCCTTGTGGTCCAAGCACTTCTACAGGCTCTAGGCCTTGTGTCTAGCTCAGTCGTGGTTCTTATACCACTTTATTGGTATATGGTTTGGTACGCCCCTGGGGCTCAAACGTGTATTTGTGCTATTACTGTAGATAACTAACTCGTAACGTATGTACTTGAACTCTAGCCTCATAAAGAGACTAGAGGGGTGTGTTTAGTAATAAATACATATATTTTGACTATATACCTGGTGTGGTCCTCTTTTATTTGGTCACTCAAGAGATTATAGACTGGTAAAACAAGCTGCTTTACATTCCTTCAAGACTTAGCCTGAAGGCTGCTCTCCATAGCTACCACTAGGATAGCTTTCAATAAAGGTTGTCTTTAACCTATCTCCAATAAGGGGTTGTTTGGACTGGTGCAAGGTGCCCACTATAATTAGTGGACAGCATATGCCAGGCCAACTTCTCACATTGGTGTGCAGCGTGTGGGATTCCAACTTGCTATTGTTTTACCAGATAATCTCAATTGAATTGATCAACTGAAAACCACTAAGGGTACCTAAGGTACATATAAATCAAGCTTAGTAATACAGTAAGTTCTACTGAACTTAGAGTTGTGTGTTAAGGGACAGCACACCCTTTCTACAACTCAAGAGAGTTTAGTAGGCCACACTAGAGTAGGTAGTGCATACACCACACCTCACTAGTAATGTCTTCAAAGCCAGGACCCAGTGAGTCCTTGCCAGAAGCCAGTGGGCTTCTTCCCTCCAAGTATGATAAACTCCCATTCTTGGAATTGAGAGCATTATGCACTACTAGGAAGTTGAAGACAGGCAAAAGTGCCAGCACCCAACACCTCAGGGAGGTGTTACTAGCTGATGATCTCAGCAGGCCCCTAGGGTCTGAAGGGGTAGGCAAAGAGGGTGGGGCAGAAGATGAGGAAGGGGCCAGGGGTGAAGAAACCCAGGCCCCCCTCTGAAACTGGCCAGGAAGGTGAAAATGACCTTGCCCTGGAAAATCCAATTCCTCCTGTGGAGGAGGAGGAGGAGAGGATCAGACTGACCTCCCCTTTGTCCCCCAGGAAGAGTTCTGAGTGTGCCCAGAAGGTCTAGGTCTCCTTCTCAGGAGTCTAACCACTCTGACACCTCAATAGGGACCTCTGTCTCCTCTCATAGGAGGGAATCCTCTCATGAGAGGAGAAAGAGACTGATTCAATATGAGCAAGCTCAGCTTGAACTCAGAAGACAGCAATTGGCTATAGACAGGGAGTCCCTAGATCTCTATAGAGAGAGACACAAGTTGGGACTAGAGTCCCGTGGTGGCAGCAGTTTCCCCAGAGATAGGGAAAGGTCACATGACCATAGAAACCTGAGCAAGATTGTCCCTCCCTACCAGAGTGGGGATGACATCCACAAATGGATAACTGCACTGGAGAGTGCCTGTAAAGTACAGAGGGTCCCTCAGGAGCAGTGGGCAGCAATCTTGTGGCTCTCCTTTGCAGACAAAGGTAGAGACAAGCTCCTCACTGTAAGAGAAGAGGATGCTGACAATTACAAAGTCTTGAAGAGTGCTCTGATTGATGGGTTTGGCCTAACAACTGAACAATACAGGTTAAAGTTCAGAGATACCCAAAAGCACAGACTCAAGACTGGGTAGACTATGTGGATTGTTCTGCTAAGGCTCTGGAAGGTTGGTTGATGGGCAGTAAGGTATGTGACTTCACAGGATTGTACAATCTTATCATGAGGGAGCAGATTCTTAATAACTGTCAAAATCAGCTGTTGCATCAGTACCTGGTGGACTCTGATCTGACCTCTCCCCAAGAATTGGGAAAGAAGGCAGACAAATGGGTCAGAACCAGGGTGAGGCAGAAGGTACAGAACCAAGGTGGTGACCCAAAGAAGCAAGATTCTAAGAACTCTGATAAGGGTGGGGAGAAGGGTAAAGACCAGAAGTCTTCACAAGGCCCCCACAAATCTTCTTCAGGTGGGGATTCACAGTCTAACAAAGGGAAAGGCCAAAAGAAACCATGGTGCAAGGTCTGTAAGCAAACGACCCACTGGACCAGTGATTGCACCAAGTCCAAAGACTCTATTCCAGCCCCCACCAATGCCCCAATGCACCTGTTCCCCCTAGTACAGTTACAGTTGGTGGTGGGACTACACAAGCCAAGGGTTTAGTAGGGTTGACCCTGGGTAAGGAGATGAGCTCTGACCTAGTCAGAGAACTCACTCAAGCTGTCCTAGTCTGTGATGGAGGCATGGATGTGACCTCCTCTGTGAGTCCCAGTAATCTGGGCAAGTACAGACAACAGCCCTTAATCAATGGAAAAGAGGCGTTGGCATTTAGGGACACAGGAGCAAGTGTCACCATGGTGACACAAGATCTTGTGGATCCTGGGCAGATTATACTTGGTGAAATTTACCAAGTGACCAATGCAAGCAACGTCAGAACAGACCATACTCTGGCAGTTGATAACTTCTCCTGGGGAGGGGTAACTGGCCTTAAGAAGGTTGTGGTAAGTGCAGACCTACCAGTTGAATGCTTGCTTGGTAATGATCTTGAAACTTCAGCTTGGGCAGAAGTGGAGCTCAGGACCCATGCAGAAATGCTGGGCATCCCTGCAGATGTGTTTGCTGTGACCAGGTCACAAGCCAAAATGTCTAACACTGAACAGGCCTTGGATTCTGGAATAATGGACCAAGTGCCCTCCAAGAAGAGGAGTAGTAGGGTAAAGGCAGTGCCTTCCCCCTTGGCTCAGAAGGAAGATCAGTCTCTTCAGGGAGATGATCTCAGTCCTGAGGAAGGAACTGTCCCAGAGGAGCTTGAGCCTGATCAGGTTGAGTTATTAGGGACAGGGGGCCCTTCCAGGGCAGATCTGAGCCAGGAGCAGCAGAGCTGCCCCTCTCTTGAACCCCTTAGACAGCAAGCTGCTGCTGAGGCTGCTGGGAAAGCTAGTGGTCCCCATACAGTGTATTGGGATGATGGACTCTTGTACTCAGAGTGTAGAGACCCCAAGCCTGGTGCCACCAGGAGGTTGGTTATACCTCTGAAGTTCAGGGGCTTCCTATTGACCCTAGCCCATGACATTCCCTTAGCAGGTCACCTGGGCCAGAACAAGACTTGGGACAGAATTGTCCCTCACTTTCACTGGCCCCACATGTCTGAAGACACCAAGGAGTTTTGTCGCTCCTGTGTAACCTGCCAGGCCAGTGGCAAGGCAGGTGGCACTACAAAGGCCCCCTGATACCACTACCTGTGGTGGGGGTTCCCTTTGAAAGGGTGGGGATTGACATTGTTGGTCCCATGGATCCCCAAACAGCATCTGGGCACAGGTTTATCCTGGTGGTAGTGGATCATGCCACCAGGTACCCAGAGGCTATTCCCCTTAGGACCACTACAGCACCTGTGGTGGCAAGAGCCCTCCTGGGAATTTTCTCAAGAGTGGGCTTCCCTAAGGAGGTTGTATCAGACAGGGGTGCTAACTTTATGTCTGGATACTTAAAAGCAATGTGGAAGGAGTGTGGAGTGACTTACAAGTTCACCACACCCTATCACCCACAATGCAATGGTTTAGTTGAGAGATTCAACAAAACCTTGAAGGGCATGATTAAAGGGCTCCCAGAGAAGCTTAGGCGAAGATGGGACATACTCTTGCCCTGCCTTTTATTTGCATACAGGGAGGTGCCTCAAAAGGGGGTTGGCTACAGCCCTTTTGAACTTTTGTTTGGTCACCCTGTCAGGGGTCCATTGTGCTTGGTGAAGGAAGGATGGGAGTTACCTCTCAAGCCCCCAAAGCAAGACATAGTGGACTATGTACTTGGTCTCCGCTCCAGGATGGCTGAGTACATGAAAAAGGCAACTAAAAACCTTGAGGCTAGCCAGGAACTTCAAAAAGCCTGGCATGACCAAAAGGCTGTACTGACTATTTACCAGCCAGGACAGAAGGTGTGGGTGTTGGAGCCAGTGGCCCCAGCAGCTCTCCAAGACAAATAGAGTGGACCCCATACCATTGTTGAACAGAAGGGTGAGGTTACCTACTTAGTAGACCTAGGAACACCCAGGAGTCCCCACAGGGTTCTCCATGTCAACAGATTAAAACCATATGTGGACAGGGCAGACATGGGCTTGCTCATAGCTACTGATGAGGGACAGGAGGAAGAGAGTGACCCACTCCCTGACCTGCTCTCACAGAACCCTGATGATGGGTCAGTGGATGGTGTAGCCTTGGCAGGCAGCCTCACTGCTCAGCAGCAAACTGATTGTAGACAAGTGCTCAACCAGTACAGACATATGTTCTCTCTGACTCCAAGTCAGACCACCTGGTGCACTCATGAAGTGGACACTGGGGACAGTCTGCCTATTAAAAATAAGATTTATAGGCAACCTGACCATGTCAGGGACTGTATCAGGACAGAAGTCCAGAAGATGTTGGATTTGAGAGTTATTGAACCCTCAGATAGCCCTTGGGCTAGTACAGTGGTCCTTGTGCCAAAACCTCACACCAGTGGTGGGAAAAGAGAGATGAGGTTTTGTGTGGACTACAGGGATCTCAATGCAGTCACTAGGACTGAGGCCCATCCAATACCTAGGGCAGATGAGCTAATAGACACTTTGGCCTCAGCCAAGTATCTAAGCACATTTGACCTGACAGCTGGCTACTGGCAGATCAGACTAGCTGATGATGCAAAGCCAAAGACAGCATTCTCAACCCCTAGTGGGCATTATCAATTTGTGGTGATGCCCTTTGGTCTGAAGAATGCACCTGCCACTTTTCAGAGGTTGGTGAATACAGTCCTTACAGGTCTGGAAGCCTATAGTGCAGCATATCTAGATGATATTGCTGTCTGTAGCTCCACCTGGGAGGATCACCTGGTCCACCTCAGAAATGTTTTGCAGGCCCTGCAGAAAGCAGGCCTGACTATCATAGCCACAAAGTGCAGATAGGGCAGAGTCATGTTGTGTACCTGGGCCACCTTGTGGGTGGAGGCCAGGTTCAACCACTGCAGAGCAAGATCCAGACCATCATGGACTGGACTGCTCCAACTACCCAGACTCAGGTGAGAGCCTTTTTAGGCCTGACTGGGTACTATAGGAGATTTGTCAAGGGGTATGGATCAATAGTGACACCCCTGAATGACTTAACTTCCAAGAAAATGCCCAAAAAGGTTCAGTGGACAGTTAGGTGTCAAAAGGCATTTGATGACCTAAAGCAGGCCATGTGCACTGCTCCCATTCTACAGAGTCCTGATTACTCCAAGAAGTTCATTGTCCAAACAGATGCATCTGAATTGGGGGTAGGGGCTGTACTGTCACAATTGAATGATGAAGGTCAGGATCAGCCAGTAGCTTTTATTAGCAGAAGGCTGACACCTAGAGAGAAACGTTGATCAGCCATTGAGAGGGAGGCCTTTGCTGTGGTCTGGGCTCTGAAGAAGTTGAGGCCATACTTGTTTGGTACTCACTTCCTTGTTCAAACAGACCATAAGCCCCTCTTATGGCTAAAACAAATGAAGGGTGAAAACCCCAAACTGCCTAGGTGGTCCATTTCCCTACAGGGGATGGACTTCACAGTGGAACATAGACCTGGGAGTAACCATGCCAACGCAGATGGACTCTCTAGGTACTTCCACTTAGAACATGAAGACTTAACTGGACAAGGTTAGTTTAATGTCCCTACATTTGGGGGGGGGGGATGTGTAGGAGAGTAGGATCTGCTTCACATGGGTACCCCCACTTTTTGCTGATGCTTCACTGTTTTTCGACTTTAGTCTGGCTGGGGCCCTGCTAATCAGAACCCCAGCCTAGCTGCATCCTCTCTAAAATGGTTTCCATGTGCCTTAAGCACATCTCTAATTGGAATCTGGAGTGCCCTTATAAGTCCCTAGTATATGGTATACTATGTACCCAGGGCATAGGTACCTCAGAGGCCTACCAGGGGCTGCAGCATGTATTGTGCCACCCCTGGAAGGCCATCCAAAATGACACCACAGGTCTGCTACTGCAGCCTGGGTAAGGTGGTGCATGCACCCCTTACTGTGATATAGGTTACCTATATCACTACATACCTACACACATATAAACCTATAAGTCACTCCTATGGCAGGCCTTGTCAATCCTGAAGGCAGAGTGCTTGGTTCCTATGTGAGAGGGTGCCTCTGCATGAGCAGAGCCCCTCTGCAGCATTCGGAGACCCTTCTCTGATGCTGTTTGTAGTGCAGCCTGACCATATACTCTTAAGCGCATTATAACCTTGCGTTAAATGCTAACTTTGGGATGGCTGCACGGAAACATGTCGTGTTTGGTGTCAAACATCTTGGAATACTACCCCCCACCAGTTCTGGCGGCGGG
The DNA here is from genome assembly GCA_963921515.1 of Calotriton arnoldi. Taxonomy (NCBI): domain Eukaryota; kingdom Metazoa; phylum Chordata; class Amphibia; order Caudata; family Salamandridae; genus Calotriton; species Calotriton arnoldi. The sequence goes on along the minus strand of CAWUFW010017485.1, from coordinate 10,337 downwards.
GGTAGCATTCTACCCTTCTAGAGGGAGAGACATGTACACACCGGCCTGCCCGGTAACTTCTTTCCAAGCCCTGGCATCACAAAATGGATGCCGCTGCCACAGACACAGGTCTGGCCTCCTGCTGCTGACTGAAACTCCAGCAGGGGAGGCCTGGACAATAGGTTTCCTGTCCCAGGGTGGTGTAAACACCTCCCCAGACAGGATAATGTGTATTGGGGCTGGGCGGGAGCACTCTCCGGTGCTTTGAAGTCCTGCACTGGGGGCACACTTGGTGTCCCTGTGCATACCCCAGTTCAAACTGGTTCAGGGGCTTCTAGCCCCTGCTCTGGCGTGAAACTGGACAAAGGGAATGGGTGTAACCACCCCTCTTCCCTGACCCTCCCATAGGTAGGTTTGCCCAGAGTATGTCCAACCCCCTAACTTAGTATAAGTATGGGACCCCAGTCCTTAGGACTTTAGATTTACCTGGACGAAACTCTGATACAGAATCCTGGACCTTCGACGCTCTACTTTAAGATTAGAGGACTGAAGAATCTCCCTTGGGGTCAAGGAGTGACTCCCCTGCTTGGCAGGCACCAACAAAGCAATTGTCCGGTCTGCATCGCTGAAGCTCCCGCCGGACACCGAAGTCTTTGCATCACCAGAGGTAGATTTCCAGACTTCGCCGAGGCTGCCCTGAGTCCCCAGAAAAGCTGAGGCCTGTAGCTGTCGTGGGTAATGTGGAACCATGACCCCTGGACACCGAGCGCATTTACAAGTGCATCCTCTTCCTGGTCTCCCACGAAGTTGTGCTTTGGGCTCCAAATAGCCCCCGCCTCCAGCACCAAGTGCACCAAAGATCACTGGCCTCCACTCCACGAGTGTCCCGTGAGCCAGCTCTAAGTGCGTCCACTTGAGGCTCCTTCACGGTCGCTAGTCCGTTGGCTAGTGGGCCCTCCCGAAGGCCAATCTTCTTCTGCTTGGGCTTCCCTGGTTGCTGCAGACGGGCCCGGACTTACCCTCGCTGGGTGAGTCCCTCAGACCTTGCTGGTCTGCACCACCGTCCTTCTTCTATTTCCACGAGACTTGCCGTTGCTAAGGCTTGTTGGGTCCAATCCGGTCGCCGACACCCCTGCAATCGACAGACGTCGTGGGACAGCTCGAATCCAGCTCCTGGTCATTGTCGATGCCTCCTAGACCTCGTGGCTGAAGAGTCAAGACAACCGTCAACCAAACTTAAGCACCCAACATCGGTGGGCATCCGCTCATCGCCTTCCTGGTCACTGGCTAGTGACCCAGACTCTGTCCCCTCTGCTTTCAGGTTCTTCAGATCTTCGATCCACCTTTGGATCCACCCGAACACTTTCGACTTGGCCGCCAGCAGCACTTTGCAGCAGATCGCCATTGAAAACGACGACGAAACCCGACCCCGAAAGACACCTATGCACCCGGCTTCCCTGGGTGAGGTAACTCGAGTACTCCGGTGCTCCCGTGGGTATAGACTCTAGAACAACCCAGTTCTAAAGGGGTTTGCTCCAAGTCCTCCTCTAAGTGTCCCTTTTCTTTAAAATTCCAACCGCGACTTTCCCCATAGAAGTCAATGGCCATTCGCGGCTGTGTTCTCACACTGCACGCGTCCCCCGTGGGTCCCCTGTGTCACTACCTTGGGTGGTTCCTTGTGGTCCAAGCACTTCTACAGGCTCTAGGCTTTGTGTCTAGCTCAGTCGTGGTTCTTATACCACTTTATTGGTATATGGTTTGGTACGCCCCTAGGGCTCAAACGTGTATTTGTGCTATTACTGTTGATAACTAACTTATAACTTATGTACTTCGAACTCTAGCCTCATAAAGAGACTAGAGGGGTGTGTTTAGCAATAAATACATATATTTTGAATATATACCTGGTGTGGTCCTCTTTCATTTGGTCACTCAAGAGATTATAGACTGGTAAAACAAGCTGCTTTACATTCCTTCAAGACTTAGCCTGAAGGCTGCTCTCCATAGCTACCACTAGGATAGCTTTCAATAAAGGTTGTCTTTAACCTATCTCCAATAAGGGGTTGTTTGGACTGGTGCAAGGTGCCCACTATAATTAGTGGACAGTATATACCAGGCCAACTTCTCACATTGGTGTGCAGTGTGTGGGATTCCAGCTTGCTATTGTTTTACCAGATAATCTCAATTGAATTGATCAACTGAAAACCACTAAAGGTACCTTAGGTACATATAAATCAAGCTTAGGATACAGTAAGTTCTACTGAACTTAGAGTTGTGTGTTAAGGGATAGCACACCCTTTCTACAACTCAAGAGAGTTTAGTAGGCCACACTAGAGTAGGTAGTGCATACACCACACCTCACTAGTAATGTCTTCAAAGCCAGGACCCAGTGAGTCCTTGCCAGAAGCCAGTGGGCTTCTTCCCTCCAAGTATGATAATCTCCCATTCTTGGAATTGAGAGCATTGTGCAATACTAGGAAGCTGAAGGCAGGCAAAAGTGCCAGCACCCAACACCTCAGGGAGGTGCTACTGGCTGATGATCTCAGCAGGCCCCTAGGGTCTGAAGGGGTAGGCAGAGAGGGTGGGGCAGAAAATGAGGAAGGGGTCAGGGTGAAGAAACCCAGGGCCCCCTCTGAAACTGGCCAGGAAGGTGAAAATGACCTTGACCTGGAAAACCCAATTCCTCCTGTGGAGGAGGAGGAGGATCAGAATGACCTCCCCTTTGCCCCCCAGGAAGAGTTGTGAGTGTGCCCAGAAGGACTAGATCTCCTTCTCAGGAGTCTAACCACTCTGACACCTCAGTAGGGACCTCTGTCTCCTCTCATGGAAGGGAATCCTCTCATGAGAGGAGGAAGAGACTGATTCAGTATGAGCAAGCCCAGCTTGAACTCAGAAAACAGCAATTGGCTATAGACAGGAGTCCCTAGATCTCTATAGAGAGAGAAAAAGTTGGGACTAGAGTCCCATGGTGGCAGCAATTTCCCCAGAGATAGGGAAAGGTCTTATGACCATAGAAACCTGAGCAAGATTGTCCCTCCCTACCAGAGTGGGGATGACATCCACAAATGGATAACTGCACTGGAGAGGGCCTGTAAAGTACAGAGGGTCCCTCAGGAGCAGTGGGCAGCAATCTTGTGGCTCTCCTTTGCAGACAAAGGTAGAGACAAGCTCCTCACTGTAAGAGAAGAGGATGCTGACAATTACAAAGTCTTGAAGAGTGCTCTGATTGATGGGTTTGGCCTAACAACTGAACAATACAGGTTAAAGTTCAGAGATACCCAAAAAGCACAGACTCAAGACTGGGTAGACTATGTGGATTGTTCTGCTAAGGCTCTGGAAGGTTGGTTGATGGGCAGTAAGGTATGTGACTTCACAGGATTGTACAATCTTATCATGAGGGAGCAGATTCTTAATAACTGTCAAAATCAGCTGTTGCATCAGTACCTGGTGGACTCTGATCTGACCTCTCCCCAAGAATTGGGAAAGAAGGCAGACAAATGGGTCAGAACCAGGGTGAGGCAGAAGGTACAGAACCAAGGTGGTGACCCAAAGAAGCAAGATTCTAAGAACTCTGATAAGGGTGGGGAGAAGGGTAAAGACCAGAAGTCTTCACAAGGCCCCCACAAATCTTCTTCAGGTGGGGATTCACAGTCTAACAAAGGGAAAGGCCAAAAGAAACCATGGTGCAAGGTCTGTAAGCAAAAGACCCACTGGACCAGTGATTGCACCAAGTCCAAAGACTCTATTCCAGCCCCCACCAATGCCCCTAAGGCACCTGTTCCCCCTAGTACAGTTATAGTTGGTGGTGGGACTACACAAGCCAAGGGTTTAGTAGGGTTGACCCTGGGTAAGGAGATGAGCTCTGACCTAGTCAGAGAACTCACTCAGGCTGTCCTAGTCTGTGATGGAGGCATGGATTTGACCTCCTCTGTGAGTCCCAGTAATCTGGGCAAGTACAGGCAACAGCCCTTAATCAATGGAAAAGAGGCGTTGGCATTTAGGGACACAGGAGCAAGTGTCACCATGGTGACACAAGATCTTGTGGATCCTGGGCAGATTATACTTGGTGAAATGTACCAAGTGACCAATGCAAGCAACGTCAGAACAGACCATACTCTGGCAGTTGTTAACTTCTCCTGGGGAGGGGTAACTGGCCTTAAGAAGGTTGTGGTTAGTGCAGACCTACCAGTTGAATGCTTGCTTGGCAATGATCTTGAAACATCAGCTTGGGCAGAAGTGGAGCTCAGGACCCATGCAGAAATGCTGGGCATCCCTGCAGATGTGTTTGCTGTGACCAGGTCACAAGCCAAAATGTCTAACACTGAACAGGCCTTGGATTCTGGAATAATGGACCAAGTGCCCTCCAAGAAGAGGAGTAGTAGGGTAAAGGCAGTGCCTTCCCCTTGGCTCAGAAGGACGATCAGTCTCTTCAGGGAGATGATCTCAGTCCTGAGGAAGGAACTGTCCCAGAGGAGCTTGAGCCTGATCAGGTTGAGTTCTTAGGGACAGGGGCCCTTCCAGGGCAGATCTGAGCCAGGAGCAGCAGAGCTGCCCCTCTCTTGAACCCCTCAGACAGCAAGCTGCTGCTGAGGCTGCTGGGAAAGCTAGTGGTCCCCATACAGTGTATTGGGATGATGGACTCTTGTACTCAGAGTGTAGAGACCCCAAGCCTGGTGCCACCAGGAGGTTGGTTATACCTCTGAAGTTCAGGGGCTTCCTATTGACCCTAGCCCATGACATTCCCTTAGCAGGTCACCTGGGCCAGAACAAGACTTGGGACAGAATTGTCCCTCACTTTCACTGGCCCCACATGTCTGAAGACACCAAGGAGTTTTGTCGCTCCTGTGTAACCTGCCAGGCCAGTGGCAAGGCAGGTGGCACTACAAAGGCCCCCTGATACCACTACCTGTGGTGGGGGTTCCCTTTGAAAGGGTGGGGATTGACATTGTTGGTCCCATGGATCCCCAAACAGCATCTGGGCACAGGTTTATCCTGGTGGTAGTGGATCATGCCACCAGGTACCCAGAGGCTATTCCCCTTAGGACCACTACAGCACCTGTGGTGGCAAGAGCCCTCCTGGGAATTTTCTCAAGAGTGGGCTTCCCTAAGGAGGTTGTATCAGACAGGGGTGCTAACTTTATGTCTGGATACTTAAAAGCAATGTGGAAGGAGTGTGGAGTGACTTACAAGTTCACCACACCCTATCACCCACAATGCAATGGTTTAGTTGAGAGATTCAACAAAACCTTGAAGGGCATGATTAAAGGGCTCCCAGAGAAGCTTAGGCGAAGATGGGACATACTCTTGCCCTGCCTTTTATTTGCATACAGGGAGGTGCCTCAAAAGGGGGTTGGCTACAGCCCTTTTGAACTTTTGTTTGGTCACCCTGTCAGGGGTCCATTGTGCTTGGTGAAGGAAGGATGGGAGTTACCTCTCAAGCCCCCAAAGCAAGACATAGTGGACTATGTACTTGGTCTCCGCTCCAGGATGGCTGAGTACATGAAAAAGGCAACTAAAAACCTTGAGGATAGCCAGGAACTTCAAAAAGCCTGGCATGACCAAAGGCTGTACTGACTGTTTACCAGCCAGGACAGAAGGTGTGGGTGTTGGAGCCAGTGGCCCCAGCAGCTCTCCAAGACAAATGGAGTGGACCCCATACCATTGTTGAACAGAAGGGTGAGGTTACCTACTTAGTAGACCTAGGAACCCAGGAGTCCCCACAGGGTTCTCCATGTCAACAGATTAAAACCATATGTGGACAGGGCAGACATGGGCTTGCTCATGGCTACTGATGAGGGACAGGAGGAAGAGAGTGACCCACTCCCTGACCTGCTCTCACAGAACCCTGATGATGGGTCAGTGGATGGTGTAGCCTTGGCAGGCAGCCTCACTGCTCAGCAGCAAACTGATTGTAGACAAGTGCTCAACCAGTACAGACATATGTTCTCTCTGACTCCAAGTCAGACCACCTGGTGCACTCATGAAGTGGACACTGGGGACAGTCTGCCTATTAAAAATAAGATTTATAGGCAACCTGACCATGTCAGGGACTGTATCAGGACAGAAGTCCAGAAGATGTTGGATTTGGGAGTTATTGAACCCTCAGATAGCCCTTGGGCTAGTCCAGTGGTCCTTGTGCCAAAACCTCACACCAGTGGTGGGAAAAGAGAGATGAGGTTTTGTGTGGACTACAGGGGTCTCAATGCAGTCACTAGGACTGATGCCCATCCAATACCTAGGGCAGATGAGCTAATAGACACTTTGGCCTCAGCCAAGTATCTAAGCACATTTGACCTGACTGCTGGCTACTGGCAGATCAGACTAGCTGATGATGCAAAGCCAAAGACAGCATTCTCAACCCCTAGTGGGCATTATCAATTTGTGGTGATGCCCTTTGGTCTGAAGAATGCACCTGCCACTTTTCAGAGGTTGGTGAATACAGTCCTTACAGGTCTGGAAGCCTATAGTGCAGCATATCTAGATGATATTGCTGTCTTTAGCTCCACCTGGGAGGATCACCTGGTCCACCTCAGAAATGTTTTGCAGGCCCTGCAGAAAGCAGGCCTGACTATCAAGGCCACAAAGTGCCAGATAGGGCAGAGTCAGGTTGTGTACCTGGGCCACCTTGTGGGTGGAGGCCAGGTTCAACCACTGCAGAGCAAGATCCAGACCATCATGGACTGGACTGCTCCAACTACCCAGACTCAGGTGAGAGCCTTTTTAGGCCTGACTGGGTACTATAGGAGATTTGTCAAGGGGTATGGATCAATAGTGACACCCCTGAATGACTTAACTTCCAAGAAAATGCCCAAAAAGGTTCAGTGGACAGTTAGCTGTCAAAAGGCATTTGATGACCTAAAGCAGGCCATGTGCACTGCTCCCATTCTACAGAGTCCTGATTACTCCAAGAAGTTCATTGTCCAAACAGATGCATCTGAATTGGGGGTAGGGGCTGTACTGTCACAATTGAATGATGAAGGTCAGGATCAGCCAGTAGCTTTTATTAGCAGAAGGCTGACCCCTAGAGAGAAACGTTGATCAGCCATTGAGAGGGAGGCCTTTGCTGTGGTCTGGGCTCTGAAGAAGTTGAGGCCATACTTGTTTGGTACTCACTTCCTTGTTCAAACAGACCATAAGCCCCTCTTATGGCTAAAACAAATGAAGGGTGAAAACCCCAAACTGCTTAGGTGGTCCATTTCCCTACAGGGGATGGACTTCACAGTGGAACATAGACCTGGGAGTAACCATGCCAATGCAGATGGACTCTCTAGGTACTTCCACTTAGAACATGAAGACTTAACTGGACAAGGTTAGTTTAATGTCCCTACGTTTGGGGGGGTGTGTAGGAGAGTAGGATCTGCTTCACATGGGTACCCCCACTTTTTGCTGATGCTTCACTGTTTTTCGACTTTAGTCTGGCTGGGGCCCTGCTAATCAGAACCCCAGCCTAGCTGCTTCCTCTCTAAAATGGTTTCCATGTGCCTTAAGCACATCTCTAATTGGAATCTGGAGTGCCCTTATAAGTCCCTAGTATATGGTATACTATGTACCCAGGGCATAGGTACCTCAGAGGCCTACCAGGGGCTGCAGCATGTATTGTGCCACCCCTGGAAGGCCATCCAAAATGACACCACAGGTCTGCTACTGCAGCCTGGGTAAGGTGGTGCATGCACCCCTTACTGTGATATAGGTTACCTATATCACTACATACATACACACATATAAACCTATAAGTCACTCCTATGGCAGGCCTTGTCAATCCTGAAGGCAGAGTGCTTGGTTCCTATGTGAGAGGGTGCCTCTGCATGAGCAGAGCCCCTCTGCAGCGTTCGGAGACCCTTCTCTGATGCTGTTTGTAGTGCAGCCTGACCATATACTCTTAAGCGCATTATAACCTCGCGTTAAATGCTAACTTTGGGATGGCTGCACGGAAACATGTCGTGTTTGGTGTCAAACATCTTGGAATACTACACCCCCGCCAGTTCTGGCGGCGGGGGTAGCATTCCACCCTTCTAGAGGGAGAGACATGTACACACCGGCCTGCCCGGTAACTTCTTTCCAAGCCCTGGCATCACAAAATGGATGCCGCTGCCACAGACACGGGTCTGGCCTCCTGCTGCTGACTGAAACTCCGGCAGGGGAGGCCTGGACAATAGGTTTCCTGTCCCAGGGAGGTGTAACCACCTCCCCAGACAGGATAATGTGTATTGGGGCTGGGCGGGAGCACTCTCTGGTGCTTTGAAGTCCTGCACTGGGGGCACACTTGGTGTCCCTGTGCATACCCCAGTTCAAACTGGTTCAGGGGCTTCCAGCCCCTGCTCTGGCATGAAACTGGACAAAGGGAATGGGTGTAACCACCCCTCTTCCCTGACCCTCCCATAGGTGGGTCCCCAGAGTATGTCCAACCCCTAACTTAGTATAAGTATGGGACCCCAGTCCTTAGGACTTTAGATTTACCTGGACGAAACTCTGATACAGAATCCTGGACCTTCGACGCTCTACTTTAAGATTAGAGGACTGAAGAATCTCCCTTGGGGTCAAGGAGTGACTCCCCTGCTTGGCAGGCACCAACAAAGCAATTGTCCGGTCTGCATCGCTGAAGCTCCCGCCGGACACCGAAGTCTTTGCATCACCAGAGGTGGATTTCCAAACTTCCCCGATGCTGCCCTGAGTCTCCAGCAAAGCTGAGGCCCATAGCTGTCATGGGTAATGTGGAACCATGACCCCTGGACACCGAGTACATTTGCAAGTGCATCCTCTTTCTGATCTCCCACGAAGTTGTGCTTTGGGCTCCGAGTAGCCCCCGCCTCCAGCACCAACTGCACTGAAGATCACTGGCCTCCACTCCACGAGTGTCCCGTGAGCCAGCTCTAAGTGCGTCCACTTGAGGCTCCTTCACGGTCGCTAGTCCGTTGGCTAGTGGGCCCTCCCGAAGGCCAATCTTCTTCTGCTTGGGCTTCCCTGGTTGCTCCAGACGGGCCCTGACTTACCCTCGCTGGGTGAGTCCCTCAGACCTTGCTGGTCTGCACCACCGTCCTTCTTCTATTTCCACGAGACTTGCCATTGCTAAGGCTTGTTGGGTCCAATCCGGTCGCCGACACCCCTGCAATCGACAGACGTCATGGGACAGCTCGAATCCAGCTCCTGGTTGTCGTCAATGCCTCCTGGACCTCGTGGCTGAAGAGTCAAGATGACTGTCAACCAACCTGAAGCACCCGACATCGGTGGGCATCCGCTCATCGCCTTCCTGGTCACTGGCTAGTGACACAGACTCTGTCCCCTCTGCTTTCAGGTTCTTCAGATCTTCGATCCACCTTTGGATCCACCCGAACACTTTCGACTTGGCCGCCAGCAGCACTTTGCAGCAGATCGCCATTGAAAACGACGACGAAACCCGACCCCGAAAGACACCTATGCACCCGGCTTCCCTGGGTGAGGTAACTCAAGTACTCCAGTGCTCCCGTGGGTATAGACTCTAGAACAACCCAGTTCTAAAGGGGTTTGCTCCAAGTCCTCCTTTAAGTGTCCCTTTTCTTTAAAATTCCAACCGCGACTTTCCCCATAGAAGTCAACGGCCATTCGCGGCTGTGTTCTCACACTGCACGCGTCCCCCGTGGGTCCCCTGTGTCACTACCTTGGGTGGTTCCTTGTGGTCCAAGCACTTCTACAGGCTCTAGGCCTTGTGTCTAGCTCAGTCGTGGTTCTTATACCACTTTATTGGTATATGGTTTGGTACGCCCCTAGGGCTCAAACGTGTATTTGTGCTATTACTGTTGATAACTAACTTATAATTTATGTACTTCGAACTCTAGCCTCATAAAGAGACTAGAGGGGTGTGTTTAGCAATAAATACATATATTTTGAATATATACCTGGTGTGGTCCTCTTTCATTTGGTCACTCAAGAGATTATAGACTGGTAAAACAAGCTGCTTTACATTCCTTCAAGACTTAGCCTGAAGGCTGCTCTCCATAGCTACCACTAGGATAGCTTTCAATAAAGGTTGTCTTTAACCTATCTCCAATAAGGGGTTGTTTGGACTGGTGCAAGGTGCCCACTATAATTAGTGGACAGCATATACCAGGCCAACTTCTCACATTCACTGCTTCATTAATTGTAACTCAGATTTTGTTTTGTATGTGATAACATGTGTATGTGGCTTATGATACGTGGGGAGCACTATCTTTCCCGTGAAAAAACGCATTCTAGAGCACTTGCGAGCGATCAGAAATGGAGACATGTCCTATAACTATGGCAAAACACTGTAATGCTAGTGCATAGAAATGTATCCAGACATCAGCACTAAAATGTTGTACTTTGGCATTGACAGGGTTCCAGTCTCAAAGCGCGGAGGAGATCGG